>CM053624.1:205120993-205148317 GCA_028646595.1 Phalanger gymnotis | reverse complement strand
AAGTTTTTGCTGCGGTGGGGCCTAAATAAATTTCTTGTTGTTTTCTCCTTAGAGAATCTCTCATACCTTGCGATTTCGGACCATTCAAACATATACATGATTATATTTGAGATCACAAATTCGGCCTTCCTACTACACATAATGACTATTTATATGAGTTCAAATCTATTTTATACCCTGCTCCAAATAATGTCATGTTTTAAACATTCTAGGTGAAAACCGAAAGGCTGAAATCTTCTGATAGAGACTAGATTTTTTTTTAAGACGGAAGTTACCTTAGAAATGGTTCAGTCCATTGTTTTAACAGAGATGAAAATGCCACAGAACAAAAATATCCTATCAAATGGCATATGTGCATTAGTGAAAGGGTTGGAATTAGAAACGCTTTTCCTAATCCAACTAACAGAGAAAACTACTCTGAAACCCAAGGTTATTCGCTTTCTATCTTAGCACCTGTCCACATATATATGGGTACACACACACATACATATATATGTATATGCATATACATAAATATATACACATATGAACATGGATACATATAAATATATATACACATATTTATATATATGTATATATACATTGTATATGTATATATATGTATGTATGTATATATATATATATATATATACACACATATATATACACACACATTTGGTAGAGAGTAGAAGGGGAGTTTGGATCTATGATTTCATCAATGTACAGAATCCCTCAAAAAGCGACTCTCTACCTGGATGCAGATCAGCAACTTATTTTTAACAAAATCTCAGAGAAAGATTAATTAACTTTTCTATTATCATGAAACTAGAGGCCAGATATTAACCTAGGTCTTCCTGATTACAAGGCCAATATTCCACTGACTTTTCCTTCTTGCCTCTCATCAACAAATGTAGTAAATTTAAATAGCTGGAGTACAAAATTATGTTTAAATATGACCTGTCCAAAATATATAAAAAATATCTTAAGTCAGGAATAGAAACTTATATTTTCTTTAAATTCAACCAAATTCTATGAATATTACCACCCTGAAAGTGTTGTGAAATAAAATGATGTTCAAATAAATTTTTGTTGAATTGAATGTGAATTGAGACATACCCACAGAAAACCAACATGTTTTGTGTCTCTTCGAATAACAGTTTTTTATAGACCTACAGTTTCCTTCATATCAGTTCTGTTTTGAGGGGGGAAAAATGGATGGCATAAACTATTAGACAACAAATCCCCCAATACTTCTGTTGCATTCTACATTTTATCCAATATATGCAAAAAACTATACATATGCATTAGAACATTTTAAAATGAAATTTTAAAGTAAATGTATTGCTTTAATTTAATTTAAAATGAAAATGAACATCATTCTGCATAAATACATCTTTGACTTTGTGGGAGTCCAGGGGAATCACTTTATTCTGAAATGTTTCAAAATAATTTTACTATTTCTTTCTAATCACCTAAAACTATCATTCCTTTCAACTAAATGAACTAAAATAATGAAAAGTGGAGATACCCCTCATTGTTAATTCACTTTATATGAAGTCAATTATATCTCATTAGTGATCTATGCAAAAGAGAAGCAAACAAACAAAGGAACATATCTCCGAGAAAGAAAATATTAGCAGCTCTAAATCTAGACACCTTTTGAAAGAACAAATAACAGGAGAATTAAAAACATATATGTAGCATAATATAAAACAACAAAATGAAACAAAATAAATAAAATAAAGGTCATTGAAATTGCCTAGCCTAGAGGCTCGAGAGGGGACTTGTGAAGCCAAGAATTTGTAAGAACCCTAGTAAGAATTTAGTATTAGACTTGTCCAGAAGTGCTGTTCAGAAAGTGTGAAGTGAGAAGAGGGAAAACTGGTGACAAACTCCATAAGAATGAATAAATTGACTAAAATTCAATGGGGGAGAACCAGCAGTCATTGCAATCTGTTCTCCCTCTGGCATTTTATGCAACTTTGTCTCTTACTGCTTAGTTATACATTCTTTGGCTGACAGCATTTATATTTATTTGTTAGTTCAAGCCTGGGAAAACACACATATAAAAAGAAGCAGTAAGGTCCCACATAAAGGGAATTTGTGCATTGTAATTATTGTTCCTTTTTTTTCATACTGATGCATTATTATGAGATGAGTCCATTTATTGTCTTAGGTCATTAAACAGATATGGGCACAGTCAACGTCAGTACTGAAATTCAGAACTTTATAATACCTCACATATGTCTTTGTATATACAGTAATAAAACCCCTCTCTCTGGTAGTTAGAGCTCTTTCACAAAACCAGGTGGTTGTTTGTCATTAATCCAGTCACTGTTTGTTAGCTTCAAGCAAATTATAAGCTATCTTTCAGTCTTTACTGTAGTACTTTTAACAGGACAAAATAAAAAGCTTAAGTATAAATGTGGGTGTAAGGCATATAGTAAAAAGTTCTAAATGGGAAGTTGGTATTTTTTAAAGGAAATTGTTTAAAAACAAATTAAATCTTTGAATGGAAGCTTCAATAATTGTTCGAAGAAAGGAATGTAACTGAACCAAACAAGGAGACAAACTCAGAATCTTCTGATCATTCAGTAGCTACAATTCCTATCCTCACACTCTTTTTTTTTTAAATTCTCTTTTTTTTTCCTTTTTTTTTGCAGGGAGAAAGGCAGGGCAATTGGGGTTAAGTGACTTGCCCAAGGTCACATGGCTAGGAATTATGTCAAGTGTCTGAGGCCGGAACTCAGGTCCTCCTGACTCCAGGGCCAGTGCTCTACTCACTGTGCCATCTAGCTGCCCCAAATCCAACTGTCTGAGTTCTAATTTGAACTCAGGTCCTCCTGATTCCAGGCCCAGTGGTCTACTCACTGGGCCACCTAGCTGCCTCTCGCACTCTCTTCTAAACCTGCAATCTAGCTTCTGATGTCTTCATTCAGCTGACAATGTTATTTCCCAAATTACCAGTGAGAGAGGATATGAACTCAGGTCTTTCTGATCCCCAGTCCAGAATTCTGCCTACTCAGCCACCAAGCTGCCTCTTAGCCAGGCTCCCAATCTCAGGGTGACCCTCCATTCCATATCCCATCAATTGCCAAGTCTTGGCATTTCTGCCTTTACAGCATATCTCATATACATCTCCTCTTCTACTCTTAGGCATCCACTACCTTCAGCCCCATTTCTCCTCTGAGGGTGTCAGTACTATGAGGCAAGCCTTAATTACCTCTCAACTCAGCTATCTCAACAATAGCCTACTGGTTAGAATATATGAGTAATATAAAGCATATGTTAGTGTGTATGTTTTGATGTATGTATACGTTTATTAGAGAGGCTACAGGTTTGGACTTGTGATTTCATCAACGTAGGGAATCCCTCAAAAAGAGACTCTCTACCTGGATGCAGATCAGCACCTTATTTTTAACAAAATCTCAGAGAAAGATTAAATAACTTGTCAATCATCATGAAACAAGAGGCCAAATTTTAACCCAGGTCTTCCTGATTTCAAGGCCAATATTTTATTGACTAGGCCTTGTTGGCTCTCATCAACAAATGTAGCAAATTAAAATAGCTAGAGTACAAAATTATGTTCAAATATGACCTGCCTAAAATATAGTCTCTCTACCTCAATTCTCTCTCCTATTCTACTTAGCTGTTAATCTTTCTAAAACTCAGTTCCGATCACTTCTCCCCCTATTCAGTAAATTCCAGTGGCTCCTTATTATCTCCAGAATCAAAAATAAAGTCTTTTTTTCAGCTTTTAAAGTCCTTCATTACCTGACCCCTTCCTACCTTTCTGGGCTTCATATACCTTCATATACCTTTGAGTACTTTGTGATCCGGTCACACTGTCCTTGCCATTCCTTGCACACACTGTATTTCCTGACTTGGAAATATTTTCATTGGATGGTTCCAATTCTCCTCTCTCCCCACTAGCTTCCTTAGTTTCCTTCAAGGCACAGCTCAAGGCTCACCTTCTGCAAGAAGCCTTTTCCTGGCCTCAATCTTAGTGCCTTCCTCTGAGATAGCACCCATTTTATCCTGTGTATATCTAGTTTGTACATAATTGTTTTCCAACTAGACCATCAACTCCTTAAGAACATGGACTTTTTAAAAAATTATTATTCTTTTGTTTTTTCCCTTCTTTACACATCCGCAAGTCTTAGCACACTGCTTAGTATATAGGAGGGACTTGATAAATGCTAGTTGACTGATAGTTTAGGCCCTTATTACCTCTCACTATTATAATAACCTTGTAGCCATAACAATCCATCCTGCATTCACCTGTATATTTGTTTTTTTCTAAAGTGTAGGCTTGACTACGTTTCAAACTCCCTATCCCTGCTCTCCCCAACTAAACTACATTGACTTTCCATTACTTTCAGGACCACAAATACTTTCCTCTGTTTGTCACTTAAAGCTCTTCATAATTTATGCCCTTCCTGGCTTTCCAGGTTTCTGTTAAAAGAAAATCCTAGTTGGGGCCTCTCCACGTTGAAAATAAGACAAAACTCAGGAAATAAGACAAAAGAGTTTATCTGCACACCAAAGCAGTTTGTGGTTGAGGTGCAGCCTGCAGCTGAATTCAAATTGGGAGCTGCTTTTATGGCCTGGAGTAAAACAATTTACTTATGAGGGTAATTGGTAAACCTCTTAATGTTAAGGTAGGATTAGTATTACCTCAGTTTCTCCCCATTGCTTCTCCTCTTTGGAAGATGGGATTGCATCTTAAAATTAGTCCAGAGTAAACCACCCTCTCCCTCAGGCTGCTTGAGCACTGCACACAAAAAGATCAGACAGGTTAAAATATGAGAGCCCCTCAGACTAAATTCTGCTCCAGTGGCTGATTTCCTCTACTTCCTACCTTTTATTTTATTCCAGAACACGTTGCTATGTAGCACCATTTTCCACCCAGTCCCTCAGACTTTTAATTTAGGAGTCATCCTTAATTTCTCATTGTCTCTAACATCACCCTCACTTACCCCCCAACCCCCCTCCCACCATATCCAAGCTGTTGACAAGGCCTCCCAACTCTGTGGTCTTTTTATACTTTACGCATATACCTTCTTCCCACCAAATGCTCTTTAATATAGTCATAACAGCTTTCTGGATGTTCCTGGATAAAGACACTTCTCTCAACTGCAGGCTTTTACTCTAATTGTCTCTTATGCCTCCCTCCTTATCTCCACCTATTGTCTTGTCTGGCTTTCTTCTAGAACCCCTCTTTCTACAGAAAGGCTTTCCCAAGCCCTCTTAATTCTAGAACCTTCCCTTTCAATTATTTCCTATTTATCCTTTATATAGCTTGTTTGTGCATATTGTTTTCTTGCTGTATCCCTCATTAGACTGTGAGCCAATCAAGGGCAGGGACTGTCTTTCCCATGTGTTTTCATATCCTGAGTGCTGTAGGTATGTAATAAATGCCTATTGACTGACTAAATGGGCCTATTTGCTGATCCTCACACATGATGCTTCATCTTCCACCTTCACGCCTTTCTATTTGCATATGACAAGCCTGAAATGCTCTGTCTCTTCACCTTTACCTCTTAGATTCCCTGCCTTATTTCAAGACAGATTAAATTCCATTTTTCCAGATGCTCTTCTTCCCCCACCTGCCTACTACTAGTAGCTACTCCATCCCTCTAAGATTACCTCCCATTTACCCTGTACCTAGTTATTTATATCATCATTTCTTCCATTAGAATTTATGCTCTTTTGAGGGCTGGGACTGTTTTTGCCTAGCTTTGTATCCTCCTTTCTTCATATGGGTTATCATCAAACCTGTTTCAGAAGGTGGTCTACCATATTACTTGCTTGGCTGGAGGTTTCAAATCTTTCATTTAAAGAATTCAAATGTGGGAAACTTCACTACCTCCCAAGACAGTCATTACATGTTTGGAGAACTTTGATTGTTAGGAAGTTTTGCCCGACATCAAACCTAGATTTGCTTCTTTGCAACTCCCACCCAGTGCTCCTAGTTCTTCCTTCTAGTACCAGAACAATAATTTGTATTCTGCTTCCCTGTCTTCAAATACAGTCTTCTCTTGTTCAGACTGGAGCCAAACAAGGATTTCAGGTTTCCGTCAGAGCTCAACTTACATACAGGCTACTGTGTGATTTAAGAAATGAGAAGGGCCAATAATTTTCCCCTAAAATCATCTAATTCCTCTTAGAACTGAGTTCTTTGTCCTTGGGAAATGACATTGCATATGTAGAATGCTTTATGGTATACAAAGTGTTTTTTCTTAAAAAAAATCTGAAAATTAGAGAAGTCATTTAAAAAAAAATGGATTTGGGGCAGGTAGATGGCACAGTGAGTAAAGCACTGACCCTGGAGTCAGGAAGACCTGAGTTCAAATTTGGCCTCAGACAAGACACACTTCCTAGCTATGTGACCTTGGGCAAGTCACTTAACCTCAATTGTCCTGCCTTCTCTCCTCAAAAAAAAAAATGAATTTGTATCATTATCCACATTTTAAAGGTCAGTACTAAGAGTCATAGAGAGGTTGAACCCCTAGGCCAAAGTTCCACAACTAGTAAGTATCATGGCTGGGACTCTAACTCAAATCTTGTTACTTCAAGATCACTGATTTTCTCCCACACCATGGTGGACTACTTGCTGATAACATATTTCATTATGATTCTCTATGGCTTGTTTAATTTTACTAAAGAATTGCTATATTATTTTTGTTGGGCAAAAGAGACCCATGATAACAACAAAGCTGAAGGACTCTATTTCGTGGTATCATATTTGGCATAAGAGGATTTGAAAAGACTAGAATTTGTTATTTCAACAATAATAATAATAAATATGATAATGCTTGTAATCTATACAGGACTTCCTACATGCCAGGCACTGCGCTAAGCATTTTGCAATGATCTCATTTGATCCTTTCAACCATGGGAGGTAGGTGCTATTAATATCTCCATTTTACAGATAAAGAAACTGAGGCAAACAGAGTTTAAATGACTTGCTCAGGATCATTTAGCTAGAAAGTGGCTGGACTTAAACTCAAGGATCTAATTGTACTGAAAAAGCAGAGGATTCCTCTTTGAGGTAATTGATAATTAGGTTATTTCTTCCTGTTCCCTGCCCCCCACCCAGGTGATTGGCTAGTGAATGAGGAAGAGAGCCTTGATGACTTTTTTTGTGGCTTAGCAAAGTTAAAACTTTTGAAAGAATAGCTAATGTGTTTAAGCATTTCAGAATCCTTCAGCTACATTGGATTGGATCTTTTTAAGTTGATTGGATATATAAAATGTTCTAGGAAAACTCCAAAGATAGAAAGAAAGGAATGATTTGATTTCCTACTTTATGCTTTTCCTCTCCCTCTACTATTATTACTGACATTGTTCCATTTGAAATTTGGCCATCTAGGGAGCAATAAATCTTTGATTTGGTCAGATCCTTTGGAAAGAGGCATAAAGAATTTTAGGACATTTATTGGGACAAGCGTAAAGTGAAAACCATCTTAAAATACTGAAGAAAAGTTATATTACTAAGCTAGGGGGTGGTAGTAAGGAGGAACAAAAATGGGCCCCAGGAAGGCAGAGAAACATCATAAATCATACAAGATAGCTGTGTGCTTTTATCCCTGGATCCAGATGGTCCTCTCAAAGAATAACAATGTGTAACAATTTCAGCATTATTTTACACAGCAACAAGAGTGGGATTGGAGGGCCTGGGAATTCCTTATACTTGCCAAATAACATCACTTATGAATCCCTATCCCTCCCACCTACACTCTTCCCCCAAAAAAAGAGAGGAAAAGAAATACGATATTTTTAATGACTAAGCAATTATGTTTTTAAAAGACCCATTCTTTGTTAAGAAGAATCCACATTTTAAGATTCAGGACTAAACAACATTGATCTTGCTCTATTCCCCAGGATTTTATCAATCTAGGAATCTTTGTCACAGTCTTCCCAACCAGATTGTTAGCTCTACAAAGGCAGGAAACTTATATTATTTGCATTTATTCATCCAGCTTAGTGTTGTTCATGATTTGTTGTAACATCACAGAAGCTCAGTAAATATTTGTTTACTAGATTTGATTTTAGGGAATAAGCATACTTCATGTTATTTCTCTTGAAGAATTTCATTTAAAGGATGTTATTCATATAACTAAAAAAAGAGGAAGTGCAGTTATGTACTGAGTCAGTGTGCAACTTTTGTGATTCATTGGCATCAACACAAAGCTGACATACTGGGTAGGCCACCTGTGGCAAATTTTAGAAGGATGTGGATAATAAGCAGGGAGACTTGGGATCTGTGTTATTGGAACAATAAACCATTGTGATTATAGATCTATCCAATATTAAATATGTTAAATATTTTAAATATATTAACTAATTAAATATAGTATATATTATATTATATATTGTATATATTATAAATATATCAATATATTAAATTAAATATGTTAAATATTTCATTTAAAAATTAAACATTTCCAGTATTTTTTTTGGTCTTTGGTTTTGTGAGCGCATGTACATGTATGTGTGTGTGTGTGTATGGGTGTGTGTGTGTGTGTGTAGAAAATTTTTTTTCTTTAATTGCCCTTGGTTATGGAAAAAAGAAATCACTGAACCTGAATAAATAATTGAATGCACTGAAAACTCAAACTAATAAAAGAATATAATTCGATTCCATTTAAATCAACAATTAAGAATCAGATACTTATTATATGACTACTGCTGTAATCATAAACAACATACATATATGTATATGCATGTAATAAATCATAATAAATAAATCATGATAATCAGCAGAGGAAAGAAATTAACATTAAAGGCAATAGTGAAAGGAAAGACTTCTTGCAGTTAGTGGGATTAGGTGGGACCTAAAGGAAGAGAGATGAAGGAAAGAATTATAGTAATGGGGAGTCAGCAGATGGATTTTCTTGTGTGACAAACAACAGAGACCAGGGTCACTGGTTTACAGAATACATGAGAGGGGAGTAAGGTATAAGAAGACTAGAAAGGTATGAGGAGGCCTGGTTATGAAAGCCTTTGTGTGTCAAAAAGAATATTTTATATTTTATCCTGGAGATGATGGTTAACCATTGGACTTTACAAAATAGGGAAGTGACATAGCTTTAGGAGGAACAATTTGCTACCTGGTAGACAATAGGCTTGAGTGGGGATAGACTTGAGGCAGGGAGACCAAACAGTAGAATATTGCAATAGTCCAATAGTAGTCAAACGCATCCTAGTGGTGTGAGATAAGGAGAAGACAAAAGGAAATATTTGGTTGATGGTCTCACTTATTCAGTGATGAGGTCTTGTACCAGAAGAGTAGCAATGTCAGATAGGAGAAAGGGGCATAAGCCAGAGATATTACAATTGTATAATTGACAAAACTTGACAACAGTTTGGATATGGAGAGAGTAAGAGAGGTAAGTGTCAAGAGTGACACCTAGGTTTTGAGGCTGGATGACTAAGATGATGGGACCCTTATCAAGAGGAATAAAAATAATAGAAAGAGAGGAGGACTTGGTGGACAGGCAACAAGTTCAGTTTGGACATTTGAATTTAAGATGTGTCTGGGAGATCCAGTTTGAGATGTTCAATTAGTATTTGGAGAAGCTAGAATAGGAGTTAAATTAGGGATGGAAAACTAAATCTAAGAATCATCAACACACACCTAACTGAATTCATGGGAATTTATGATATCATTAGGAGACAAAGTATAGAGGGAGAAGATAACATGTTCCAGGACAAAGCTTTGTGGGATACCCATAGTTAGTAGGCATGTCCTGGAGGAAGATCTCACAAATGAAAGAGAGAAAGAGCAGTATGAGAAGTAGAAGGAGAATCAGGAGAGAGTGGTTTCTCTCTCTCTCTCTCTCTCTCTCTCTCTCTCTCTCTCTCTCTCTCTCTCATACACACACACACACACACACACACACACAAACACATTCACACACACACAGAAAAATAGAAGAAGAAAATTATTGATAATGTCAAAGGCTTCAGTGGAGGCAAGAAACATGAGGACTGAAGGGGGAAAATTAGATTTAGCAATTAAGAGGTCACTAGTAACTTTGGAAAAAGCCATTTCAATTGAATGAAGAAGCAAAAAACCAGACTGCAGAGTTAAGAAGCCAGTGATAAGAGAAGAAGCAGAAGCACTTATTACAAAGACCTCGTCAAGATTAGTGAAAAATAGGAGGAGAGATATGGGACCATAGCTAGAGAGGATGGACAAGTCAAGTGAGAGGCCTTGTTTTGTTTTGTTCTGTTCTTGAAATGAGTGTGTTTGTAGGCAATAGGGTAGCTTCCAAGAGAATGAGAGTGATTGAAGATTAGTGAGATAGTATGAGAGAGCAGGGAAGAAAGAGAGCACAATGTGCTGGAGGCGACAGAATAGAAAAAGATGATTTGGCAAAGAGAAGAGCCATCTCTTCATGTGAGACAGAGGTGAAAGAGATGAGAGAAGGCAAAAAGCATCTTAGTGATGTGAGATGAGGAGGTGATAAAAGGAAACTTTTAGTTATTAACCTCATTTTTTTAGTGAAATATAGGTAAAAATTCTTAGCTGAGAGAGTAGAAAGAGCAGAAACCATGGGAGGCTTGAGGAAGGATGAAAAGGCTTAGAAAAGCCACTTTGGTGAGTGGGGTAGTACATTTATTAAGGAGGCTTAAAAGGATTTCCCTTGCCACTGTGAAAGCCCAGTTGAGATTATGAAATATTAATATGAAGCAGTCTTAGTCGGTACAATTTCGATTAGCAGCACAGGAGTAGGAGTGAAGGCAGCAGACGGTGGGAGTAATTCAAAGCTGAGGTGTGGCAGGGCAAGATTAGTGATAGAATAACATAAAGGGGCAGGGTAGGCTTGAGATGATTCACCAAGAGCTCAAGAAGGAAAAGTAAGGAAGAATAAAGTCAGTGCAGAGGTGATGATCTGGGAAATAAATGACAGATTGGAGGTCATAGTAAGGATGAGGAACAGAGTTTGGAATTGAAAAGCAGAGGGAGAGGAAAAAAGGCCAACAAATTGTCCTCAGATAAGAGAATTTCACAGTTCGTAAAGTAGAAGTAGGACATTTGTGGATAATGGTAATATGGAAGATATAACCATCTCTGTGTGTAGCTGTGGTGGGATGGAAGAGTAGCTTATGGTCAATGAGTAAATTGAAGTAATGGGAAGTTAGTGTGTTTGATAAGAATATACGTATGTTGAAATCCCCTAGTAGTTGGAGAGGATAGACTGTGAGCCAAGCACTGAAAATATTGAGGAAAGCAACAGAATATTTTTGGTATTGGTAGATAAAAAAAATATAATCTTGAATGAGTGGTATTTGTGGATTGAATGAACCTCAAAGAAGGAGAAGTTCTGCTTAATGGAAGCAGAGCAAGAGCCTAGTGGCATTGGGGGCAAGGATTACTCAAAGTCTTCCATCTGTGTTGGGAGTATGAGTGAAAGTATAACCAATGCTAGAAAAGGTGGCCAGGGAAGCTGTGTCATCAAGAGGGAGCCAGGTTTCAGTGGGTGCATAAAGATGGAAGTAGCAAGAAAAGAAAAGGTTTAATATGAAAGCAAATTTGTAATCTATATAGCAGGTACTTCAAAGAGCACGGTGAGATAAGCATAGGTAGTTTTCGAGTGGGATATTGGAGAAAAGGTTAGTTTGCGGGAAATGGGAATAAGGAGTGGGGAGGGGGAAGGGAACAAAATTGAATAATGGCAGCTGAGGGTTCAGAATCACTGATATGGAGAGACTATGAGTGGATATCAGTTGGTTAATTATTAAAGAATGAGTTCATACAGTTTGTGAACACCCCTTGGGGTCTGGTCTCAGGGTGATCTCTCAGTGACTTAGGCGTCAATGTGTAGCTGCAAAGAAGGTGGAAGGGGAAGGTCATGGAAGGGGGAATTGCTTTCACAGTTTTTTTGGTTTTTGACATTAAGTGATTCATATAGAGATCTATTTTAGAATTATAAATACTGATATATGCTTCATATTGTTCACTCCTGCCATGTTCAGATGCATTGAGTTATTAAGTAAGCAAGCCATTGACCACTAATCTACTAATGGGGTAAGGGATGGGAAAGTGTATGGTTCGAATGAAATATATCTGGATATATATTTGGTTGAAAGCCCAAGGTAAGCATAACAAGTTTCTTAAATTCTCAGGTCTAATTGCAATAACATTCACACATTCACCATGGAGAAGGTTTACAGCTTAACATTTTAAAAAAAATCTTTTTCCTTGTCTTTTTTTTTCCTAGTATGTTTCTCTCTCTTTCTAGACACTGAAAAATTCTGTTCAGGATTTGAGTTGAGCACATAGCTGGTATTTAGAAAGTGTTGGCTCTAAAAGGTAATGTATCACTCTTAAATGATTCCACATTTATTCCCTTAGGGGCAACTTGTTGTAGCGTATTGGAGGCTGTAGGCTTAATATTATTATTGCATATCATCAGTATTGCATGTTACCTGTTGTTTTTTTTTTTACAAAGTGACTTTATTTTTTTCCATTTTGATCTCTAAGCACTAGGCTCACATTTTACCCTCAAGACTTTCTTTACTTTTCAAAATCATTTTCTTAAAATCCAACTTTAATAAGACCCATTGCTATAGAGTCTAACTCTTGCTTCCTCCTCTACATAATCGTCTTTCAGCAGACATTTCTGTGGCAAAATCAGGTGATTTCAAATGGTTTTCAAGTGGGTTACTAGTGTTAATTAACTGAAAAATTTCTGAAATTCTTCTGAAGGTACATTAATGGTAGGAAAAGCAACAACAATAATTAAGACGCTTGCCTGGACCTGACATGCATGGACTAGCTGCTGAGAAAAATAGAGTCAGTAAGAAAATTATAGAATTTGGAGCAGAAGGGACCTTAGAAGCTTATATGGTCAAACCTCTTATTTTAGAGAGTAAGATTCTGATGTTCAGAGGACTAAAATTCCTAGGTCAAGATTACATTAATGATAAATTTGCATCAGAACCATTATTCAGAAGCAGTGTGGCACAGTGAAGAGGCCAAAGGATTTGGAGACTGGAAAACTGTATTCAAATCTACCTCAGAAAATTACTAGTTATGAGATCTCGGCCAAGTTATTTAATCTTTTGTTGTTGTTGTTAGTCCAGGTTCCTGATATATAAAATGAAAAGACTGGACTATATGGCCTCTTAGGTCCCTTTTAGCTCCAAATCTATGATCCTTATGATTTGGGTAAATTATAAACCCCTATTAGTTTTAATATGTTTATATTCAAAAGGAGAGTCAGAGTTGGTAAATCTGTAAGTGCTATAGAATTATTATTTATTATTCCATTTGGCTGATTCTAGTCTTTTTTTCCTTTATATAAATAGCTCTCTTCTAAGTAATGTATAGTAGTTTGCATGTATAAGTTAATTCATCATTACAGAGTTTAAAAATATGAAAAAGTGTTATGTAGAAATTTAAAAAAAATCATAGACAATATTTTCTCGATTTACATGGAATTATTCTGCCTCTAATAATAGTTCCAATCTTTAGTAGATCAACCTTAAGAACAAACTACAATTACTCCTACAGGACATCAATTTAAAAATGCAATTTAGAATTTAACTCTCATTTTCTATTCCTATAATGATCCCCATCACATTTTTTAAACTAACTCGTCAGCTATTCAATCACTCTATGTTAGCCCACTCCTTTTTCTTGTTCAGCATCATGCCCTAAAGTATCTTCTTTGCTTTTGAACATGTGCCTTAGACTTTCAGCTCCTTGAAAGAAGAGATGATCTTATATTTCTTTGTATGTTCCACACTTAGCACAGTTTATGACAAATAGAAGACACTTAATAAATGTTTACTGACTGATACGTGCTATGCTTAATTTTTACATATGGATCCCCATATGTTCAGATAGAAGAGACATTCCTTATAATTGGTGAGGGTCCCTAACTTCTCCTTTGCATAAATCCCATTATGCTGATTGCAGCAAACACTACCAGCGCTCCTCAATGAGATCCACAGCTATACAAAAGGGCTCTTGTAGTCATCCACACAATAAGAATAAAGTGGATTGAAAATGCATGTTGCCCAAATTATGACAGTCAGTGACAGTCTGTCTTGAATAGACTGTATATAGAAGGACAATGAACTGGGCTCAGAATTAAAAAGAAGAAAAGTTGGTCACAATTTCATTTGGGAAATTGTATAGAAGGAACTTGTGGCTAAGATGGCTGTGTGATCTGAGGTAAGCAGCCCATCTCCCACATTTATACTGCAACAAAATCCTAAAAATCACACCAGGCTAAATAATATTCAAGAAGAATTAGAAATTAAAGTAAGTCATTTCCTTAATCCCAGAAATGAAAAGAAGGCAGTAAGGAGCACATAAGTATTGGAAAAGAGAGTTGCCATTCCATACTAGCATAGGCAAACAAGACGGTGGCCTCCTAGGGCAATGGGAGGTAGACCAGAGACAATCATAGCCTTCAAGACTCCATCCCAACTAAGCAAGAGTAAAGGCATCCCCCAAAGAAAGTTGCTGTAAATTCATAATGGTGTTATGGGAATTTTTTAAATTTTCTTTTATTAATTTTTATTTTTTGGGAGGTCAGGGCTGTTTTTCCTAGTTAGGAGGTTATTGAGCTGGCTAAAGCCTGTCCCATAGAATGTGAAAATTTTCTCAACACCGCAAACATTCCTTAGATGGGAAGCCAGTGGAAGAATATCAATTGTTCCCAACTCCTTGGTGACATGTATATGCCTTTTCCCTTAATCAGCTTATTTGTGAACCCTCTAAATGTAGTGTAATATGTAACCTAACTTAGTTTACCTATAATTTGTTTAACTAGATAGGTTTCCTAAGGGGACATATGAGATTATGACTATTTATTTATGTGTGATAAACTTTTCGGACCTGGAAGGAAACATAGGATTATGAACTTATCTTTTATTTAACTGCTATCACCTAATAGGAATGTACAAGATTGTAATATGTAAAAGTATTTCTCTATCACTGACTTAATTTTGTCTGTAAGAAGCCTTGTTAGAATCCTAATCTTGGTTCAGGTTTATTTATTTGTTTGTTTGTTTGTGGGTCTGAGATTTGAACCTGTACTTAATTAAGCATAGTAAAACCTAGATTCTTACCTCTAAAATTTCTTTGTTATGGTAGATATATTTCAACAGCAGTGGCCTACCACATGGAGAACAACAACAAAAAGGGAATACATCTCCTATAACAGCGGTGAGTTCAGAAGGGGAAGCAAGCCATTTGAACCCAACAGTACTCAGTTTATATCAGCATATCAACACAAGTCCAGGGGCACTTATGTTCTAGCACTCTTTACTAGGATGACAAGAGGGCTCTAAAGACACAATATTTTAAACCTTAAAGGTACAAGGATAAGGGATTCTCTTGGAAATAGAAGATCAAGGACTCAATTGATTCAGATTGAGACCAAGCAGAGCTAGTCTCATACCCAAAAGCTAAGTGGTGGTAGAACCCTGCCCTGCCTTAGCACAAAACAGCAATTCAGGCAATAAGGCCAGAGGTATTATTAAGTAGAAGACTCCAACCATTATCTAAATCATCCTATATCAAGAGAGATCTGTGATTCCAACCTAGAAGGAGATAGCACATCCTCAATAATTGCAAGTACAGACTCACCCTCCCCCCCCCACTAAAAAATAATCCATAGGACTACACAAGTACTTAGAAAAAAATGAAGAGGTTAAAAAATAAAAATGAAATTGTCTATAAGATCCAGTTTTATATAGTACAATGTAGTTGAGATTCTGAGCTCTTCCTGGTTTAGGGTCCATTCATTTACTCAATGTCCAAAGGGGGAAGAAAAAAGAAAAGAGTTCTGTTCCAGTTCAAATAATCTTCATGTTATGCAAAAGTCTTAGGGCAGTTTTAAGCTATTAAAATGTAAAACTGCCCTAAGATTTTTGTGACAGTATGTATATCTTTCCTTGTCACAGTAGGAGAAGTTATGTGATTCAGAAAACCAAGCTAACCGAATTTTGCAATTCTCCTACCAATCTACCCCTGACATAGGAGTCTGATTGAAATGACTCTTTCATGCGCTCAACTACTCACTCCAGGTCAATGCTATGGAATGTTAGAATGGCCTGAACCACCCTAGGGTTCAGTTTTTATGTCAAGTATATCAATCTGTCAGCTTAAAGTTAGATTTGATGAAAAAGAATACAAAAAAATATAATGAACTTGTATGTCTTAAATCATAATAATGTATTCAGGGAACCTAAATATGTTCCCAAAGGTTCTTTTGTCACTGAATTACACATTTGTTAATTAATTTTCATTTTGAGAAGATTAGAGACAATTATTTCATTAGTCCTTTCATACAAACACAGGGATCTATGATCTGCTTGTTTTGAATGGGCAAAGTAAGTAATTATGTGTTATATAATGATATGTTTAATCCTTCCCAAATGGCCTAAAGTAACAGTTTCCCTCCCTCCTTCCCCAAAAAAGCACTTTAAGTATCTTCTTTTTTTTCTGAACAATATGTACAATTGATGGCTTAATTTTTCCTGCTTATTCTATAAATGTCTTAATACTCTAATATACCCACTCTATACTCTGATATAGATTTTCTTTTTCAACTGGGACAAAAACTGAGTCTTAGTAGCAGTGGGTGGGGTGTGTAAATGTGTGCAGTCACTGCAGGAGAGGACATTCTTCCTTTCACAGAGTTTAGGAAGATACTAGGAAAGGCATTCACTAGTGCTCTGATCTGGGCCTGCCTTAGGTTAGGTAGCTTAGGTTCAATATAGGGTGAAAAAATGGAACATGTGTAGGCCATTCAGTAATTAACAGAAGGATATTGATTTAGTCATACTGGCACAAGGTTGTTTAACAAGGAAAGGTATTGAAGGTGTCTTGAATAGAGTGGATAAGTTCTGGGCCCTTGCCTTAGTTGCCTGTCATTTTCTACCTTCTAAGCATCAGAGGAGGCATCTGGCACTCCTCATGACTGGTTTGTACTCAGATAATCAGGGACTGATGTAAACAGACTGAGTTTTATTCTCTTGAGCCAATCAAGTCTGGAAGATGTAACAATACCTTTTAAAGAAAAAAAAAACTATCCCAACTTGTATGGAAGAAGTGAGGATACTGATCTCACCATACATTGCAATCAAATATTTGGAATGGATAGTAACTATACGTTACTATGGGACACTGCCAGTGAAAATTTGTCTGCTTGGTCTCTTGGGTGTTTGGAATCCTGAGAATGTCAACTGTACACACTGTGTTGTATACAGAGGTCCAAGAGAGGAAACACAGGGATAGAAATTCCCAAAGCAGGAAACTGCACCCTTATGGAGAGGACACTTATCCCTTCCTATGTCAGCACACTGGGAAAACTCTCTATTGTCCCTTCATGGTGGAAAGTACTCAGACAAAATCTTTGATCTTTTTTTTTAATTTTGAAAATGTGTAGAGGGCAACTAGGTGGCACAGTGGATAGAGTGCCAGATATGAGGTCAGGAAGACACGTGTCGCTGAATTCAAATCTGACCTCAGACACATATTAGCTGTATGACCCTGGGCAAGTCATTTTACTCTGTTTGCTTCAGTTCCTCATTTGTAAAAGTGAACTGGAGAAGGAAAAAGCAAGCCACTCCAGCATTTTTGCCAAGAAAACCCCAGTCAGACATGACTGAAAAACAGCTGAAAGTTCTTATTTTATAATTGTGTTATATAGAAAACCTGTATGCACACAAAGACATTTTGAAATTATGTCTATATCTGTATGAGTGTAGGCATGTTATATATTGTATGGCTCATAGTTCTGCTTTGATGTCTCATTATATATGCAACCACTTAGAAGGAAGGGACTAAAATTTTACTTTTTTCTTTATATCTCCACTGCCTGGTACATAGTAGTCACTTAATAAAATCTTATTGATTGAGATTATGTACTAGTTCTAAAAGTCATTCTGTCAGAATGAAAGTCCTCTCAAATATCATCCAGATGGAAAGGTTGGCATTATGGGGATGATACTGGAATCTCTGTTAGCCTGAGAAGCAGCCTAGTCAGGTTCAATAGGTTACTAGTAAATAAACGTTTTGATTACAGTGACTTATAAAGATTTTTTGACCAATTAATGAATATTGTGTTTTATCATTTGTTAGAGGAAGTACTCAGATAAAAGCTGAGATCTTGTTTAATCTTTGAAGACATATTCTTATTACGTAGCCATCAATATTATGTAGGAAACTTCCATGCATTCAAAGAAATATGCAAAATTATATGTATATACATATGACACATTTTTATTATACGTATGTGTGTGTTTCCATGGGAAAAAAGGAAATTGGAAGTCAAGAGATTTAGATCTTCATCCTACCGTTAGTTGTATGATCTTCAGTAATTCCCTTACTAATAATAAATTTCCAATTTCTTCAAGGCTGGGACTTTTGTCTCTTTCCATCTTTGTATCTCTGAGAGTTCACACAATGCATTACACATATGTCAATGCTTTATGATCTTTGTCAATGTGGAAGCTCCCTTGCAGATCCTAGACTATTAATGACTTAGCAAATAAGTCTTAAGGGGAGAAAGCTTAAGTGATTTGAGTGATCACAGAGTTAATTAGTGTTACAGATCAGATTTGAATTCAGGTTTTCCTCCCTCTGTAAAGGCAATCAGTGAATGGGAAGATCTTCCCTGCCCATGTGAGTGGGTTTCAGGGGCGGGGCTTTCAGGGTCCTGGGGGGAGTGGCTAGGACTGGAGCCAATGGTAGCTGCCTGAGCTCTAGTCTGCGTGATGACATGAAGCCTGTGGTGGGAGGAGCTTGCTGAATGGTTGGAGCAGAGCTAAGAGGCAGTTGGTGAGGCAGTTGGAGATAGCAGTTAAGAGCTGAAGGAGAGAGGAAGCAGTCAGCTAGTTGGAAAACAGCTTGGAGATTGCAGTGGAAGCTGTGGCAATGGCAGCAGGTGCTACAAAGAAAAGCAGGACTGACCCTCATTGAGACTGGAGAGTGTTGAGCAAGGGCTTGAGGCCAGTGGGTGGTCTTCTTGCTGGAGAGCCGTGGCATTGGGGTGGGGGGAGCACTAGTATGGCTTGGCTTGCTGCCATAATGTTTTTCTGTGGCCTCCTGGTCACTACTGTGAGATGGGCATACTGGTTTTAGAAGGTTCTTGCCAGGATGCCAAACTGGGTCCATGGGTCTGCTACTTTTGAGTTTCAATAAATGCTTTAACGCCTCTGCCTTTTACTTAGAGAATTCCTTATATCCTGTGATTCTAGACCAATCAGGCATATTCATGGTTGTCTTTGAAGTCATGAATTCTGCCTTGCTGATATACTGATATACAGTAGTTTCCAACTCACATAGAAACTCAGCCATACATAAAGATCTCTGCTAGCTGCCTATTGACTTAGAAAACCACATATTAATATTGTCTATGTTTTATTGCATTTTTATTTATTTTGTGAAATGTTTCCCAATTACAGTTTAATCTAGTTCAGACCACATTTGAGAGTGTTATGGCCCACAATCCTGCCACTAGGCCATATACATGTTTGACACCTGTGCTCTACATGCTCCACAAGCATTCACATAACAAATGTCTGTTATTGTTCAATTAATAGCTCACATTTCTATACTATAGAATTTATAAAATGTTTACTTGTAATGTCAGTTTTAACACAGCAGAACAAAAAGCATGATGGGCTTGAATTCAGAATGCCTAGGCTTAACTCACAATTCTTTTACTTGATACTCATGTGACCTTGAATAAGTCATTTTTGCCCTTGTGGGGCTGAATTTCCTCATCTGTAAAATGAGTAGGTTGGAGAATATGATCTATATAGCCAAATCTGTGAGGCTACTTGGGTAAATAGTTGAAGCATTGTTACATTTTACAGGTAGGGAAACTGAGACCAAAGATATTAAATAGTTGACTACTCACAGTTTAACCTCTAGTAAGTTGGTATTTGAATCTAAACAGAGACAGAGGTTGAGACAGAGAGACAGAGAAGGGTACAAAGACAGAGGGAGAAAAGGAAAGAGAGAGCCAGATAGAGATTAGTGAAGATTTTCCTGATTTCTGTTTTTTACTTTCCTTAAAAAAACTTTTTATATTTTGTTTCCATCTGAATAATAAAATGCATTTGATAGATGCTGAAAAAAATCTGGTATGAAAGACCTACAAAATTATGTAATTTGAATGCATATATTGAGAGTTAGCAATACATAAATATTAAAAGAATGGGAGGTTGAACTTAAATTGTAATCATAGAGCATAAGGTTGAATTTTTTAAAGGCAGTGACAAAATATTGGATAATGAATGTACCTTCGTAAGATATCATCAAATTCAATGTGATTATATTGCTGCAATAAATCTCACTCAATGTCAACTTAATTCTTCAATGAGGCCTAAGTGATAACTCAAAGTACTGCTTCCCTGATAGCCTAATTTACTTGATAGCAAAGGAAGGCATATTTTTTAATTGGTTTTATGCATATTGTAAATAGTGTGTGACTGTATATCAGGTCCAGCAGGCTTTTGGATACAATGATCCTGCCTATTGGAGGACTTCTCACAGGATCAAGGTAACTAGATAACAAGGAAAATAAATAAAGCTATATGTTCCTAATTGTTTCTCACTGCATTTGGTTTTGGTCGAGTGGAATGTGTGTGGGGGGAGGGTGGAGGGAGGAGTGATTTAGACCGAGAATATCCTTCAAGGTAATGCAATATTGATTGTTCCTATTCTTGCCTGTAAGTTGTGTGTGGATGCATGCATTTTCGCTGAAATCACCACCCGCTGAGTTTTATGAAGTCTTTTATTCATACAATTGGGATGCTGTCCTTAGCTTACTCCAGTCCAAAACGTGCCCAAGGACCAAACATGGGTGGACTCCTGACATCTTTATTGGGTACTTCCTGATTGCAATCAAGAAGTATTTACCTTGCTTCAAATTGATATGACTGCTATTAACCTGATTCCTCCAACTCTACTTTCAATAGCACTCCCCCTCCCTACAATGTATTCCAAAAATGCCTCGGATTTTCCTGGCACTTCTTAGATATTTCTCCTTAGTCAATCTAGTATTTACCTGTGCAGATATATCTAATTGGAAGACCCACTTCTTCCTTCATAATGATACCCCAAGTTTAATTTTGAAACCTAGGTGATTGAAGAGTTACTTTGTGTGCCCTAATAGGAAAGAAAGTCCACATGTCTAATTAGTTGTTAAACTTCTCTCAATCAGATCCTGGAGATATATGCATTCTCCCCTTTTTTTCCTGGGCTGGATATAATTCTAAATCTTGAAGATATTTATCAGATGTTGGCCAGCTACAGCCTGCTTATTAGGCCTATTTTATATGGACCTAAAAACAACAGGGCATGGGGCATAATTGCCAAGCTCTGATTCACTAAGTTCCTGAAATATATAATTCTTTGTTAACTGCATTTATTTAGTATTCAATAAACATTGATTAAGCTTCTACCATGTGAGAGCCATGTACCTTAATTTTACTTTCTTGTGTGTCTGGCAACACAGAATGAGGTCAGAGTGTCACAGAATTTGAGATCTAGAAGAGACTTTATCAGCTATATACTCCCAAGGGTGGGGAACTTGTGGGCTTAAGGCCACATATGGCCCTCTAGGATCATGACTGCCCTTGAGGACCCAGAGGGCCACATGTAGCCTCCAGGCCACACGTTACTCACCCCTGGGATTCTGCAAAAAAGAAATGCCCGCTATCAAATACCTCATAAAAGGTCATCTAGCCTCTGCTTAGAGACGTCCAAGGAGGAGGTTCTTTAAATCAAATTATTTCTGTCCTTTCTCCAACTTAGGATTAATGTGAAGCAACATTAGGGTGCAAAATTTTCTGACTCTCAAATATCACATTTGGGTAATGAAACTATAGTTTTTCTTCAGAGAAGTTAAAGTCAGAATACCCTCACCATTAGATGCTATCTAAATAGTTCTGAAGTAAAGAAAATGGGATTTTCTCCCATTTGGCATGGTTTAGGGATGGAATCTTTTATCATTCCTGTAACTCTTGTTTTAGAGTTGTTGCAGCAAGCTATTGTGTGAGAGTCTTCTAAGCTCAATGTTAGCTTTGGCATTTTTTTCTGTACTGATTACCCTGTCAAATACCCCAATAAATATAATTAAAACATATTTTTAAAAAATCAATGTTCACAACTAAAATTATAATAATTATAAGGCTTCTATTGCTCAGAAGGTAAAAAGGACAAACATGATTGTCATTAGATGTTTTTTCTTTACAAAATGAAATAGAAACATTTCAAAGCATATCTTAATAAGCCAAAGAGTTTATTATTCTTCCAAGAACAAAATATCATACCATTCCCACATCATCACTGAAAAAAATTCCAATTCAACGATTGTCTCAGTTTGTTGACTTACACATCTGATGTTAACATTGTACCATACTGACTTCAGTAATTCATAGAAGTAGTGTGTAAAATTTGTAGCACTGTCATCCATTCCCATAGAGATTTCAAACCTGAACATTTTGTCTAAGTATATGCAACTACATGAAAACCAAATACTAAACTGAAACATTTATTTATGATGCTGATTCAGTGGGATATTTCTTAATCTGAGGCAAATAATGGGACTGATGATTCACTTGGCCTATTTTATAAATGTGTTCATTCATTCCACAAATTTTTCTTTTTCTTAAATATAAATTCCTTGGGAGCAGAAATTGTTTCATTCTTTGTATCCCCAGCACACTGAACAGTGCCTAGCACATAGTAGGTTCTTTCAAAAATAATTGAATAATAAAAAAATTATGGTATACTTACAATGTGCCCAAGTCTGCATTAGGTAAAGGTAATTCGAAGACTAAAAAACAGAATAATGTCTTTAACTGATTAATACTTTTTGTGGCCACTTCAATTTTTTTTTCTAATTACATGCAATTTAAAAAAAAGTTCCTTTTAGAAACAAAACAGTTCAAATTCTTTCCTTTCCTCCTTCTACCTATCCCCTCACTGAGAAAGCATGCAAATTGATATGGGTTACAAGATGTGCAGTCATCAAAACATATTTCCATATTAGTCATGTTGTAAAAGAAAACACAGTGAAAAAAAAGGAAATTTTTATTTTCAAAAAGTGTTTTTTGATTTGTATTCAGACTTCATAAGTTCTTTCTCTGGAGTCAGATAACATTTTTCATCATGAATCTCTCAGAATTGTTAGATTATTGTATTGCTGCAAATAGCTGAGCCATTCACAATTGATCATCATACAATATTGTGTTACTGTGTACAATGATCTCTTGATTTTGAAAGAGACCAAACTATAGTGAGTTTGAAAAAGGTATCCAAAGTATAAATTGGGTTAAATGTTGAAGTGTGTTTGGTTGCTTTTTGCTTTTGTTTTTATCATTATTGTTTTGTTTTGACTTTTCCCCAGAGACAAAGGAAGCAACTTGAGCAAGAGAGTGATGTCAAACTGTGCTTTAGGACTTTCAGTTTGGTAGCTTTGTGGGGGATGGATTAGAGTTGAAAAGTACCAGAAGAACCAATTAGCTAGCTATTGTAAGAATCCAAATGGGAGGCCTTAACAAAAGTGATGGCTATATAGATGAATACCAGAGGTGTTTTAGAAGTGGAATGAACAGAACTTAAAAATTGATCAGATATGGAGAATAAGTGATATTGATGTATGATGCATGAAGTCTGAGGCTGTAACACTGAGGAACTGAAGTATGGTTTATGTCCAGTAGAAAATGGGAAGTTAGAAGAAATAAGCAGCGCAGCAAAAAATAATGAGATATTTGTTCATGTTTGTTAATTTCAAAAGAAACAAAAAAGAAAATGAGTTCTGTTTTGGGCATGCAGAACTTAAGAGACTTTTGTGATATTCATTTTGACTAAGGCACAGTTTTTGTATCAGGAAAGGCTGGATACATAGATGTGGAAGTTGTTCGTTGTTTGTTGAATTCATGGTAACTAGTGAGGTCAGCGAGTGAGAACTGAAAGAGAAGTAAGCCCTCTTGGGGAATGCCCACTTCTAGGAAGCATATATTCAATAAATACGATTCAGAAGAACAAAACAGGCAGGTATAAGGAAAATGAGAGACCAGTATTATGAAAACCCAGAGAAACTATTCAGGAGGAGAGGGTATCCAATAGTGTCAGATACTCAAAGTGGTCAGAGGAGGCCGTCAGATTTGTCAGTTAAGAGATTATTTTTAACTTAGGAAAAAATAGTTTTAGTTGCGTGATGAAATCACAGATCAGATTGCAAGTGGTTGAAATGTGAATAAGAGGAAAAGTAGAGGCAAATTTCTAGGAGATTGACTACAAAAGAGAGGAGAGATATAGAACACTACCTTAAGGGCATGGTAGAGTAAAATTAAGGCTTTTAAAGGATAGTAGAGACTTGAGCACATTTTTAGACAGCGGAGGAGTTGGTAGCTAGTGAGAGATTAAAGACTAGAGAGAGTGGATGATTTGGGAGAAATCTGAGTGGGAAGGAAGTAGGAAAGGAAGTAGACAGGACACAAATAAAAGTGAGGAGAAAAGCCACCACCACCATCAAAAGCAGGTGAAAAGGATATTCTCTCATGTGGGATAATGTCAAGAGGTTTGGAAATGTAGAATAGGAGAGAACAGAAAACTCATGACAAATAACATTTTTTCAGTAAAGCTTGATTATAACTCTGCTGCTAATATAAAGGAATCAGGGACAGTGTGGGAAATTTAAGGGGAAAAATAAATCATTGGAAGGGATGCTTTGATGATTTTTACAGAGAAACAATTGGAGTCCAGAACTGCCCTGCTGTAGTAAGGACCCAGATAAGATAAAAAACATAAACTTTTAGTGGACCTAATCAATCAGCCAATAAAGAATTTATTAATTACTTTATGTCTGGAATTGTGGTAGACTAGATACACAAAGACAAAAATGAAGAGTCTTTGTCCTCAAATAGCATATATTTTATCAGAAGAGACACAAGACACATAAATATATGCATGTAGCATCATTTTGAGCTGCTTAACTCTTACTCCCACATGCAAGTTGGTACCCAGAGGCCTATTATCTACTTCTCACTATTGGTTCTAGGGACAAACATGAGGAGTTGGAGGAAGGAGTAGTTTTAATATTTTTACTTCCAATGGTTATATTCTTTAATAAGTAGCAGTCAGAATTAATTAGGTGATAAATGATACACAAATAGATAGTATATATGAGTAGAAAGAAAAATAAATTGATAAAATTTTATCTAGCACTGACTATGTGCCAGGAGCAGTTTGTGTTGAGGATACAAATATGTATAAGCAAACAAGATAATCTATGAACTCAAGAAACTTATGCTCAAAAGGAGGAAGACAACACATAAAAGAGATCTGGATAGGCAAGATAGAGGTCACCTGAACAGGATCAGAGTTGTCTTTCAGATAATCAGAAGTCCAGAGAGTGAATGGAGTTATGAATGAAGATGAGCATGGCTGAAACTCTTCCTGGAAAATTGGTTCCTTTTTCAGAATCACCAATCAGAAGACAGCAGCCTCAGGATAGAGGTTTTTCCAGGGTGTAAAAGAAGACGATAAAGAGGAAAGGAAGGAAATTGGAGAGTTTAGTTGAGAGCGTCTATTAAGATAAAGGTGTACCTTGTTTTATTGTACTTCAATTTGCACTTTGTAGATACTGCATTTTTTTACAAATTGAAGGTTTGTGCAAGTCTATTATATATTGCATATATCATGCAAGTCTATTAGCCCCATTTTTCCAATAGCATGAGCTCACATCATTTCTCTTTGTCACATTTTGGTAATGGTGGGAATATTTCAAGATTTTTCATTATTATTATATCTATACTGTGATCGGTGATCTCCTACGTTACTATTGTAGTTGGTTTGGGACACTCCAAATCACACATATATAAGATGGCGAGCTTAATAGATAGATGTTGAATTTGTTTTAACTATTTCACTGACTTGCTCTTCTCCCATCTTTCTCCCTCTCCTCTGTCCTCCCTGTTCTCTGAGACACCACAATACTGAAATTAGGCCAATTAATAACCCTACGATGGCCTCTAGGTGTTAAGTGAAAGAAGGAGTCAATTGATGAAAACTTCCTTGTTGTCTTATTTGAAGAAATTGCTCTAGCTACCCAAACCTTCAGCAACCACCTTCCTGATCAGTTGACAGCCATTGACAATGAAACAAGACCATTCACCAGCACAAAAAAAAAAAATTGTGACTCTTTGAAGGCACAGATGATAGTATATTTTAGCAAAAAAAAGAATTTCTTAAATTAAGGTATGCACACTTTTTTGGGCATAGTACGATTACACATTTAGTAGACTACAGTAGAATGTAAACATAACTTTTATATATACTGGGAAACCAAAAAATTCATGTGATTCACTTTATTGTAATATTCACGTTATTGTGGTGGTCTGGTACCAAACCTGCGATGTCTCCGAGGTATGCCTGTAATATAGTAAGAAGAATTGATACAAAAAACAATCACCCACCCCCAAAGTCTGTGACACATGTTTTCATAAATGCAAAATAAACAAACAAAAATTCCAGGAGACAGTGTGCTCAAGCATAAAGAACACACATTGCATAAGGGTAACTTACAGCTCATATCTTTCCTCAGATTTAAAAAAAAATGTCATTTTTCTCTCTTTGTGGAGTCCTCATGAAGTTCTCCTGAGGTGTGAGTAGCTCTCTGATAGGCTCCCAAGGTCGGGACCCACAAAATCCTAAAGCGGCACTTCTCCCTTACCCAAAGGGCCACACTCCTTGAAACTGCCTTTTTTAAACATACCTAGTTTGTCCTCTTTTAGCTTCAGGATGATTGCTGTATCTTGCTGTTTGGATGTTTCTGATGATATGGACAATTGGGTTTGGGGAGAGGGAAAAGAAATGTGACAGTATCTCTAATCTCTCTCCCCTACCACTTCCTGTTGCCATCTGGTTATAGGTGCAAGGTTCTGGTTCTTTAAATTCTCCCAGAGGTTAACTTTCAAAACAGTTGCTAAAAGACTCCTGTCTAAATCCCCTTCTTTGGCATACATTGGCCTAGGGGTATGACTAATTCTTTCAACCAACCCCAATTTATTTCTTCATATTGTTTTATCCAATTGTTTGAAGTATTTCACTCTCAACTTGATTAAAAAGGCTGTTTGCATTGTTTATTCTTTTGATTGATTCAGCCCGTGCTCACACACATACACACACACACACATACACCCATACATATGAATTATTGTGTCAGTAAGGCAAAATGGGCTCCTTAGCACTTAGTTCAACAAGTGCCCTTGAAGAGTTTGGCTTTTGTTTGCGTTGAGTAATTCAGCTATTTCATTGAATTTTGCTAAGTGCTAAGCCCCAGGCCCAAACCC
>CM053624.1:205100697-205120893 GCA_028646595.1 Phalanger gymnotis | reverse complement strand
GATATAACTGGGGAGAGCTTGGCATTTGATTTTTGGGGCACACTCATGGAAGGAGTGTTGAGACTCTGGGCAAGCTGCAAACTGCCCCCCAGCTTTGAAACCCAGATGTTGGTACTGGTAACTAAGAATTGTATTGGGTCTGTCTGTTTGTAATTTGGTTAAGGGCTCTTGAGAACGTGTTGATGAAGAGACTCCAGGCAGCTGTAGCTACGGAGCCCTCCAGCTTGTAAACCCGGGTGCTGAGACTTTGTTAAACTCTGGTAACTATGTATTGGGTTTGAATCAGACAAGGTCTGTCTGTTGATGTTTCTGGTTTGCTTGTATTTTGCTCTGAAGTTCAGGGTGCTGGCTTTTTCCCCTGAACTAAGTGAATGATATTTGTGTGATGAATTAAAGTAAGCTTGCCAACCCCTCACCTTACTCTCCTTATTAAGGCAGATAAAAAGAACCTGGGCTTTCTGGCCATCTGGCAGCTTTCTGGGTGCTGGCTGTGGGTGGATCTGGACCCCCCACAGAAGCTGCTAGCCAGATTGTGGAAACAATTATCTACATCTATTTTCTATATTTTATGGATTACCTAATTTAGTCAAAGAGTTGTTAACACCAGATTCAAGTATTAGGGCACTAAACATCATGCTTTAGTTACATTCATTGAGGTTAGTGTATGAACCATTCCTCTTGTGTACAAATATATGAATAAACATACGGGGAAGACCTGTGAGTTTACTGGGGAAAGGAACTACCATGCATTTCCATACATTCTCTGGTACTTTCAGCCTTAGAAAACTGCCTAGCACACTGAAAAGTTAAATTATTTTCCCAGGGTCACACAGCCGTTATATGTTAGAGTGGTGCTTGAATCCCCACATTTCTCTCATTCCACTATGCCATATTTTTTCATGGCACAAAAAGGCATGGAAAATAAATTAGGGTAGTTTTGAAAGGATGAACCAAAAACTGAGGGAATGAGGGCACGCCTCATCTAGAATGTCAATGTTAAACTAAGATTTGAAGGAAAGTAGTGATGTGACTCAGAGGCAAAAGTCAGGTTAGACTATATTCCAGCATGCTTATGCTTATATAAAGTCTAGTTATTTATTATTATCTTTATCATGGTTATACTTTTAACACCAATCAACAAAATAAAAGGTTAGTGAGAGAAAAAATATAGATGAGTCATAGAGAATCAGAACGTCTGAATTTTATGTTATTAATTCAACTACTGTTATATATTCAGGATTAGATTGCAAATTCCAAAGAGATTTCACCAAAAGGAACACAGACTGAAAGATCTACAATCTCATTTCCAAGGACCCTTCCCTCATCCAACGGGTACACATTTCAACCAGTCCATGATATGATTCTTGACTAAGATTTATTGTTGTTGTTGCTTTTTTTCTTTCTTTTTCCTTTTTATTAATTAATGTATTTTTAGTTTTCAACATTCACTTCCACAAGATCTTGAATTTCAAATTTTCTCCCCATCTCTCCCCACCCCCACACCAAGACAGTGTGCATTCTGATTACCCCTTCCCCAAATCTGCCCTTCCTTCTATCTCCCCCACCCCTGCCACACACACACACAATCCTCTCCCCTTCTTTTAACCCTTTCACTTCTATTTTCCTGTAGGCCAAGATAGAGATCCATACCCAGCTGCTTGTATGTCTTATTTCCCAGTTGCACATAAATACAATTTTTAACATTCATTTTTAAAACTTTGAGCTCCATATTCTCTCCCTTCCTCCCTCCACACCCACCCTCATTGAGAAGGCAAGCAATTTGATATATGTTATGCATGTGTAGTCATGCAAAATACTTCCATAACAGTCATGTTGTGAAAGATTAACTATATTTCCCTACATCCTATCCCACCCCTCGTTTATTCTATTCTCTCCCTTGTGGTTGCTTTTCATATTTCATATACTATGTACCTACTATATTGGAAGAGTCCCTCTCCTTCTTTTAATATCTCATGATAACCAATTTACCACATCAGTTTTCCTTCTATTGTTTCTCATTCTCTCTACTAGAACCAACCACCTGTCCTCAGTGGCAACTTTTATGCAAGTCATTATTGGGTATATGTTTTAGTTAGTTACACTAGCAATACATTTTCACTTGTGCCTCGGGCTATCTACAATTTTGAATCTTAAGAAATATTTCATGATCCGCAGCCTTTTGAGCATTCATCTCATCTTTACCCTTTCTTTTACTTTGATATTTATTTTGACCTTTTCTCTAATCAGTTGATGATCTGACTGCATCCAGGTAGCTGACTTTGAAATGACTTCCACAACCATGGCAAGTTCTTTCCTGTGTTTTAAGATTCATCTAGTTTCCTTTTTGTGATGTCATTCAGGGTTCAATACCATTGACATCTGACTCTTGAAGAACAATTTCATAATTTTGGGTCATGAGATTTGTTCGTTTGTTTTTAAGAATCTTCAAACCTTTGGCCACTCTCAATTTCTTATCCCAAGCCTTATTTTCAACTTGAATTTGCTGAACTGCCCTTTGACTACCTTTGCATTAAAGCAGCTTAATCCTCAAAGGGGAGCAGGGCATATCTTGATTTTCTGTATTTAGAGAATCTTTTCAAAATTTACGTAGAAGACAGCTATTTCTTTATCCTCTGCAATCACTGTTGACATACAAGTTATATTTATCTTCATGGTGGTCTGTTTGCTGATTTTGCATGCTGCCAGATGAGATGAACAAGTGTCTCATGAAATGATATTTCTTGGGTTGACAATGAAATTAATTCAAGCAATTTCTCTGAAGAGAACCTGTGAGCTAGCCATCCATTTAGCTTCAATTTCCTTATGCCTGATTTCATTTATATCAAGAGTTTCAATATGGATACAGTTCACTTTCTAAAGTAACGTGCTAGCTCATTAATTGTTGGGTAAAAATTGTACATTTTTCTTTCTGACAGTTAAGTTTATGTTTAATTAAGGTCTAAAAATGATCCTTTCTTTACTTCTTCCCTTCCTCCCTTCTCTCTTTCTTCCCTCCTCAATTCCCTCTCTTTCCTCCTTCCCTCCCTCTGTCATGGAAATATAATAGACTGATGTCTTGACTTGCGTGTGAATTGGATTTAAGTGATTCAGAGTTATACAAGTTTTTCAGCCTCACTCTCTCTTCCTGAGTCACTGGAGTCCAGTGGCAAGACAAAAGTTCAGGGCAACTGGCAATAGCACCCTAACCTGATCAAGCTCTAAGCACTCCACAATGCCTACTTTCGTCTGCATTCATGGCTATTGGAACAAATTATTCCCATCCACCCATTCCTCTGGAAAAAGACTTCACATACTCGGGGTGGACATCCCCTTAGTTTACCAATGGGTTAGAGGCCTATCAGTTACCCTCGACCCTGTTTAAGCATTCTGCTGTGGTTTTACAGGGGTGTGGCTGCTGCGCATGCTCTTGGAACCACAGGTGAGAATTGGCTGAATCAGGTGGAAAATGAGCAGCTCTGAAAAGGACTCTTCAGACCTTCACACCAGAGGTGCTAGTCCTCCTAAACACCCCATACAGCTGGTATATATGTTGTGTTGGGAAGGAACAATACTGGACCCTGATTTCTGGATATAACTCCGATTATATCATGCCAACTCCAACTCCATACTTGGGTTAGCACTCCAGTCTCATTCTCTCTATCTTTCAAACTGAATTATCTTCTCACTTATTCTTTCTACTCACACTAAAATGACACAATTAAAACCTCTCTGTGTATTACATACCTCACTAGCTGCTTTTGTATGATGATGGAATCGCTGCTTGCAATCAAAACTAACTCTTAAACATTCAACAGAAATGCATAATCAAATCACAAAATGGCTAACACCAACCCTATACCACTTTTTAATTTTTTTCCCAAGTAACAAACATTTATTTTGATTCCCATTCCACCCCCTATATAAGAAAACAAAACAAAATCTTTTGTAACAAATACGCATAATCAAGCAAAACAAATCTTAACATTCACCATGACCAAAAATGCATGTTTCTCCATATTTTTTGACAATCCTAAATAAGCCTCTAGGGAAGAACTGACAGGTATTTACCCCTAAACACTTGGTTCCACAACTGCTTCTACTTTTCTAGCATCCTCAATATATGAGCCACAAGATTGAGTATCATTTTGGAATTTTGTGTGTCTCATGGTTCAACACGATTTTAAAAAACCACAAAAACACATCAATTGACCAGCCTCCTGGTGATAAGCCTCTGTATATCTGAATACAGACATTTTGATCATTCCTAAAATGTGGCCCTAGATATAAATCAATTCTAAAACAACTATGCCAAATTCATGGATTTTGAGTTCCTGAGCACACCATCAATGTGAGCTTTTTGTCACCATTATTATTATTATTTAAAATTTTTCATTTCCAGAGAACATGGAAATGTTCCAATACAAGAAAAAGGAAACTAAGGTATATCCACTGCTTGCCACTGTAGCTACTTCAGATCAAAGCCAAAGGAAGATGCCGAAATGTCTCCCTAATGTACTTTCAGCAATTTCTCAATCTGCATTTGTGATCTTGGGATTTGTATATGAGGTTTTTATTAAAATTAGTTATTCTTGACCATAGGGCTATTGAATCCTCAAACTATCATATTCTCATGGTCAAACTCCTGCAGAAAACTGTCTCACTCATCTCTCCTATCCATCTCCTATCACTCATCTCCTATCCACTCATCTCTCCTATTCATTTCGGGAACTTAAAATCTGATTTCCAAATTCATTACGCAAATGACATTGCCCTCTCTTTAAAGTTATCAATGATTTCTCCTTTAAAAAATACAAAGTTGGTTAATATATTTTGTTTTGATATCACCTATATTTCCCAGTGTGTTCCTCATCCCAGATAACTATTCACTAAAATAATGGTTTCTAAAGTTTGTGTGTGTATGTTGGTGTCGGGGGGTAGGGGAGGAAGTTTAGGCATAGAGAAAAACCAATCAACAAATAAAAAAAGAATCTGACATTAGTATAGAATGTTCCATGTGCATATAATCTCTAACCTCTGCAAAGAAGCTGACAGGAGGCATCCTATCACATGTTTTGGGGCCACATTTCATCATCAGAAGTCCACAGCATTCAATTTCGTTGTTGTTGTTGTAACCACACATCTGTTAACTGCCATCTAAGCAGCAGTTAGTTTGGTGGTTAGACTATAGATAGAGACAGGGACTGAAAATATTACTTGATTGTTGTAGAGAACTCTTGGTCAAAGAAGAACACTCTGCTAATGCAACTGAGCATATTTTCTGCAACATTTAGCCTTATAGAGGTTTAAATTATCACCCAATTTCACACATCCAATATGTGTTAGAAATATGACTTGAATCCAGAACTTCCTGGCTCTGAGGCCGATGTGATATCTACTATGCAGTAAATAGAGTTTATTATTGATCCCATACTAGACATCCTGAATGAACTTGCACTTCATTAGTAGAGATTTTCGGAGCTTAATATGCTTTTCATACTATAAGGAAGTACTAGTGTAAGACATTTGTATAGGAAAAAGTATATAGATATCTAGGTAAAATTCATAAGTTAGAATAATAATGTGTTATTAAGGGATTCTAAAGGTATTTTAAGGGCTATCCTTAGTCTTTGAATTGGGTGTTGTGGAGGAGAACCATATCTTCCCCTAAACCCAATTTTAGTGTCTCTGCAGAGACAAAATACTAAGCTACTTGGACCATGTGTGATAATTCTCAATCACATATGCCCAATCACTGGATACGTGAAGGAACGCCTACAAGGTGACACACTGAATAAAACAAAGGGACAATTTAGAACTTGGATACTCACTGTGTATCCACAATTGATTGGACTGAATTTAGCTATGTGAGACTGCTGTAATAACTGGGCATCTTTGTCTTTTGGTTTTGATTATTCCTAAAATATGTCCCTAGGTAAAAATCAACTCTATAACAGCTTACAGTGTGTGTATTCACTTTTTGGCTCCTGAGAACAGGCTTGAAGTGTACTTTAACTCACTGCTATTTTATTTTTCCCTTTCATTTCCAAAGAACACAAACAGTGCCAGGATGGGAACATGGCAATTAAAGTATGTCCTCTGTTGGCCACTGCAGCACCCATAGATGCAATCAAAGCTGAAGAAAACTGCAGAAATAGCTCCCTGATGAACACTTTCAACACCTTTCTAATTTATATTTATTATTTTTGGATTTGTGCATGAGGCTTATATTAAAATGAGTTATTCTTCACCATAGGACTATTTAATCCTAGGAGGGATGGGGAAGGAAAACAGTTTATAAGTTTCTCAATGACCTTGAAAGGAGTAACAGCTGTTTTGGTCACATTCAGCCTGATGATGGGGTTCAGCATAGATCTCTTGGATTGATGAGCTCTACCCACGCTTGCATTATCATGCTACTCTTAGAAAACCCAAGGGAAAGCTACGGAGAGTGTATTATTGCACTACCTAAAGAGGAAAATGTCACGAAATAATATAACATGACACTACCTGATTGCATTCACTGATTAGCTGCATTCCCTAATTTCTACTGATAGTTATGAAATCATTTCCCCATAACGTCAAGCCAAGTCCTTGCCACGGAACGTTGGAGTCTAACACTTCATTTACATCTGTCTTTGTTCTATTAATCATTGAATCATATACTATTAGAACAGAAAGGGACCGTAAGGACCACCTAGTCTAACCCCTATATTTTACAAATGAAGTTACTGAGGTTAATATCAACATGGTTTTTGGAGATTATATTGTAGTGTTGCAAGTAATAAATGCTTATTCTGAATATACAATCAGGCTTTGATATTAGAGGAACAGGTACTTTTCATATGAAAAGATAGCCTCACTGACTAAAATTAGTAGATCTTGCCTTTTGAGTTGCCATTTCCAATAATAATATCCATAAGAAACAGCCATGGTAGTTAATAGAAGATTAATCTTGTTATCAAAATGAAGTGGGTTCAAGTCCTGACTAATACAAACTAGCTACATGGCATTGGGCAAATCATTTAATCTTCCTATGACACCAGGCAACTTTCTAAAACTATAAGTTACAAAATAATTGCCAATTGGTAATAATGGAGGCAGTTTCCAATCAAATGGATACATAGGGTTTAAACCTTTGCAGTGAGAGTGGGATAAGCCAAAGAAAACTAAATCTTAGTTCAGGATTATGGAAAACAATAATGAAAGCCACGTTGTATTAGCAAAACAATTTTATTATGGTGATAAAAATAATATATGAAGGGGACCATATACTTCTTTTTTTTTTTTAATTTATTTTTAATATGTTTAGTTTTCAGCATTGATTTTCACATGCGTTTGAATTGGGACCATATACTTCTAACAGCAGATGATGATCCCAATAACATCCCTAGTTAGTAGGCCATTTGGATGAAGACATCTCAGCATCATGAGACTGAGATAGATGCTTAACTCAACAAAGCCGGACAAGTACTTTTTAATATGAAAACGAATTCTTAGTTTGGGAACCAGTTCAAAAATTGGATCTTGGTTTAGCAATTAGGTGTTATAAAACATATAAAAAAGACAAATAAGAGGATTCTCCTGGATTAAGTCATGTAGAAACTGCTAAATTTCTAAAACTGAAAAATGCCTCGCCATCCAATTTGTCTGCCGCTAAAGAAACTTTTCAGTAAAATTCCCTGCTGGTTACAGAGATCTGTAGGGGAAAAAAGTCCATAAATCCACAAAGTCTTCCTTATTATTCTCATCTGTAAGTGGCTTCTAATTATTAAAATACCTTATATCTCTTTGTACCACTTATATTCACTTACCCTAACTTCTATTATGTTTATTTACATTTGTATTATTTCCTATCCTAGTTTGCAATCGGTTGAAGGATTGAGATTGCGCTTTGTTTCATCTCTGCATGCAAAGTACTTTGCAGTAAGATACAGAGGAGGGAACTGAGTCTCAGAAAGATTAAATGACCTCATAAAGAAATACAGACAGTAAGTGTCACTGTCAGTATTTAGTATCATAGGATTTTAGAGTTCAAAGGAACCTTAGAGGTCATCACCTTTCAATGAGGCAAAGTGATTTGCCCAAGGTTGCATATTGAGTAGATAGCAGTTATGGAAACTGAATCCAAGTCTTCTTCTGATTTCATGTCTAATCTCTTGTTTTACTATGCCATGGCACAGGACCAACCTTATATTTTTGTTGATGGTCCTTCTTAGGAACAAAGGTGTGCATATACACCAACCTTTCAGCTTCTGACCACAGAATATTCTTAGATGTAAAGGTAAGAATTTTTGTTTCATTAATCTAAACCAGGTGTGGGGAACCTGCAGCCTCCAGGCTGCATGTGTGGCCTTCCCTGGCCTTGAGTGAGGCACTTTGACTGAATCCTAGTTTTACAGAACAAATTCTTTTATTAAGAGGATTTGCTCTGTGAAGTTTGGATTCAGTTAAAGGGCTGCACTTGAGGACCTAGAGGGCCACATGTAGCCTCGAGGCTGCAGTTTCACCACTCCTAGCCTAAATAATTTAGTCAACTCCATTGACAAGTCATACAGGTATGGATAACCACTTTCTTTTTTTCCATTAAAGTCCAATTAGAATTAAAGAAATGTCATTGTAAAGTTCCAAATTCATTCTTGCTCCATGATTTCTGTTTCAAGTATACTGAATAAATATGAAAGTTCTTAAAAAAAAAACACACATACAATGCTTGCATTCTGAAAATTAAACAGTCTACTTTATATGACATAAAAACACTAGAAAAGTTTTGTCATTACAACAAGCAAATAGTGTTTCTATACAAAAATCAAGTTATCTTAAAGCTATCCTAGCTCTGTGGAAAGAATTTTAGGGGGAAAATGTTTAGTCAGCACATCAATAATTTCAAATGGTAATAGATTTTGAGAGTGATTTTTTTTCTTGCATAATCATTTTTCTACTTCTGCCTTTACTTAAAAAGGAGTCAATATGATCATCACATCCCCTGGTCTTGTTAGAAACCAAATCAAAAGTGCAATGCACCATAGAAATTGTACCAATTAATTTTGCTTATTTTTCTTTAATAGGTCTCTTTTGACCTTACCTCATTTTAACTATACCCTCCCATTCTTTTGTCTCATTACAAGTGACCTCAAAGTGATAATCATAATTATTGTCATTGCAATTCAATTTTTTCATACATGCAAAGCATTCTTGATCTGAATAGATTTCCAGGAGGTGGAATCTCAGCTGTGAAAGTCCTATTTTCATTTAAAACTTCACATTTCTTGCATGATAGCTAACATAGGAAAGCTAGGTCTCATTGAAATGCGGTTTCTGATCAATAGTTCAAAGCTATTTATCTCTGCCTCTGGAATATCAAGGCTGGATTATTTCCTTCCTTTTGTGTGCGGACCTTGAACTTCATTTGTCTCTTCACATTTTATATACTTTATCTGCTAGAGGTTTTAACCAGTAAAGCTTTCATTAAATTTATAATCTATGTTCTGATAACTGAGCAAAGGTTGCCTACTTTAAGCTGATTCAAACAAACTTGTTATTATTTGACAGGTGGATGGTGGTGATGGCCTCTTTTGAGTTCCCTAGAGGCAAGTATTTCAGTAAGTTTATTTGTAGTGTCAGACCACAGTAGGTGTCTGACCAGGCTCCACTTAATGGCAGTGTTTTGGGACCTCCTGGTTTAGAGTGAATGTCAATAGTAACTGTTTCTCTTTGAAACAGCAACCCTGAGGGTCTTCCCCTCCCAGCTGGATTTTTTTTTCCTAGCTAAAGGGGCCATCCCTTGACTCACTTCTTAAAGAGGCCTATTCACTGAATGGGCGTTATCTTATTCTAAGTGAGTACAGGAAAAGACCTTAGCCTAAAAGGGCCAGGGTCTCCCATTACATCCTGGGTAATCTCCAGCCATCCTGATGAATATCTGGTCACTGGATCCAGATGGCTCTGGAGCAGAGAGGCTGGTGACCTTGCACAATCCTCCCTCACTCAAATCAAAGTCAACTGCAAGTTATGTTATCATTTCCCTGATGCCACAGCAACTTCAAAAACTAAGGACAAACACAAGTATTCTGATCCTCCCTTTTTCTGCCCTTTGTTCAACTTTTCCTGCCACTCCTCCAATGCCATTTAAATCAGTATCTACTTGCTAACTATATTGTTCCCACGATCATAAATTGTTCTCTGAATAGTACCCTATTCAGAATAGAATACTACTCAGATATCAGTTTATCAAATCTATTCCTGGATATGCATCTCTTATATACATCACCTAAGAGTAATCTCCGTATTTCTAGTAATGGAGAACTTGCCACCTCCTAAGGAATCCCATTTTACTTCTGAACAGCCCTAATTATTAGGAAATTGGTTTTTTCTTCTATCAACCCAAAGTTCACCTTCCTGATATTTCCACACTTTGATATTAGTTATACCAATTTTTCAAAGTCAATAGTTTGTCTAAACAGGCAATGGGAACTGACTTTGGCCATCTGGCTAATTCATCAATTATATGATTATGTACATACATACACACATACTCACGCACACCTACCTGATTCTGAAATAGTCAATTTTATTTTTATGGTATTGTTGGGTGATAACTTTATTCACCATGCCCTGACTCTCTTCTTAAAGTATTAGTCACATATTGGCACTAGGCTTCAGGGAAAAATAAACAAACAAACAAACAAAACACCTTTAGTCTCTTTCATTTCTTGAAACCAATCTATAAATACAAACACTTGCAAGGGGGAAAATACAAGAGTAAAGGATAATATTGCAAAGTATATAGCATGAGTGCTATAGGAGTTTAGAGAAATTACTTCCACTTGGGAAAATAAGGAAAGGTTTCTTGGAATAGGTGTGGTTTGTGTTGAATATTGAAAAATGGATGGAATGTGGAGAAGGCTAGAGAGGTCAATGAAGGGGTGGGAAATTACATGCAATATCATGAAACCAGGAAAATGACAAGCAGGTCCATAGGAAAGTGATTAAACTGAATTTACTAGAACAGAGAAAGGAAAGAAACAAACATTTATTAAGTACTTACTATGTGCCAGGCACTGTGCTAAGCACATTCCAAATAATATTTCATTTGGTCTTCACAACTATCCTACATTATTGTCTTCATTTTGTAGTTGAGGAAACTGAGGCACATAGAGGTTAATTGAATTGTCTGGGGTCACAGCTAGTAAATGTCTGGAGCAGGGACTCCGTGCCCAAAACTCTATCCACTAAAACAGCAGCTCCTTAATGAGCTGAGGCATCAAATAGAAGATAAGGTATGTGTATGTGTGTGTGTGTATGTCCTTGTTATAAAATTTTCCCATTAACTGAGATCCTATCACTCCTCAGAAAGGGGTAATAAGCTCAGAGGAAACATATAATTATTAACTTCTGAAAGATTCAAGACAGAGAGAGAACAGACCTTTTTTCAGCGCCCTTTATCTTTTTAGTTGATGATTCATTGTGCATGTACACGTGTGTCTATGTATGCATGTCTGATGTATACATAGGCAGTGCATGTATGTATGCATTTTATTTTTTTTAATTTCTATCTAAATTACTTAACTTGTCTTAACCCAGAGATGTTTTTCTTTTGCTTCATTATAAAACTATGTTTTGCTGTGGAAAATCTTCAAAATCTGTTTTCAGCATTTTTTCAATGATTTAATAACAACCCAAAGAGGGGGGGAGGGGGATTGAATAAAACTTGGTTGATATTTTAATGCCGAATGCTCAAGCATATGTTCTATGCCTAAAAATAAAAAAATAAAATAAAATAAAAAATAAAGCAGTCTGAGTTTTTCCCCATGAGGGTAGTTGTCTCCCTAAGCATAAGTTCCTAGTGATCCCTCTGTGCGATATAATAAAGTTAGAGCAATATGTGACTTCAATATGTGCCTGAAAATTGAGTGATATTGTTTAACTGGAGAAGCTAGAGCATGGCTATTGGGGGCATCCTCTCCCTGATGGAGTGAACAGCAGGATTCTTCCCTTCAGCTGGAACTTTTCCAAAAGAGAGAGAGAGAGAGAGAGGGAGAAACCTTCGGGTTCATTTTTCTATCTCATGAAGAATCCACTTCCACCCTTCAATGATAACATTTGCCAACTTAAATTTTGCATCCATATAATACAGAAATGTAAAACACACCTATTAGTAAGAAAATCATGCAAAATCTTTCCAGTGTGAGTGGTATTAATCAAAAATGATAATAATAGTTTACTAAAGAAAGATTGTCAAGTCACTTACAGTCATTGTGGAAGAAAAGGAAAGTGCTATAGCTTTATAAAAGGAATGGGAAAACAAATGCTAACTGAGCCGATGTGCAAAGTCATCAGCTTTCTCACCTTCTAAAAAGGAGAAAGTAGAGATTTTATTCCTTTCTCATAATCCTACAGTATTTGAAGGGATCTTATGCTGTTAAAAAAAAAAAAGTTGTTTTCTAGACTAATAGGATTCTTCATTCATTTGTGTGATTCTGAATAGCTCTTTGAGATGATGTCATAATTTCTAGTTAGTTCATTTGAATTGATTTCACATGTCTAGGAGTGGGGAGTAGACAGCAGTAGTCCCATCCTTTCACAACCAAAGGTAAATTAATATCATAATTCTAGAATCAGGGCCTCAGAAGTCATCCAGTCCAATCTTATCATTTTACAGATAGGAAAACTGAGAATTAGGGATGTTAAGAAACTTGTCAAGGTCGCAAAATAGCTCCTGTTACCGGCTCTACATTATTCCCACTAGAAAAAAAAATTATTCTTTTCTTTTGGCAATTCCATTTTGAAGGTCGTTGTAATTGTAGTTCTATGCAAATCACAAAAATCTTGTATCCTCCATACACTAGGGACTACAAGTCAGGGCAAAAAAAAAAAAAAAAACCTGAGTTAAAATCCTTCTTCATGGAAAGAATCCACCAAACACCTCTTGAAAGAGATCCCCACAGGAAAACTCCTAGGAATATTGTAGCCAAAATCCATATTTCCCAGGTCAAGGAGAAAATATTTCAAGCAACCAGAAAGAAACAATTCAAGTACTGTGGAAACACAATCAGGATAACACAAGACTTAGCAGCTTCTACACCAGGGGATTGCAGGGCTTGGAATATGATATTCCAGAGGTCAAAGGAAGTAGGATTAAAACCAAAAATCACCTACCCAGCAAAACTGACTATAATACTTCAGGGGAAAAAATGGAATTTCAATGAAATAGAGGACTTCCAAGCATTCTTGTGGAAAAGACTGGAGCTGAATAGAAAATTTGACTTTCAAATACAAGAATCAATAGAAACATGAAAAGGTAAACAGGAAAGAGAAAATCATAAGGGACTTATTAAAGTAGAACTGTTTGCATTCCTACATGGAAAGATGATATTTGTAACTCTTGAGACCTTTCTCCATATTAGGGCAGTTAGAGGGAATATGTACATATATACATATATGTTTGTGTGTGTGTCTATATATATATATATAAATATATGTATACATGCATATGCATATGCATGTATATATGTTTGCATATGTCTGTGTATATACATGTGTATGTGTATGTATGTGTATATATGTTATATATATTATATATAATATATGTAATAGAGAGAGAGAGGCAGAGAGACACACAGAGAGAGAGAGAGAGAGAGAGAGAGAGAGAGAGAGAGAGAGCAAGCACAGGGTGAGCTGAATATGAAGGGATGATATCTAAAAAATAAAATTAAATTAAATGTTGAAAGGAATGTACTAGGAGTAAGAAAAAACTAAAGATAGAATGAAGTAAATCATCTCATATAAAAGAGGCAAGAAAGATTTTACAATGGAGGGAAAGAGAGGAGAATGAGAGGGAATAAGTGAACCTTACTCATAGGATTTGGCTTAAAGAGAGAATAACATATACATTCAATTGGGTATGGAAATCTATCTTACCGTACAGGAAAGCAGGAGGGAAGGGGATAAGAGAGGGGTGATAATACAAGAGATGGAAGATTCAGGGAAGGGGTAATCAGAAGTAAACACTTTTCTGAAGTACCAGCTCAAAGAAGAGAATAGAATAAACAGAGGGCAGGACAAAATAGAGGGAAATATAGTTAGTCTTTCACAACATGACTGTTATGGAAGTGTTTTGCTTATTAACGTATAACTGCAACAACAATGCTGCTTGCAGGTGCTGTGGAGGTGCAAGGCCAACAACAAGACCAACAACACCAGCACACAGGAGGGCTGCTAGCACAGATTCTTTTATCTGTTTTTTCTAAAGAAAGCAACTTTAAAGGGTTTACAATCTCATTTTAATTAAACATACATATATGATTCACTTAGTTCAGGGGGAAAACTCAGCACACTGAACTTCAGAGCAAATACAAAGAGAAATTACAAAGAGAAATTACAAACAGAAATTATACAAATGAAGCCAATAACACAATTCAGCAGACAGGGCTTCTAGCTGTCTGTCCATGGCAAAACATAAACAGTTACCAAAGAGATAAAAACCAACATCTGGGTATTCAAAGCCGGGGGTCTCCTTAATGGCTACCGAGTCTCATCTGGCCAGATCACAGGAACACTTTTCTAATGAGTGAGTGCCCAAAGCAAAATGCTAACCTCAGATTATATATACATTTTTTCAAAGTCAAACCACAGAGGGCATCACAACCATGTGACTCAAATTCATATGACTTAGGCTTTCTTGTGACTTAAGCAGGTCATCAAAGATTCTTGATTGAAACAAAGGCAAGATTCAATCAAAGGCACTCGATTACCTTAGTGCTGAGAACTAGAACTCCAAAAGAAAAAACAGCAAAACAAAGTCCCATTTTGCTTGCCATTACAATAACCTATATCAAATTGTTTGCCTTCTCAATGAGAGTGCTTGGGGAGGGAGGAAGAGAGAGAATGTGGAACTCAAAATTTTAGAAATGAATGTTAAAAATTGTTTTTACATGGAACTGGGAAAGTAGATATACAGGCAATGGGATACAGAAATCTATCTTGCCCTACAGGAAAATAAAAGGGAAGGGCATAAGAGAAGGGGGAGGGATGTTTCAACAATCCATCTAGCAGCTGCTGTGGGGGTGTAAGATCCCCCAACAACCAGCACCCAGAAAGCTGCCAACACACTTGCAAAAGCACAGGTTCTTTTGATCTGCTTAACTAAGGAAAGCTACATGAAGGGGTTGGCAAGCTTACTTTAATTCATCACACAAATATCATTCACTTATTTCAGGGGAAAAGACCAGCACCCTGAACTTCAGAGCAAAATACAAAGTACAAACATCGACAGACAGACCTTGTCTGATTCAAATCTCAATACATAGTTACCAGAGTTTAACAAAGTCCCGGCATCCGAGTTTGCGAGCTGGAGGGCTTCTTAGCTACAGCTGCCAGGGAGTCTCCACACACCACCAAGAGTGACAGCCCTAAACAAATTACAAACATCTACAGACAGACCAAATACAGATTCATAGTTACCAACATCTAGGTTCAGCCCAGGAGCTCATAACACGGGCTGGCCCAGAGTCACTCGCACCACCACAGCTGTGGGTAAGAGCTCTGGGGAAGAGAAAGCCAACTCCTGGTTTTATATCTTTTTCAGGGTCAAGGGTGAGTCACATATGCGACTCACCCATGTGACCTAAAATCATCACAAAGAGGTGACTTAAATCCACGTGGTCTAAGAGCCTCTGATGTCCCAAACCTATCACTCAACCTCACATATAAACTAGGCCCTCCCTTAGTTAGCCCCACCTGGGGCCCCACCTTGATTACCAATTCACACTCACATAGGTTTAGCACCTAATTGGGGTTTGGGCCTGGGGCTTAGGACCTAGTAAGACTCAAAGATACTTAATTAATCATTTTAAAACAGTAAGAAAGTCCCAACTCAATTGATATTACAAGGGGGCATGATAGAAGGGAGAGCAGATTGGAGGAAGGGATAATCAGAATGCATACTGTCCTGGGGTGGGGGAGAGGGGAGAGATGTGGAGAAAATTTGAAATTCAAAATCTTGTGGAACTGAATGTTGAAAACTGAAAATAAATGAATTAAAAACAAACTTAAAAATCTTACTTCAAACACATTCTCCTCCCCCTATTCCTCTTCCTCCTGATAGACAAAATTACATTTTGATACTGTAGACAAGAAGTACAACATCTCTATTCATATGTTACATTTGCAAAATGGTTTTTCTGGGGTTTTGGTATTTATATATGGATGATTACATGTCCAATTTGAGCCTAATTGATTGTCTAATGTTTGTTCTAAAGCTATTATATGTCTACTCAATACTCATTTGGTTTATTAATACTTTAATTTATAATAAAAATTAATAAGCAAAAATATAGTAGTTAAGAGACCTCATTGATGTGGACACTTCCTCCAACAATATGCCAACCCATCCACACCTATCCATCCTGGGCAACTCTTGTCAATGTTCTCCCATTAAACTGCCACAGAATAGACACCCAGCATGCTGGATTCCTCTTGCTCAGCATACATGGATACCAATGGAACACTTGAATCGTTCATTTATTATTCTTTATTCTTGTTTTGTGATCAATTGGCCTTTCTAAAGAGGAGGTCAAATAGTTAAGATGAGAGCCATTATATGTCAATTTTATCACTCCTATACACTAAATAGATTGCCGACTCAGCTTTTAATACAATGTTAATTTTGTATGAGAACCTGAAGATCTAGGAACTCTATAGATATTAGAATTACAATAAGTCAATACCTATGCTCCCCACTTCTGTGAGAACAACACATGTGGGTAGCTAGATAAGAAGTCATAAATAGGACAAGTAACAAGAGAAGTCTGGGCAAGGATAGAAATAGATCAGACCTAGTAGATGACCTGGAAATTGGCAATCAAAGCAAGACAGGGAGTCTGAAGTCAAGTAATTAATTCAGACTGACAGCTAAAGAACGATCTATACTAATTACTATTTAAATATCAGAATAGCTTTTCCTGAAAGAGGAAGTGTTCCTATCCCTTCCTTCAAAGCACCTCTAAAGTACCACTCTGATGTGAAGACTTTTCTGAACTTCCAGCTAAAATTGTTCTCTCCCTCCTCAAAATTTCAAAAATTTATCAATCTCTCCACTGTTCCATCAAAATCAACCTCATACTGTATTTATTTATGTAGATGTGATATTCTACCCTAGTAGAATGTAACTTCCTTATAGATAGGTAGTCTTCCATTCTTTGTACTTGTATCCTCAGGGCCTAGAAATATGCTTTGCACATAGTAGACATCTGAATTGATATAAGTAAATGAGAGCATTCATTCCTCATTTTACAGAGGACCCTGAAGATCAAGAAGGTCAAATGACTTGCCTATGGCTAAAGAGATAGTAAGCATCTGAGTCCACAATTAAACTCAGTCTAGGAGTTAACTCCAAGTCTGGGACCTGAAATTCATACTGACGATGAAATTTGAAAACTTTTCCAGCTTTAAGGTTAGGATGCTACAGGGAGAGGCATTAGGACTAGTCATGTGAATTCATTGGCAAAGGGACTTCCCAGATAAGGAGTTCCCTATACCAATGCAATTTAGCACTTTCTCTGCAATGAATAGTTTTAGACAGTTGCCAGAACAATGACAGCTTCAGGGTGTTGTCCAGCATTTACACAGCCATTATGTACCAGATCTTCCTGGCTTCAAGGCTGAATCTCTATCCACTATACAATGCTTTCCCTCGTCTCACAATTATACATTGCTTTATAGTTTATAAAGCATTGTCTTCACTGAAAATCTCATTAAATTTATTAAATTATTTAATCAATAACACCTACTGGCCATACTTAACATCAAATTGAGAAATAAACTACATGCCTAGGAGTTGGGTCATTTCATTTTTGTATCCTCAGGTTTTAGTAAGGTCCTTTATACAGAGGAGACATTTAATAAGATCTTATTGAATTGAGTGGAAATGGATTCTCAAGGTATTTGAACATAGACAGGTTCACAGTCTTGAGGCTGTTGTTTGCAAACCCAGGATATTCGTAAGGCAACGTGCACAGGATGAATAGAAGTCAGAAAATAAAATAACTGTTACAAAGTAAGCTCCAGTGTAATGCAGTAGGAAGTGAGCTAAATAGAGAATTCTAAGATGTGTTGAAACATTAGTGTCAAAACAATGTATAACAATGACAGATAGTAAATAATTTGAGATTTCAATGGATCTATGATCTCATCAAAAAAGGTACTTCTTCTAATGACCCATGTCACAATATATCCATGCCTGCCCCTCCTTTTGACCAAGTTTTCCAGTTAATCCTCCTTAGAAGTTCCAGCTACCATGCTGGGGGTGGTGGTGAGGGGGAGGAGTCTTCCTCTAGTTCTCTTGACATAGCCCATACACCATTTAGACATGTGGACTATCTGCTGATCATCCCCTCCTCTTATCACATAGCTATATGTGTAGACTACCTTCTTTTCAGTACATACACCTCTGTGATTATATCTCTGTACTGATGATTCTCACATACATTTATCCAGCCCTTAACTATCTTCCAATATACAATCTTACTTCTCCAACTGCCTAGAGGACATCTCCCACTGAAGGTACTATAGACGTTTTTAACTTGAAATCATTATTTTAACTTGAATCATTATTATCTTCTCCCACTTCTTTCTAGCTTTCTTGTTACTGTCTAGGGTACAAATACCCTCCCAGCCATCCAAGCTAGCAACCTAGGTGTCATCTTTGACTCTCACTCTTATATTCAGTTTGTTACCAAGATCTGCTGATTTTATCTTCATGATTTCTTGCATATTTCCCCTTCTCTCCTCTGACACTGTCACCACCGTGGTTATAATCCCTCATCACCTCACCACTAGATTAATGCTCAGTCTCCCTGAGATGAATCTTTCCCTACCCCAGTACATCTTTCGATCAGCTGTCAAAGTAATCTTCCTAAAGCATAATTCTGAGCTGTTCATTTCCTTACTCAATGAACTCCATTGGTACCCTATAACCTCTAGGATCAAATATAAAATCCTCTCTGTGACATTCATAATTCTTCATAATCTGACCTCTCACCCCAACCTTTCCATTTTTCTTGCACCTCATTGTCCTCTTTTACCCTGCCCCCCACATACACAAGAACTCCATGATCCAGTGATACTGTCTGCCTTGATAGTCTTTAAAAAAAACATTCCATCTCCCAACCGTGGGTATTTTCACTTGCTGTTCCCCATGCTTGGAATGTTCTTCCTCTTCATCTCTGCCTTCTGACTTCCTTCAAATCTCAGCTAAAACCCCACAGACTACAAGAAGGCTTTCCTATCCACTTAATGCTAGTACCTTCTTTCTGTTGGTTTCCAATTTATCCTTGTATCTGTAAGGCAAGATTCATGACCTCAAGGATGAACATGCCTGTAGGGTTCAGAATTGCAAAGTGTGAAAAACTCTTTAGGTAGAAGGCAGAGGAAGTATATCATTTATTTAGACACCAGAGGATCCAATCCCAAGAACAATTACTCCAATTCAATATAACAGTAATTATATTCCAAAATCCATAAGCCCACCTCAATGTAGCAACAAGGAAATTATAACACAGTACTATAGCAAGGAACCAAGTTATCCTGTGACCTTCCCTCCTTCTAGGGCCTTCCTGTAAACAATCACTCATGAATCCTGTCTGCTTGCCTGCATCCTCTCCAGAACGTCTGAAAGCCCTTGAAGTTCTGAGTCCTTCCAGTCTCTTGGGTTCTCTGGATTCTCAGTTCTCCAGCCTCTAGATCTGGTAGATTCTCAGTCCTTTGATCTCCACAACTCTCTTGTCTGCACTCTCCTCTCTGCATTCTCTCTCAATGCTGGCTGCCTCAATTCTCCTTCTCAATTCTGCTTCTCTCAGTTTTACTTCTCTTACACTCTGGGCTTCCTTTTTATATAGTCCTAGCTAGCATCTGATTGGTTAGAACTCAGTGCATGTATAATTGGCTCTGGTCTTATCACCTCTCCTTAGGGCCCCGAGGGTTTCACACTTCTCATGACCTAAAACAGGGATGTCTGAAATAGGGCCTACAGGCCACATGTGGCTTCAGTGCGATTTTTTTTTTATTTACATCTTTAGTTTTCAGCATTAATTTTCGCATGCGTTTGAATTACAGATTTTTCTCCCCATTTCCACCCCCCCCACTCCAAGATGGCGTACACTCTGGTTGCCCCATTCCCCAGTCTGCCCTCCTCTCTGTCCC
>CM053624.1:205073746-205100197 GCA_028646595.1 Phalanger gymnotis | reverse complement strand
AGTCCTGCTTCCCTCTGCCCCTTTGTGGGTTCTGTAGTTCTAGAATTGGTTCAGAGCCATTTTTTCATAGGTTTTTGGAGGGACTTGGAGGGGAGCTCACGCCGGTTACTGCTTTCCAGTAGCCATCTTGGCTCCGCCCCCTTCAGTGCGATTTTTATGAGGCCTACCTGTGGGTTTTAATTTTCACAAGTGGAAAAAATAAAATAATAATTTGCATGGAACGTGTATTAGACTTTTTAACTCCATCATTAATAAATAAACTCATTGATGTTTTTCCTTGGTGTTTTTAAGCAGTATTATGGACAAAACATATTGCATGGAATTTTCAATCAATTTGGGGGATGCATTGCATCTGTACAATGTAGACTAGTCAGTATATACCTACCTTTATACAGTTGTTTTGTCGCTTTGTTGTTTTGTGTTTCCTTTCCTGCTGCACACCTTCCCCTGTTGTATTGATGACATGCATTGGCCCACTTTCTATTAGTGTACTGTATTTTTTATTTTGGGTGTGGCCCTCGAATAATTACTTTATTTTAATTCAGCCCTAAGATAACCTAAGGTTGGACAGCCCTGACCTAAATGGCAAAAGGGTATGGGCCTGGGGCCTGGAACCTAGTAAGTAAAAGGTATAAACTTGCCTACAGGCAAGCCTCTTCTAATCAAGTTTCCCTTAACTGGCTCCACCTGAGAAACTTCTAGCTAGCTCCACCTGAGGACTACTGAATGGGTGGGAAAGATCTTTAATCACGTTATCACCACAATCCTGTATGTAATTTGTCTTTATGTAGTTAATTAAAGATATGTTTCTTATATGTTCTCTGCCCATTAGACTGTGAGATCCTTCAGAGCAGAGATTGTCATTTGTCTTTCTTTGTATCCCTAGAACTTAACAGAGTATCTGGCATGCAATAAGTTCTTAATTAATGTTTGGTTTTTTTTTTCCTGCTAAACGATTGTTTACTTCTTTTGCACAATTCTTGTTTGGTAATATACCATAGTCATTGTAACCCAATCACAGCTGAGAAACAATAATAGAAAATAGTCCCAGCAGGTTCTAATAGAACTATAGCATGATAAATGAAGTTAATCTTTTAGAGCAGGAGTTCCTAATGCATGAATTTTTACATATATATGCATATATATACACACACACAAACACATACACACATAACTGTGTACATATGTACATAAGTATATGTATGTATGCACAAACACATACATCTGTATTTCAACATTATTTCCTTTAGGATGCTGTATGTTTTATTTTACATACTTTAAAACATTTTTCTGAGGAAGTGTGCATAGCTTCAACATATTGCCAAAGGGTTCCATGACTCCATAAAAAGTTAACCAGTATTGTTTTTGACTATAACTGTCATGCAATCCATAACAAGATGAGACAGGGACACAAACAACAACTTATTGCAGTCTGTGACCTAAACAGAATCTACAGAAGCAAAACAAATGAGCAGGCAGCATATGACTAAAAGTGGATTTTTATCCTATATGTAGACAGTGGTGGCAGCAGCAACCTTGAATATTAAGAATGAAATAGATATGAATATGAATTTGTGTATTCCAATTTAGAGCCAAACAAAGCTCACAAGCAATTTTTAATTCTGCAAAGGTGGTTGAAGGTCAGCAGTTTTAAGTGCCTTGGGCTAATCAATTATAATTGTGTCATGCAAATAGAACCTGGAGCCTGGGTAGAAGAGTTGTTTTTACACAGTAACAAAATGCGTGTATTCAAGTAAAACCTAGTCAATTCAATAGGGAGAAACAAGGGGAGAAAATGAAAAGAAATAAAACCATTTCTTGAAGACATTAAAACAGACAAAAAAAACAAAATCAGGGCTTTGTTTCTTTTTTAAAAACAATGAATGAAATATTTAAAATTATATTTTAGCATTTATGTATGTATGTTTATGGATATATGTGTGAAATATGTATGAAAATATATACATACATATAAATATGCGTGTCTAAATTTATTTAAATTATAGAATAGTGTGATTTTTGTGTAAAATCATTAATAGCATCAGATAAACCCTAACGACAAAAAAGTACAGTTTAAAAGAAGAAACAGTACAATGTAGTATAGCACAGTGCAGAGTAACCACGGAACGATGCAAACAGAGAATCAATACAGGACAACCTCAAGCATAAAAGTAAAAGTCTATTTTTTTTCAAAAGACCCTACAAAGGATACAACCTGTGAAGCCCAGTTTAAACAATCTGTCAGTTTTCCATTCCATATTACTACAAAACACAGACTATTTCCTTTGGACCCATATATCTTCATTTTAGATTAATTAGAAAACCATGATGTTGATTTATTTCATGTTCGTAAGATATTATATTAACAGCTGTCAAGACTATTAAAGGCCATCTAGTTTCCTCTGTTTTATAGATGAAGAAACTGATTCCCAGAGCATTAAGTGACCTTCCCAAGGTCAAGTAGCTAGTTAAGTGGAAAAGATGTGATTTTACTCCAGGTTTTCAATGCTTTGGTTTTAAAACTAAAAGCTAAACTCTCTGTATTAGGTATGTCTTATTTTAAAATGGGTGAGCTATATGCCCGTTTCCACAATCTGGCTAGCAGCTTCTGTGGGGGTGTAAGATCCACCCACAGCCAGCACCCAGAAAGCTGCCAGCATGCTGCAAAAACACAGGTTCTTTTGATCTGCCTTAATAAGGAAAGCAAGGTTCAGGGGTTGCCAAGCTTACTTTAATTCAGCACACAAATGTCATTCACTTAGTTCTTGGGAAAAAGCCAGCACACTGAACTTCAGAGCAAAATACAAACAAATTACAAACATCAACAGACAGACTCAATACAATTCATAGTTACCAACATCTAGGTGTGGCAAAGAGCTCCAAGGAAGAGGAGGCCAACAGGAGGTTTTTATATCTTTGTCGCAGTCAGGGGTGAGTCACGCATGCGACTCACCCATGTGACCTAAAATCGTCACAAAGAGTTGGACTTAAACCCACGTGGCCTAAGAGCCTCTGCTGTCCCAGACATGTAAACTAGGCCCTCCCTGGAGTTAGCCCCACCTTAGTTGCCAATCCACACCCACATAGGTTTTACATCTAATAGGGGTTTGGGCCTGGGGCTTAGCACTTAGTAAGATTCAATGAAATAGCTGAATTACTCAAAGCAAACAAAAGCCAAACTCTTCAAGGGCACTTGTTGAACTAAGCGCTAAGGAGCCCATTTTGCTTACCAACACAATGCCTTGTGAAGCATGAGAATATTTTTTATCCGTTATCACTTTTAAAAATAATCTTTTCTTTTTTTCTGGGGTGGGAGGGCAGAGGGGAGAAGCAGTGTTTGTATTAGAATTAGGAGCCAGTGGAAGTCTTGAAGTCTCTAACTTAACTAGATCAGTGGTTAGACTACATACTTGGAGTTTTCATCAATCTGAAAGATGCTTTCACCACAACAATGTTATAATTCGCATAGCAATTAGGAAACCACTTGTTTCTATCAATTTGTCTCAGTATCTTCAATGTTTTAATTTTCCTAATGTCTGTTAAAAACAATATATTATATATATATACATATATGTATATGTATACACACGTATATGTGTGTACACATGCATTTACATATACATATTGTGGATATGTGTGCACATGTGTGCACGTGTGTATATATTATGTATATATGTATAAAATATTATACATATTCATCTACTCACCATCATCTACATTGGAGACTGTGGAGTGTGATTGTGTCTGTTTTGTTTAACAACGTCTACCAAATGCTTAATAAGAAAATCTGTCACGTCTTGATAAATCATCACTTTCTACCATGCCCAGTTTCACAAAGCATCTGGACAACCCTTTTGCAGCTGCTGGTTCCCACCACAGAAGAAGCAGCATTTCGATGTTGAATTAAGTGATTCCTAAATGTAAAGACTTTTGAGGCTCTTTTAATCTAGAAATTCCCTTCATTCTTCTTACCATTAAAGCAAATCCAAGAGGGTGATCTATGTAAAATTCCAAGGAGACAGAACTGGCTTATGAACTGATACTCATAAATCATTGAAGGTGGAAGGGACTTTGGAGATTATTTATTCCACTTGCCTCATTTACAGATGGGAAACTGAGGGTCAAGGAGAGTAACTGAGTCTTCTAAGATCTCAAATCAAGGTTTTCTAATGACAAGTTCAGAGTTCTTAAGTCTGGTATTTGGTTTTACCATCTTGAGAAGGGAAAGAGTAAAGGCAGAAATCCAAGACATTTGTGATGAGGGAGCATCTTCCTTGACTTTTGCCTTCCAAATCTCCTGAATCAGGAATAACAGCTGAGATGGGGGTGGGGATTTGAGGATGGGAACAACCTGTGGGACATAATGAGTGGCATTTTGGCAACAGGAATTTAATGGAGAAAGTTTCTTCTAAACATGAGTGGAAACTGCATCTGGGGCAGCCTAAGGGCTTGTCATTGTTTTAGGCACTGAATTAGGCCAGGATATATGTAATCATAGAAACATGTAAGGAGAGTCAAATATTTAGAAGGCAGAATCAGGGCAATCTATGATCCAGGGAGAAACCTCTGGGATTTCACAAAGGGTTCTATATAAAATACTAGGTCAATTGTCCCTTAATAACACTTAAAATAATTATTTATAGGGTTATTGTGAGTGTGTGTGTGTGTGTGAATTTCATTTTGAGCTCCTGAAAGAGCTCAAAAAGGATTTCAAAAATCAAAGAAGAGAGGTAGAGAAAAATCAGGAAAAGAAATGAGAGTGATGCAAGAAAATTGTAAAAAGAGAATTAACAAGTTAGTGAAAGAGGTACAAAAAATACTGAATAAAATAATATTTTAAAAACAGAATTGGTCAAATGTTAAAAGAAGCACAAAAATCCACTAAAGAGGACTTTTTTATTTTCATATTACAATTAGGCTTTTTTCTCATTCTTTTCTGTTTTTATTTTGCTATTAAAATAGCTTGCTGTGATGGATAGAAGTGTAATTGAGGAATCAGGGGGACGAATTCAAATCTTATCTCTGATAATAAATTCTGTGATTATGACCCAGATTCTTGACTTTTCTTGTCTGTAATTTCTTCAGCTATTAAAATGAAAATAAGCTTTTCATAAGCTGTTCTAAGACTCAAATTACTGTACATAAAAGTGCTGGAGGTAGAGACATGATGGCTGAGTAGAGGCAAGAATTCACCTGATCTCTCCTGAATTACCAGACAAACAACTTTAAAATAAGGCTTCAAATAAAAGTTCTGAAGTGGCAAAATTAACAAGAAATCAAAATGAAACAATTTTCCAGCCCAAGATAAATTAGGAGGTTGGCAGGAAAGGTCTGTCTCACAGCGCTGTGGTTGGGCCCAGAGCTATGCTGAAACAATGCTTTCAGCAGGCCTTGGACATGGTTACAACAGTGGCAGCAGCAACAGCATCTTTGAATTTCTCAGCCAACAAATAGAAAGGGGATCAGACAATTGATCAGAAAGAATTTACAGGAGACACTTTGCTGGCACTAGGTTTAAGACACAGTTCCACATTGCAGTTCAAAGGTGAAGAGGAGTGGCTTCATGGGCCCAGGGATGCTATAAGAATTACAGGGCAGAGAAAAATACTTGTGGTTGTTCATAAGATAGCAGCGACCTTGGTTTCCGAGGCAGAAAGTAGTACTAGTGCTCGTAGTCACATGAGAACAAGGGCTAAAGTCACAGTTCTAGGGCCAACAGCAGTATGCTAGCAGTTGCAGGAGAACAAGGTAAGATCCCTTACTGGGTAAAGTCTGGAGCCCAGTACAGAAAACAGTGACAGCACCTTTGCTTAGATCATTCCATCTTGGAAGCATAAAAACAAAACAAAACAAAAAAAACTTAGATGATCCCAGAAATAACTCCGAAAACAGAAGCAAGAAAAACATGAAGCTTAAGAAAGTGCCCTTGCCACTCCAGGAACACAGCCAAAATTTAATATAAATAATATATATAACTATATAATATATAATATAACAATATATTATATACATTATATAATATTATAAATATATAATATAAATAAATAAATAAAGTTAAAAGTCAAGAACTAGGCTGGAAAAAAATGAGCAAATAACAACAACAAAGACTCCAATCAAAAAAAGTTGCTATGATAATAGGGAAGAGATCAGAACACAAACTCAAAAAAAGACAACAATATCAAAACAGCTACAAGCGGAGCCTCAGACAAAATATGTTAATCTGACACAAGCCCAACAACAATTTCTGGAAGATCTCAAAAAGGATTTTAAGAATCAAATAAGAGAAGTAGAGAAAAAATTGGAAAATAAATGAGAGTGACACATGAAAATTATAAAAACAGAGTCATCAGTTTTCTAAAAGAGGCACAAAAATATACTTAAGAAAATAACACTTAAAAAATAAAATTGGCCAAATGGAAAAGAGGTACAAAAGCTCACTGAAACTAAATGCTTACGTCCATAAAATAGAGAAAGAACAGAAAAAAGATAAAATGTGGCCCAAATTTGAAGGAAAGCAGGAGGCAGGGGGTGGTGGTGGTGGAACTGAGCAGAGATACAACAAATTTCTCTGATGAAAACCACATTTCTCAACTTTCTCAAGAACTGAGTCAAATTTGTGAGAATGCAAGTCATTCCCTGACTGATAAATGGTCAAGGACATGAACAGGCAGTTTTGAGATGAAGAAATCAAAGCTTTCTACAGTCATATTTAAAAAAAAAACATTCTAAATCACCATTGATTAGAGAAATCCAAATTGAAACAACTCTGAAGTACCACCTCACACCTCAGACATTAGTAAGATTGACTAATAGGTTAGAAAAGTAAAATGACAAATGTTGGAAGGGATGTCATAAACTGGTACATTAATGAATTGTTGGTAGAGTTGTGACCTAACCAACCATTCTGGAGAGCAATTTGGAACTATGCCCAATGGATTATAAAACTGCATTCCCTTCAACCCAGTAAAACTGAAGATAATGATGGTGATGAATGTTAATGTGGTTTTTGGCCCTGTGATTTCTTTCTTGTAGAGAGCTTCCTATGAGGAAAATCTCTTTTTGAAATGCAGATCACTCTCCAATCTAAAGACCTAGAGAGTTGCCTGGATATATTTAGATTTTCAGTTCCTCCAAGCAACTGTCTACAAATTATAAGTTCTGGCTGTTTTGGGTCTCTATTTGCAGAGGGAGCTATTTCACCAGGAGGTCCTTATGAGTCCTCATGCCAGTGAAATAATATCGTTCATCTTTCTTCCACCAAAAACGAAGCAAGCAAAACAAAGTCAAAATAAAAACATTTACCCCAAAAAATGAAAATAAGAAACCAGTGCAGAGAGAATTCAAAGAATTTAGGGAGAGGGGGTTTGGTTTAGTTTACATTAATCATTTATGATGAAAGACTAACATACAAAATCTCTAGAAAATTGACATAAATAAGTTTAAAATCCATTCACTATATCAAAAAGAGAGTATTTTTTTACTCTCTGGGGAAAAATGAAAGTTATCTACAAACATCTGAAAATTGCTCCAAATCACTAATTACCAGATGGATACAAACTTAATCTGAGATAACATCTCAGACCCATAAATTTACTTACAGTAGTAAAGACTGGAAAATTAAGTATTGTACAGACTGAAAAGATAAGGAAGGTAATTTATTGCTGGTAGACCTGTAAATAAGTCCATTTTTCCCCAGAAAATAATTGGAAATTATGGAACAATTTTTACTAAACTGTGCATACCTTTTCATCCAGCAATGACTATTACTAGTTTTGTAACCAAAAAAGCTTACTCACAGCAAGAAAAGACAATTTTCCAAAAAAAAAAAAAATAGAATTATTGATTTTGAGCTATAAGGAATATCTGTGCCCTTAAGGTCATCTAATATAACCTTCTCATTTTTCTCATACACATATGGAGGCCCAGGGAATATAAATGATATGCCAAACATTATTTATACAGTTGGCAGAGCTGGTATATTCAAGTTTAGGGCCTCTCTTTCCAAAATCCAGGGCTCTTTTCCCTGAACTTTAATATCATTATTTATAATTCGAAAAAAGATGAATACAAAATATGCACAACAATTGGGGAATGTCTGTAACCAATGTAATATATGAATATAATGGGCAAGATTAAAAAAATATATTAAAAATTCAGAAAAACAAAGTAAGACATTCATAGCATGTTTGTAGAATAAAAAGAATGAATAAAATAGAGCCAAACAAATAATGTACAAAATGATTACAAAAACAAAAATAAATACAATAAAAGACAATGAAATAATAGTTAAAAACAGTAAATATTGAAGCTAATGAATAGTTTAAGTCAAAGTCTTTATCCTTTTTTTCTGTTAACAATCAGCAAACTATAAAAGTAGAGAGTAAAATAGTATAAGACTCTCTTTCACTTCCTTAAAGAATTATGATGAACTCTTTGGGGAATATACTTTAGGGAAAGTTGCTTTGGTGTTTGCTTAGAAATATTAGTTGTAATAATATAAAAACCATTCATGTGTGTATATATAAATATATGCATGAGATTATATCTACATATATATACACATAAATAATTAAATATATGCATATAAATATGTACATTATATGTATATATGTTTATATACGTATGTCCATATTTAAAAAGTGGATCTGACCAATATTTTTTGATGTCCTAGGCTGCCTCTTTCTCGATATCACTTTTTGCACTTAAGCATAGAAAGAGCATTGAGAATTATCAGACTACAAACTTTTCAAAGAATTAATGTGATGATTTCTCAGTTCAGCAAAATTACCTTTCTGTGCCCCAAAGATATTTAGGGTAAAGTTTATTATATAAGAGAAGAGAGAGGACTAATGGTTTAGTTCTGAACTTGAGAGCTGTGGAAAGATATTTCAGATGTATACATGTATAATCCCCTGGTGGTCCTTGATCTTTGTAAAGATATTTTCCAAAGCAAATATAATCTGAAACAAATTATGAGGGAATCTGTCAAGAAAATAAACATAGAGTGTCTACTCTGACTGGATGATGTCCATTAGTGAAGTTGTTCTAGAGATGAGGGTTGGAGGGAAGAGAGTTATTTGTTTTTTTGTAATTTTATACAGTTGTGTTTTTGTCTAGCATGATCAATGCTGGTCTTGTTTCCTAAGTCTCCCCTTTCTCTGTCTTCTCAGTCATAGGCCCGAGTTACTGGCCATATGGTCTCAGGTCCCAGTTAGTCTGGTGAGACAGTAAAAACATTTGGGCCTGATAAGTATGTAGTCAGTTTAAAGACTAAAGTCAACAGTACCAACTTCATTAGTGTATAGTCTCAGGAGAATGAGCAGGTTGGATTTCTTCCATTCAAGGCTGACAATTGTGGAATGTTCTCTCTTTCCATTGACCAAAATTCATTAGTAATATCTTTTAGGGCCAAAATTACAACATTTTGTTGTACTTTCTAATTGTATAGTGTGGTCTTTATACGATGATATTTGGATATGACCGTTGTGGAGAATTCTTTTTCATTTTTTTTCTTTTTCGCCCCTGTTTATTACCCTCAAAATAATTTCCCTAAGGTGTATGTTACCTTTTTGGAATAAAAAAAAGATTTACAGGAATATATTTATATATATAAATATATACGTATGTACATACATATACACACATGGTTTATACATACATATATGCATATATATATATATACATCCATACACACACCATACATATACAGATATATCTACATCTACAGCTATCTATATCTATTTATCTCTATATCTCTATCTCTATCTATCTAACAGTGCTGGTAAAATGGTCTTGCTAGAATATTCAATCTTTTCCTCTTTCTATGACTGTATCTCCTGTGTAAAAATTTCTTTTTTTTTCCTTTTTTTTTTGGAGGGTGGAAGGCAGGGCAATTGGGGTTAAGTGACTTGCCCAAGGTCACATAGGTAGTAAGTGTGTCAAGTGTCTGAGGCTGGATTTGAACTCAGGTCCTCCTGACTCCAGGACCGGTGCTATACTCACTGTGTTCCCATTGGGTACAATATTTCCTTTTTTAAAGATCACAGAAATAGAATGAAATTACTCCTGCTTTTTGCTTAATACATGGCATTTTGAATACAATAATTTCTTTAATCAATAAAATAAACAAATAAAACCAAGGCACTTTGGATCATATTAAATTTATATATCTCAGTCTATCTATCTAGCATGTGTAATGTTATCAACCTTTGCAGGAACTGGAAAAAAAGTATATATATATATATACAATGGCTTCCAAAGAGGAAATTGAGTAAGCCAGACATTGGAAGCAGAACTGCTTGATGTGCCTTCCTAAGGCAGGAAAGCCAAAGGAAAAATTGGAGCAAGATTTTGTATGAAATGGTACATTTGATTTCCTCTCCTTTACCCTTTTTCTCAGTCTCATTCTCTTGAGAGTAAATGACAGCCCACCATTCTTTCTCCCACAATGAGTTGAATGAGAGGCTTGAAGCCAGGAGGATCTGAGCAGAATTAACAAATCAATACACATTAAATGACTACTATGTGCCCTAAACTGTGCTATGTGTTGGGTTCAAATGCTGCCTCAAACATTTACCAGCTGTGTGACCTTGGGTAAGTCACTTCATGTCTGCATGTCCTAGTCCTTATTTGTAAAATAAGAGAGTAGGACTCAATGATCTACAAGGGTCCTTTCCAGTTCGAAGTCTGTGATCCTACGACCTATTCTGTTGGTAAGCAAAATGGGCTCTTAGCACTTAGTTCAACAAGTACCCTTGAGGAGTTTGGTTTGTTTCCTTTGAGTAACTCAGTGTATTTCATTGAGCCTTATTAGGTGCTAAGCCCCAGGCCCAAACCCCTATTAGGTGTAAAACCTATGTGGGTATGGATTGGTAACTAAGGTGGGGCCCAAGGTGGGGCTAACTCAGGGGAGGGCCTAGTTTACAAATGAGTTTGAGTGACAGGTTTGGGACATCAGAGGCTCTTAGACCACGTGGATTTAAGTCACCTCTTTGTGATGATTTTAGGTCATGTGGGTGAGTGTGACTCACCGCTGACACTGAAAAAGATATAAAACCAAGGACTGAACTTCTCTTATTTGGATATCTTACCCATAGCCGTGGTGGCGAGAGTGACTCTGGGCCAGCCCTTGTTCTGAGCTCCCAGGCTGAACCTCGAGATGTTGGTAACTATGAATTGTATTGAGTCTGTCTGTTTGTAATTTGTTTAGGGCTCTCACTTGCGGGAGACTCCTGGGCAGGTGTAGCTAAGAAGCCCTCCAGCTCATAAACCAGGATGCTGAGACTTTGTTAAACTCTGGTAACTATGTATTGGGATTTGAATCAGACAAGGTCTGTCTGTTGATGTTTGTAATTTGCTTGTATTTTGTTCTGAAGTTCAGGGTGCTGGCTTTTCCTCCTGAACTAAGTGAATGATATTTGTATGCTGAATTAAAGTAAGCTTGTCAACCCCTTCATGTAGCTTTCCTTAGTTAAGCAGATCAAAAGAACTTGTGCTTTTGCAGTGTGCTGGTAGTGTTCTTTTTCTTGGGCTTTCACCCCCATAACAGCTGCTAGCCAGATTGTTGAAACACCTATTCAATTTTATTTTATTTTTTTTTGGGGGGGAGAAGTTAAGTGACTTGCTTAGGGTCACACAGCTAGTAAGTATCTGAGGCTAGATTTGAATTTAGTTCTTCCTGACTCCAGGGCTAGTGTTCCATTCACTGCACTACCTAGTTGCCCTAATCTATGCTATTTTATGCAGAAGTACTGGACAGGTAGAGAGATATTGGTAGGTCAGTTGGTCATTAACAGATGCTTACATTGAACCATTCCAGCCTCAAGGTTCAGGTGGTCAAAATGAAGATGATACAGTTCATAGAAAGTTACTCTGCAGAAGCAGAGGATAGCATACTCAAATAAGACAAAAAGTTATGGCAGTGGGATTGGCCAGAAGAGGAAGGAGCAGTTCTGGACTAGCAGCTGCCAAGAAACTCAACAAGAACAATCCCAATCCCTTGTACTTGCCTACTATTTCTCTATTGTCTGTAGAGAAGAGCCTAGTGGATTCCAAGCACCAAATGCCTTGTTTTAAGCTGGCCTTAAACCTATAGGTGTAAAAGGACATTGGGAGAGATGAGAGAAAAGAGGCTATGATTGAGAAAACCTTTATATGAGAGTAGGAATACTTGGAAGTTTATATGAAATTCTATTTTACTATATTTGAATATATTATGTTGCTACTTGCTGTAAAGTCAGTTACCAGACAGATACAAATAAGGTTGGTGAACATGAAGCATAATGTTTCTTCCATGTTTTGGAGATGGAGCCTCTAGAGCTATAGGTCACAATATTTAGAGTTAGATCTAGGTTTAGACATACTGGAAAGGGAACTAATCTTGACACCAGAAAGACCAAGCTTTAGATTCCACCCACCACACTTGTCTGTGTGACCAGGTAAGTCAATTAACCACCCAGTGCTCTAAGCCAGAGGCCTATGTTGCCCACAGGTATCATGTATCCACAACACTCCTAAATGTACTGGAATAAGATTAAAATATAATTGGAAAATATTTTAAGTGTGTCCCAAACCATATTAAAATATGATTGGGAAATATTTTACAACATGAAAATAAAATAAAACACAAATAACATATTTTAAAACCAATTTAATATACCATCAATTGGGATTGTTATGTACAGATTAGTGGCTCACATTTCTATTTTAGTTTGAAACCACAGCTCTAGGTAGCTCTCAAAAACTTTAAATTGAAAAGAAATTTTTGCCCTGTTTTGTAAGGTGTTTAATGCCTCTAGAATTTCCTGTATTCACATCTAAAATTAATATCATGTTACTTGCCTTCTCAACGGGTTGGCAACGGGTGAAAGAGAATTTGGAAATTATATTTTTAAGAAATGAATGTTGAAATAAATAAATAGGCAAATAAATAATAAAAAGAAAATGAAAAAATAAATTCCTATATTAATGTAATCACCAGTCCAGACCCTTTGCCCAAAATAACTATTACCTCTTGAGCTTTACCATGAGGAACAGGGCAAGGTGGATCAGTGGAAGAAAGGAGCAAGGGAGTATTGTGGCTTATCTCCCTGAGATAAAAACTAGAGAGGAATAGGGATACTGTCATCATTTGGGAGATTCAAAGACACACTGGATACTCTCTGCAGAAATGACTTTTTGGTTGACATCTTGAATGTAGTGCTACCTAGTGGAAAATTTATATTTTACCTTCACTTTCTGGTTAATTAATTAGTCAGTCAAGTAAGTGGCAGCCTGATCTTCTGTAGATATGTATGTAGAAAACAGGGCATAAGATGATGTTGTAATACTCTCTTGGAATACCCACTCATGTTGCACCATTGTCACACTTGATTAATACTATAAAAATGGGAGGAATTATCATGCCATCATTTCTGGGCAAGGCTTTTTTAAATGGACAGGCAAAAACCAGAAACTGTTTTCATTATATCTTATCAGTGAACTTCCCTACACCTTGAAATTAACTGCAAAGATTCATCACACTTAAAGGGTAAAAGGGGGCAATTAATTTCTATGATGGATAATTAGTTCTGAATGTCTCTTTCTCACCAAGTAAACACCCCATATATTAATGTTGAATACACCCCCCATATGTAGATGATGAACCAATTTTAAAGTCCTCTTCATAATGAGAACAGGTAGAAAATATGAATTTTGTGTCTTTTGATGCCTTTAGTAAAGAATTAAAATGATAGCATAGGGAAGAATATTATCCAAAAAGGAATTTAGGAGGATAAATAGGGACCAAGATTGGCAAAAGCTTCTGAGATCCAAAAGTCTATAAAGGCGATTCACTCATTGAAGCAGAAAAATTAAGTTAAAATTTAATGGCTACGATTCAAAGTTGGGATAGTGGAGAGGAAGCAAGGCAGTGGGAAGGATAGTCATTGGGAGTGGGGGTCCCACGTGTAAGGTCAGTAAAATCAGCAAAATACCATGTAAGGGGGAAGTGAAGACTATTGGTGACTGGAAGTTAATTTCACTCAATAAATCAACTTGAGGCATTCTTCTTTTAAAGTCATAGTGTGTTAACTAGTCACTCTCTACATTTAGCAGAAAAATCACTCACTCTGCTGATTCTGAAATAACTACTATATCATTTACCAACTGTCTTCTGACTATTAAAATTTAGTTAATAAAGTAAGAAAATGGAAGTTGAAACCATGCTGATGTAGTATCTTTATATCAAGTAAATTGGCAAAGATGACAAAAAAATGCAGTGGTAGAAACTGGAACATTAATACACTGTCAGCTCAAATTGGTCCAGTGTTCTGAAAACCAATCTGGAACTAACTTAAAAATAATAAAGTCACTAAGTTTTCCTATCTCTAATGCCAATGATCATGCTGGTGGACATATTGATGTATACCACAAAGTGGTCAAAGACAGAAAGACCTCATATGTAATAAAATATTCAGAACTACACATGTTATGGTAGCAAAGATCTTAAACTAAAATGAATTCCCATCCACTGCATTAAAAGTAAACAAATTGTAGTGTATGAATGTAACAGAAGATATGATAATAATGTAAATTTTACAGAAACATGGAAAGACTTTCATGAGCTGATATAGTACTAAGTAGAATCTTGAGAATAATATGTATAAGGGTGACAATAATTTTAAAAAAAATACTGGAGTAATTGTAATGGACAGAAAATGAAGACTGCCTTTGTCTTGAGAGAAGTGGGAAGACTAATGGAGTAGAACACTGTATACACTGTCAGATTGCACCCATATAGATTCATTTTGCTTAAAAGGTTTTCTTTCTTAATGATAAAATCAGAGTGTTCCAAAGGTTGTATTTGGGGACAAATAATGAAACTGAGAATAATAATGACATATTGTGCTAGAGTTGTAATGAGAAGCCAGATACTTTGGTTATAAACACTCTACTCTTTTCATGATTGTTTCATCTTCTGGACTGGCTATTGGAGCTTCTAGTATGCTCATAGTAGTCTGCTTGCTTATGCTTACTTAGAGCAATGCAAGGAGAAGTGGCTAAGTGTCCCATGAAATTAAATATCTAGTTGCCTTTAGGTGCATATTGAAAGTGATACCTTTACTTATCTCCTCCTGAAAATCAGCAAGTGTTCTTTCCATTTAGCTATTACCTTATTTATGTCTTTTGATTTCATGTATAGTGAGAATGTCAATATGGATGTGGTCCAGTTCCTCCATTAGTATGTTACTGAACAAAGACTGAATACTGAGTGCCAATAACATCCCCAAGGGAAAAGTGGTCAAAGGATGTTAACAAACAATTTTCAAAAGAACTGAAAATTGTTAACTATTATAAGAAAATTGCTCTACATAACTGATAATAAGAGAAATGTAAATAAAAATCTATAAAATTTTATCTTACACTCATAAAATATCTCAATGTAATACTAGAATAAAATGGGCCATATAGATGAGCTGTGAAAAAAATAGACATTAAAATGTTGTTAGCTCACATTTGAATTATTTCAATAATTCTGCAAAGTAATTTTTAAAATGTTTTCAAATAACAATTAAAATATCCATGCCTTTTACCCAGAAATGCCACCTAAATCCCAAAGATATCAAAAGCAAAAAAGATTCATATATACCAGGATAGTCAGAATATTGTTATTTTTGGAGAAGCAAAGTGCTAGAAACAATTAAGCATGCATTGGTTAAGGAAAAACTCTTGAATTCTTGTCTGGGCTCTAAGAAACAAATATGAAGAATTCAGAGAGACATAGGAAGACATATAAACTGATGCTGATTGGTGTGAGCAATAACAGTGACTACAGAAATGTAAGCAGAAAGCAAAAACAAAACAAGACAAATCAAAAATATAGGAAAAGTATAGCAATCAAGACTGTGGGCCATCTGAGGGTATTACTCATTTGATGTGTTTTTGTGGGCAGAGCTATTCATCACTTAATTTTCTGTGATAAGCCTTATTCAATATCTGGGCTGTTCCTTATAATACCAGGACAGTCTTTTGCTGGGCTGTACTCTAGGCTTTTGTAGTTTATAAAATCATCCAACAGTTTTTATTTTTAATTATAAAAACTTAAAGAACCTAGAGTCACTTCCAAAGCATTATGTACATTAGAGAAGGACTCAAGTAGTAGATTGAGCAGACTTAAGTCCAATTTAAGTATATTTCATCTTGGGAAAAATTTATTTGTAAAATAAGTTTTAGAAGAATCCCAGCAGACATCTAGACTATTCCTGATCTACTAAGACAAGGGCACTTTTTCATATGGCCTTATATCTAAATTTTCATTTGACCTGGCACAGAAAGTATATTCATTCATTCATTCATTTATTCATTCATTCACATTCATTCAACAAATAATTATAGAGTGCCTATTCTTTTCAAGGTAATATCCCAAATTCCTTACTTAAAAGTCGATAGATTAAACTAATTCCCTTAGGTCAGGGCTGTCCAACCTTAGGTTTCTATTGAAACAATAGACAATACATTTTGATTTGCCATTTTAGTGGGAGCTTTTCAGTAAATGCTTTTACTAAAGCATTTATGTAATTGTATTTATGTAAATTTCTATGCTGGTAGGATGGCTGAATAAATTGCACTGCCAGGCTGGCTGCATTTTGGACAGCCCTGCCTTAGGTGGTGCTAAAACACATTTTACATTATTTATCTGATCTAGATGTACACAAGTGACTTAATTGCAAAGAATATAACTTAATGTCTCCAAAACAAACAAAATTATCTATTCAAAAACAGAGTCATAGTGGATAGAGTATTGAATTTGGAATCTGACTTACAAAGTTTCTGATCCCACCTGAGATAGCTGCTATTTGTATGAACCCGGGAAAGTCACTTAAAGGCACTGGATGATAGAAAGAAAGAAAGAAAGAAAGAAAGAAAGAAAGAAAGAAAGAAAGAAAGAAAGAAAGAAAGAGAGGAAGAAAGAGAGAAAGAAAGAAAGTAGGAAAGAAGGAAAGAAGGAAAAAAGAAAGAAAGAGAGAGAGAAAGAGAGAGAGGGAGGGAGTAAGAAAGGGAGAAGGAAAGAAAGGAAGAAAGAGAGAAAGAAAGAAAGGGAGAGAGAGATAAAGAAAGAGAGGGAGGGAGAAAGAGAGAAATAAAGAGAGAAGGAAAGAAAAGAAGAAAGAGAGAAAGAGAAAGAGAGAAAGGAAGAAAGAGAGAAATAGAGAAAGAAAGAAGGGAGAAAGAGAAGAAGAAAGAAAAAAGAAGGGAGAAAGAGAAAGGAAGAGAGAAAGAAAGAAGGAAAGAAAGGAGAGAAAGAAAGAAAGAAAGAAAGAAAGAAGAAAAGAAAGGAAGAAAGAGAGAAGGAAAGAAAGAAATAGAAAGATAAAGAAAGAGAGAAAGAAAGAAAGAGAGGGAGGGAGAAAGAGAGAAATAAAGAGAGAAGGAAAGAAAAGAAGAGAGAAAGAGAAAGAAAAAGAAAGAAAGAAAGAAAGAAAGAAAGAAAGAAAGAAAGAAAGAAAGAAAGAAAGAAAGAAAGAAAGAAAGGAAGGAAGGAAGGAAGGAAGGAAGGAGAGAAGGAAGAAGGAAGGAAGGAAGGAAGGAAGGAAGGAAGGAAGGAAGGAAGGAAGGAAGGAAGGAAGGAAGGAAAGAAAGAAAGAAAGAAAGAACATCAATAGATATTTACTACTTGCCAAGCACTATTTTAACTACTATGGAAACAAATACAAAAGTGAGGCATTCTCTGAATTAAAGGAGCTTACTACATTTTATAGAGCGAGACACTGCATTTACAGTAGTAGTATCCAAGGAAGAGAGCTTTGGTCTGTAAAGCCTTGGGAATGGTGAATGGAGTCATAAGGGAATTGCTTGAAGTGTCCTTTCTGGAAGCAATGGTGACACTTAATAGGTCACGGTTCCTAGATCAAAATTGTGTGTATGTGTGTTTGTGTGTGAGCACGTGTGTGAAGTCAGTTTCTTTATCTATAAAATGGAAAACAATAACAGCACCTACCTGAAAAGATTATTTGATGGTAATATAATTTATGTAAAACTCTTCAAAAACTTTCTTTCAGCTGACCAAGCTGAGAACTGGAGGGTAACATGAATGTGTCTCTCATCTCTGTAAATAGTCAAGATCCAGTATTCCATCTCCCTCTGCCTTAGTCAGGTACTCAGACATCTACCTTGTCACACAGTTAACTCCTTCCTTTCCACTGCTTGCTCCAGACTTGACAATCAAATCAGCACCACCATTGCCTCTATGAAGAGCGTAACAACCTAGTGCCCAATGGATATGCTCAAAATCTCTGATTGATAATTGGGTTGCCAAGGTTGAAATTCCTTTCCCCAGTCATTGTTACTATCCCATCTCCCATTAAGCCATCTGGACTCTTTGTTCTATTGTTAGAAAATTGCCTCTCATATTAAACTGTGCCTTCTAGCCAGAAATTACCTTGCATATATTTTATATGTAGTTTTCTGTGTACATGATGTTTCTCCCCAATAAAATGTAAGCTCCATGAGAAGACAGATTGTGTCATTCTTATCTTAGAAAATCCATCACCTAAAAACAGTCTGACACATAATAGGCATTTAATAAATGCTTAGTGAAGTTGAACTAATTATTAATAAAAATTATAATATAACAATATGTTAGAATTTTAAAACCTTACATAGGTCTTTGCAGGTAGATTTTTTTTTATTTCTGACCAGTTTAGCTCACATATTAATAGGTAGCTATGAATGCACCTGAGCCTGTGTGTTAGAAACTCAACTTGTTAAAACTCAATTAGTTAAAAACTCGATTTGCCATGTGCAAGTAAAAGTTTCCCAATCTTCTAAAGTGTTGTCATTGCTCAGATAAAGAGTCATGGTTATGCATTGCTGTTGTTGTAGCCATTTGTCTTGCATTGAAAACATTAGAAGACATTCCTTTCTTATTAGAGATAGGGTCATATGCAATGTCCACTCAGGCTAGAATGGCATATAAGTCTCTACCTAGTCATCTGGACGCTATAGACAGAGTTAATAAAAATTAAGTAAAAAAAAAATCAATCGATTCTTTGGAATAGAAAGGCCTTTTATTGTTTTGTCTTGTTTTGTTTTTCCTTCTGGGCAGACACACTGTCAGAAGGATGTTTCTGGTAGAATTTCATTGCTTCCAGGCTATGCTGTATTTGGTTTACTGCATAAGCAAATTAAAATAAGAGGTAAGCAAAAATTAATGACCACAAAAATATTTTCAGAATTTCTGGAACTGAAAATCATGGTTTGTATTTGATACTTAATTCCTTCTCTTTTGTCTAGTGCTGGTTCCTATGTGAAATGATAATTATTCATTATTATAGTTTTAAAGCAATATCAGTACCTGTACTTCTTTGAGGTAAATTGTAAATAAGCCTTTCCAGGATCACTTGCCTATCAGAAAGATATCATTACAAGTAAAAAAAATCAATATTATCCAAGAACAACATTAGCCTACATTAATGGAAATGATGTTTTCCTTTAACCATTCTCCATGATATTAACAAAGTTTTGGAAAATAAATGGATTTGAAATAAAACAGGATTAAAATATCTTCCTTTTCTTTGAGAAACAAACAAATAAAAAATGAAAAAAAAATATTTTTTTTCCCAAATCTCGTCACAGGGAGATAGCCCTGCCCCTTACCCGGTTCAAGTGTCTATTTATTGTGTGTTTTATAGAAACAGAGATGTGGTAACCATAGCAACAGGCATACTCCTACTTTACATTACTTAACAAAGTCTGCAAACCACTTCAGCTCTTCATATAGACTTTTCTCCTTCAGACAAAGTATAAGCTACAGGGTGAAATACACACAGGTATAAACACACACACATTCTCTCTCTCTCTCTCTCTTGATTGTCATTCTTGTGTTCTTGTTAAAATAAAGAGGTGCAAAGGAGATTTTTTTTTTTCCTGGAGAGGGCTGCTGGTAGAATATGACACTCAATAAAAGGAGAGGCTAAATGATGGGGGTTGATGTGAGGGACAATGTTCTATATCAAGAGCAGGTAAAATTAGAGTTAGATCTTAAACAAAAACAAAACAAAACAAAACAAAACATTGGAGTTGTTCCTACAAAAGTTGTCCCCTGGCTTACTAAGATACTGTCTATATGATTCTAGACAGTACACCATTTTGGTCATCCAAATCATCATTTTATTGGGAACAAAAGACAAACTATCTATTTGACAGAACAAACATAAATTAAATTACAGTCTTTGATCTTGTATCCTCATGTAGTTATTCCTTAAAATGATTAAATGATATCCAGGAATACAGGTTTTAATGAACATTATATAACTAGAGAACCAGTAGTAATGACCACTAAGTGATTTATGTCTATTCACACAGGACTAACAACACTGAAGTGGTTGTTGACACCTTGCTGTTGTCCCTTGACCTCAGGGCCTATATAATGAGTGAAAGCAGAGGATCTATCAACATGAATTTTCTCCATGTTAGTACATCAAGAATAGGCTAACGTAACTGATTCTGAAGAACTTCAAGATCTTTAAGTGACTCCTGAAAAAAACAACAAGAAAACCAAAGATACTATTATGCTAATAAAAGTTTTAATGTTTAAACACTTTTGTGTACTAATTATTTAAAGTTAGTACTTCATCAATGGCACTGAGTAATTCATCAATAGAATGGTGATTGTCCCCTACCCAGAACAATGTACAAACCAGAACACTCCATTCTGACTATAGTAAATAGTGAAATATGCTACTAGAGAAGTGTATGTCTTATTTGCTGTAGAACAAACTTCTTTATGAGTAGACAGTGTATGAGTTCTTGGAAGTTCTCAATACCTTCAGGATAGGAGTTAGTCTATATTAATTGCTCATCTAACACTGCATTAGACATGTTAGAGCAAAACAATGTCATTTTCTTTGTCCTTGAGAAGTTTATAGTCTGTTTGATAATACAACACAGTGACCTTCTGTGAAATAAACAACAAACATGATTAATTTAACATTTTCAAAATAAATAATCAGACATAATCTTTTGCTACCTATTAGAAACATGTAAATATTCCAGGAAATAAAAGAATGTAAATGCAATGCATTGTTCTTCACCTTTCTCTCTCTGCTTTGCTAACTCACTTGCTCTACTCTCCCCCTCATGCCACGTTGAAATGATAAGCAATTGACTACTTGTATTATATGAAGGTCAGTGATGTTGTTTGGTTTTCCCATGCCTTGTATACCATTTGTAATTTCCTTTTCTATTCACCAGATTTTAGCCTACTCAAAGCAAACAATGCAATTTGCCTCCTTAATTCATACTGCAGATACCTATGGGCTTGTTCTTATGTTCCTCTTTAGCCTGGCAACTCTGAAATGTCTGAGCCTGATGTGTAATTAATAAAAATTAGCATGAATATAGTTTGAACTTTGCAAAGTTACATGTTGTATTGGTAAGCAAAATGGGCTCCTTAGCACTCAGTGCCCTTGAAGAGTTTGGCTTTTGTTTGCTTTGCTAAGCCCCAGGCCCAAACTCCTATTAGGTGTGGAACCTATGTGGGTGTGGATTGGTGACTGGGGTGGGGCCCAAGGTGGGGCTGGCTAAAGGGAGGTGTTAACTCCAGAGCCATGCCCTATTAGGTGTTAACCTAACCTATGTGGATATGAACCTCCCAGGGTTCTAAGAGGAGGGGCTAACTCAAGAACCAATTGTAGCAGCCTAAGTTCTGGTCATTCAGATGACGTTTGATGACATCTGAAGCCCTATAAGAAGGGAAGACAGAACCATTTGTGCAGGGCTCTTGAGATGGTGTTGATGCGGAGACTCCCAGGCAGCTATATCTAAGGAGCCCTCCAGCTTGTAAACCTGGATGCTGAGACTTTGTTGAACTCTGGTAACTGTGAATTGGGATTTGAATCAGACAAGGTCTGTCTGTTGATGTTTGTAATTTGTTTGTAATTTGCTCTGAAGTTCAGGGTGCTAGCTTTTTCACCTGAACTAAGTGAATGATATTTGTATGCTGAGTTAAAGTAAGCTCGTCAACCCCATCACCTTGCTTTCCTTAGCTAAGCAGATCAAAAGAACCTGTGTTTTTGCAGCATGCTGGCAGCTTTCTGGGTGCTGGCTGTGGGTGGATCTTACACCCCCACAGAAGCTGCTAGCCAGATTGTGGAAACACACGTATTCGTTATATAATTTGTTCCTTATAATAACTCTGAAATAGGTATTGCAGCTATTTTATGCCCATTTTACTGAGAAGGAAATTGTTCAATGACTTTGCCTATAATAATATAAAGAATAAATATCAGAAGCAAAATTTGAACTCTGATCTTGCTGAGTACAAGTTCATCACTCTATCTATTATGTCACTATGCATAATAATATTATGTTTTTAAGTTATTTAAATGGTTTCATTATTTTGTGAAAATTTTTAAAATTATTAATATATAAAAAGTTGCCTATCCTCTGGTTTATGTATAATCCTCATATAGTTCAATATATGTTAAACTATAATCTTTGGGAAATCCTGATGAAGTCTTCCATTTGCTACATTGTTAAGTTTCCCTAATTTTAGGGTGAACTTGAAGAAGAGGGAACCTTCTAACAATGCAAATTCCTCAACTGCGTTACACTTAGGAAAGATCACAGGAAGTGTTTGTTTCTTCTTCCTCTGGCAGGAGATACAATGTAATAGAGCATTGATCTTACCATAAGACTATAGATTAATGGGAGAGCTAGAAACAACCTTAGAAAGTTATCTAGTTCAGTTCCCTAACTTTACAGATGAGGAAATTGATGCTCAGAAATATAGCTAATAAATGCAAAGGATGTGATATGAATTCAAATTTTCCTGATCTCAATTCAAGAACTCTATCCACTTCTCAGCATTTTCTTCAAAAGTCAAAGGTTCTAGATTAGGCAAATCATTTAATTGGCCCAAGCTTAAATTTTTCTCATTTGAAAGAAAAGAAGACTTTAGAGTAAAATTATCCTCAAGGTCTCTTCCAGCTATTAATTCCTATGTTTCTCTATCAATAGTATTGGGATAATAATCCTAGCACTTCCTGTTTCATAAGACTGTTGTGAAGTTTGAAATGTCATGTAAATGTGAGCTTTTGCTAAAATCCATATTTTTAAATTATTCAAAATTTTATACATTTTATTGTAAATGTTTTCTCATTTATAAGTCAGGCAATATTGATTTAAGTTGGTTTTACTTTATTTAAAAATATGTATCTATTAACAACAACAAAAAAAAAAACCTGACTCACTTAGATGTGTGAAAGCCTATAGGAAGAACTTTGTGGATATAGAATGATGGTACTCTTATAAAAAAAAAAAAAACAATGATAGAATTATTGAAACAAAATCACGATCTATATCTATATATGTATATTGATATGTATTTCAATATACAATAAACAATACACAAATTATCAATAAACAGATATAGTGATATATAGAGCTTATATGTATATATGTATGTTTATGTGTGTTTCTTCTATGCATATGCATATATATAAATAGCCATGCATATACATAAAGACTTACATGCTTATATGTGTATGTGTGTGCGTGTATATGCATATATGTGTATGTATGTATGTGTGTATAGACATATACACATATACCTACATATATACATACATATACATATATACATAAAGATACATATACATACACACACACACACACACACACACACACATGAATTTTCATTCATCGCCACCATAAGGGACGTAAGGGACTAGCTTTTGGAAAGAAATTATGCAGGATGCCTTTCTTCCTCCAGACTTCCTAAATGTTAAAGTGAATGTCAGTAATTCTTCTCCATTTGTCCTTAATACTACAATTCTATACTTCTTCTGCTCATAGCTCTTCCACTATGATCAATTTGCTTTTTCCCAGTCTAAGCCCCCACATCCTGTCCTTTGCTGCCCTCCCTTCCCCATGTGGTTTTAATGTCACTGATGAATGCAAGCCCCTAGGGATATACCCCAAACCATTATGTCAGTACAAATGTAAAGAGTTTAAGTATGAATGATGAGCCTAATCAAGTAAGGAATCTGGCCTCAGGCCTGAACTGTAATCACTTTTGTCAGTGTAGAAATGAAATAAAGAAAGCATAATACATAGGTACCTTCTAATTGCCAATCGTGTGTGTGTGTGTATACACATACATACATACACATGCATATATACACTCTATATGCATATATGCACACACACCTGTGTATTGTAAGTATGTGTATATGTATATTATAATTTTCTATATAGTTGTGCATCTATACATATGTACATACACATATGTATATGCGTATGTATATGTGTATGTGTATGTATGCCATGTAATGCCAAACTACAACTAATACTTATCAGACACTTGGGAATTCATTGATTGTGATTAGTTTCCATGTTATGTGAGAGAGTATCATTATACCTCTCAATGAGTACCACCTTCTATACAAACCTTTTCCTCATTCCTCCAAGTGACTTATGTCCCACTCCATCACTGTAAGCAGCAAAATTTCCTTGTATTTATTTTGTATGTATTTCAGCCATCCTTCCTCATCAACCTCACCTATCAGAACCTCACCTCTGTCCCTCAGACTTCTAGTGATGAAAGATGAGTTTCTGATTGTCTTTTAGAGAAATAGGCTATTTTCTCACCATGTCTTAAATGAGTCTTCTCCAAACCTCCACTGCTTCCCCCAGTTGCCCTACACGTGGTGACTTCTCCTTATAAAGGAGACAATGATGAAATTATTGAATCAACATCATGATGATATATGAACATGCACACACCCATATCCAAACACACACACACACACACACACACCCATTAAAATATCAGTTCCTGGAGGGCAGGACTCATTTTCTTTGTTTACATTTGTAAAACCAATGTTAAGTACAGAACTGAACACTTAAAAATGCTGAATAAATATTCTATGATGTATCAATCTTTCTTTTTGTCTCTCTACAATCTACTTACCAGTGCTCCTATCTAGCTATCTACTTATCAATATTTTTGTCTTACATATGTCTCCCTCAATATAATAATATAAGCTTCTTTAGGCCAGGAATTATTTTCTTTTTTAATGCTAGCTGACTAGCACAATGCCTGTCTCACAGCAGGTACTTAAATGCAAGCTGGCAGATATAATGCAAATGGAATAGATCTTCCCAGTCCATTAAGAGTCCTCTCATGGAGCCCATTAAGGGGAGCTTGATTGAGGAGGCTTGTTTATAGGAAGGCTCATACCTTTTGTTAATTTCTAATTAGGCACTGGGTCAGGAGGATTGTGACATTCTCTGGCTCTGAGAAGTGTAGATATACCCTGAGGTTAGTATTTTGTTCTGGGGGCTCACTCACTGGAAGAATGTTCCTGTGATTTGGCTGGATGAGACCCTGGGTAGCTGTTAAGGAGCTCCTGGGCTTTGAAAACCCAGATGCTGGTGCTTCCCTCTCTGGGAACTATGTATATATTGACTTGGTCAGACGGTTGGATCTGTCTGTTGAGCTGTGGTATTTTCTTGCTTCTAAGTTTTCCTTGTAATCTCTGTTTGTATTTTCTCTGAAGTTCAAGGTGCTGACTTCTCCCCTGAACTAAGTGAATGATATATATGTTTAATTAAAGTAATATTGTTGACCTCTTTAAAGTTGCTTTCCTTTAGAAAAACAGACCAAAGAACCTGTCCTAGCAGCCATCCTGAGTATGCCAGTGTGGTTGTTGTTACAGTAGACTGATTCCATATGTAAGGGAAATGATCTCTTCTCTGTCATAACTGAATGTTTGGTACAAACAAAATGATAATGTAATATACATATGTGTTGGAAAGCAAAATGGGCTCCTTAGCAGTTAGTTCAACAAGTGCCCTTGAAGAGTTTGGCTTTTGTTTTTGTTGAGTAATTCAGTGTATTTCATTGAATCTTACTAAGTGCTAAGCCCCAGGCCCAAACCCCTATTAGGTGTAAAACCTATGTGGGTGTGGATTTGCAACTAAGGTGGGGCCCAAGGTGGGGCTAACTCTAGGAAGGGCCTAGTTTACATGTCTGGGACAGCAGAGGCTCTTAGACCACGTGGGTTTAAGTCTGCCTCTTTGTAACGATTTTAGGTCACATGGGTAAGTCGCATGTGTGACTCACCCCTGAGCTGACAAAGATATAAAAGCCAGGTGTTGGCCTCTTCTTCCTTGGAGCTCTTTGCCAAAGCAATGGTGGCACATGACTCTGGGCGAGCCCTTGTTCTGAGCTCCCGGGCTGAACCTAGATGTTGGTAACTATGAATTGTATTGGGTCTGTCTGTTTGTAATTTGTTTAAGGGCTCTTGAGATGGTGTTGATGAGGAGACTCCCGGGTAGCTGTAGCTAAGGAGTCCTCCAGGTTGTAAACCTGGATGCTGAGACTTTGTTGAACTCTGGTAACTATGTATTGGGATTTGAATCAGACAAGGTCTGTCTGTTGATGTTTGTAATTTGCTTGTATTTTGC
>CM053624.1:205056919-205073246 GCA_028646595.1 Phalanger gymnotis | reverse complement strand
CTCTGGTAACTATGTATTGGGATTTGAATCAGACAAGGTCTGTCTGTTGATGTTTGTAATTTGCTTGTATTTTGCTCTGAAGTTCAGGGTGCTGGCTTTTTCCCCTGAACTAAGTGAATGATATTTGTGTGCTGAATTAAAGTAAGCTTGCCAACCCCTTAACCTTGCTCTCCTTATTAAGGCAGATCAAAAGAACCTGTGCTGTCCGGCAGCTTTCTGGGTGCTGGCTGTGGGTGGATCTTACACCACCGCAGAAGCTGCTAGCCAGATTGTTAAAACAACATGTGTATATATATATATATATATATATATATATATATATATATATATACACACACATATACACACACACACATATATACATACATATATGTATATATACATATATACATACATATGTATATATATGTATGTATATATGTATATATATGTGTGTGTGTGCATATACATATATACACAAACATATATACATATGTGTATATGTGTGCAAGTATATGTTTGTATATACGTGTATATTTATCTATATCTATTTATCTGTGTATGAGTATATGTCTGTGTGGATGTGTGTGTGTGTACATACACACACATATACTTACCCCTCACAACATTGGTTAGTGAAAAGAGTGGTGGACTTGAATTTAGGAGAAACTGAATTTTATACTCCACACTTTATTAAATGTGTCATCATCTACCTGTCTATGGTTTAGTTTCCTCAAGTCTAGAGATAAGACTATCTCCAGTTCCTAACTCATGGATTTATTGTGAAGATTAAATGATGCATCATATACATCAATGTGTCTTGCCAACCTTAAAGCCCTAATAACAGCAGATGATATTTATGTGGCACTTTAAAGTTTGCAAAGCATATATGTGTGTAAATTCATGCATATGTGTGTATATACATATACATGTATATATGCAATACATATATGCACATATATACATATATGTATATACACATTCATATGCATGTATGCATGTTTGTGTGTATTTATTTATGTGTATATATGTATGCATATCTATATCTATCTATCTATCTATCTATCTATCTATCTATCTATCTATCTATCTATCTATCTAAATTTTGATCCTCCCTATAAACCAGCAGAATAAATCTTAATGTGTATTATTTTCCCTATTTCCCACATGAGAAAATTTATGCACACCAGATTATGTGGCATTTCCATGGTTATGAACCAAGCTCAAATTTTCTGAACTCTTAAGTCCAGTTCTCTTTCCATTATGCCCTCTAGTTCTTATTTTTTAAATTATTTCATATCCCTTGAATTTTATTTAAAAGATCAACTCTTCAACATTAAAATATGTTTGCAGTGAATTCATTAAATGAGATGAAAGCCATTCTGCCTCCAGTAAGGTCTTATTCATTATGGCATCTAGGTGATCCTGAGTTCCTGAAGGTCATATCAAAGGAGTATATCTCTGGCAAATCTCTTTAAGCTGGGAAATTTTCCAGTATAGAGCTGACAAGAGACAACCATTGAAAAATCAACTTAACTAATTAAAGAGAGGCTTATCACTGGAAGGTTCTAATTTCCTCCCTCCCTCCCTCCCTCCCTCCCTCCCTTCCTTCCTTCCTTCCTTCCTTCCTTCCTTCCTTCCTTCCTTCCTTCCTTCCTTCCTTCCTTCCTTCCTTCCTTCCTTCCTCCCTCCCTCCCTCCCTCCCTCCCTCCCTCCCTCCCTCCCTTCCTTCCTTCCTTCCTTCCTTCCTTCCTTCCTTCCTTCCTTCCTTCCTTCCTTCCTTCCTTCCTTCTTTTCTCTTTTGCTTCCTTTTTTCTTTCCTTACTTCCTTCTTTTCTTCATTCCCCCTTATTTCCTTCCTCTCTCTCTTTCTTTCTTTTTATATCTTTTTTAAAAAATCATTAATCTGGCAGATAAAAACAAATATGGATAGTTTTTAAATCAGCTAAACCCAAGGGCTCTTCGCCATCTTAGCCACAAATCCGGGTCTTTTTAAAATCAATTACTAAGCATTTTCCCCCTTCTCACTACCATACCCATTTCATTGAGCAAAAGAAGAAAAACAAAATATTTGTTAAAAATCTACAGTTAAGTAAATGACATTTCCATGTGGGCCACATCCAGAATGTGGCTCTGTTAGGAGATGGGAAGTATATTTCATAATTAGTCATCTAGATTCTGCATCAGGTCTCACAATCTTTCCAGGTTTCTCTGAAACTGCCACCTTCATCATTTTTTATATAATAAAAATATTTCATTGCATTTGTGTTCTGCATTTTGTTTATTCATTCCTTAATTGATGAACACCTTATTTTCTAGGTCTTTGTCATCACAAACAGATAGGAAGATAGATAGATAGATAGATAGATAGATAGATAGATAGATAGATAGATAGATAGATAGATGAATATATAGTTGCCATACATTTTTTTTTCTATTTTGATGTCAAAGGCTATACTTTTTGATCATAGTCCCATACTGCTCTGCAGAGTGGCTGGACCAAGTCATAGCTTCACCAACACTGCAGCAGTGTACCTGTTTTCTACAGCCTCTCTAATATTTGTATTTTTTTTGGCCAACTTTTTCAAAATGGTGAATGTGACATGGAATTTCAAAGTTGGTATAATTTTCATTTTTCAAATAATTAGTAATTTGAAGTATTTTTATACAGTTATTGCTAGTTTGGATTTCTTCTTTTGAAAACTGTCTGTTTATATCCTTTAATAATTTATCATTTAGGGAATGGTTCCTACTCTTATAAATTTGAATCAATTCTTTTATGTTTTGAAAATGTGACTTTCATCAGACATGTGAACTTTTTAGAGGATGCATGGCTCACAGTTATGATAAAAATCCATACCAAAAAACATAGTTAATATATAGGGCCTATACAGACCAGGCTTATCATGAAATTTACACTAAAATCAATGTGTAAAGAGACAGTTATTGAAATGAGAACTTAGTTTAAAATTATTCTCTCTTCTCAGCTAATTATATCCCTCAGGGCATATGTTATTTCTATTTGTATACATCTGTCTGCATGTGTATGCTTATGTATATGTACTGATGGGGCTCTCTTTTCCTGTCTTTCTCTGAAAAATCAACCTTTGCCCTCTGACTATACAAGTTATATTCATCTTACAACTGGGCTAAATTACTTAGTCAAATTTCGTCGTTTTACCGAAGTCAAGAAAGATTAAATAACTTACCCATCCACACTGGTATCCACTAGGATAATTTAAGTTTATTGATTCTTAGATCCTTAGTCTAGTACTCAATGGATTCTTATCTTAAAAGTAAACTGAATTTTACAAATGTATGCAATGTAATTATAAAGCAATAAATGCTTCTTATGGAATTTGTCTCAGAAATGTTCAATAAAGTGCACAGTAGGAAAAGAAAGGACTGAATTTGGAATGAGAGGTCTTGGGCTCAACTATTGGCCCTATTATTTCTTCCCTCTATGACCCTGGATAAGTTATTCAATGTTTCTGATATCTCATTTGTCTCAACTGTAAAATAATAGAGTTAGGCTCAATGAGGTCTAACATTCTCTAAATTCTAAATCTATTATTCTGCGACTCTAAGTGACCTATGGGCACAAAGCATCACTTGCTAGAGACAGAGTCAATGTGTAATTACAATAGGAAAAACAAAAACAATCTCTTGTTGTCAGTAAGACTCAAGTTCAATTCCAGCCAGGGTGACCTTGGGCAAATCACTAAACCTCTCTGGCCCTCCATATTTTCATTTATACAATGACAGATCCAGATTGGACTAGATGGCCTTTGAGTTTCTTTTCCACTCTAGAGTAATGTTATTTTCCTTCAAATCATATTGGAATGAATAATTAATTCTTAACATTTCTTAATATTAATATGTTTTAAATCATGAAGAATGCGGTAACATAAAAGTGCTTTGTACTCTTAGTGAGAAGTCTTGACAACCTCCTTATGCTTGACTTGGGGAATAATATTGTATATTTATGTATAGGGGATCATTAACAATTCAACAAAAATGTAATTGAAGGCAGGATTCAATAATACCACTGAAGTTAAAGTACCATATAAATATAAAATTGCATCTCAATCTTGTTCAGTCTAATTGATTTTTTTTCCTTCCTCTTCCTTTCAAAGCCAGCTAATATTTCACTTGATGTAATTTTGGAGGTGGGGTGAATGGAGTTAGAGGAGGAGGGGGAAGCTACTGAGTAGATTTATTTTGATAAGATTGCTCTCAATTTGCAATGGAATAATCGCTCAAACTGATGGGAGCAGATGATCTGAATTCCAACCTCCAATCAAAAGTCCCTACAAACTTTTTGAATGGAAAGCTAATGCATGCCTATGTTGGAACTGATCAGCTAAATGACCTAGTTAATTGGCACACCTTTAATTTCAAATAATTTCTGTTCTTAAATGTATCTATGCATGGTGAGCTGAAGACAATCATCATACATCACCTCAATTAGCATCATCTCAGGGGGAAACTTGGGCTCAAATCACAATTACCTTAATGTATTCTTTAAATTAATGCAGTTTAACATATTGAATGTTTATTCTAGAGAGGGGAAAAAGTTCCCTAGTGGTATGAGAGGCATTTAGAATAGATACTTGTCAATTGACCTCATGTTTTAAGGAGATTGAACTTGTTTATAGAGAACTAGAAAAGTCAGTAATATAATCATTTACTTTACTTTGAGGTAATGATAATGATGAGGGTGAGGATGATGAAGATTGATGACGATGATGATGATTGGTATTTACATAAACCTGTAAGGTCTGCAAAGCATTTTCCATTCATTATTTCATTTGATACTTGAAACAACCTAGGGAGGTAAATGCTACAGATATTATTATCCCTATTTTTCAGACAAGGAAAAAAGGCTGAGAAAGGTCAAGTCATTTCAAATATCAAAAATTAATAAAAACCTGACTTAGGATCTGAACCTAGGTCTTCCTAAATCCAAGTCTATCATGTTATTACCTGTTCTGTGGTAACACTATTCTCACCCATCTATCAGAATGAGATGCCTTTTCAGGTTTTTAAAATATATGTGTGTGTGTGTATGTGTGTGTATACATACACACATATATTCTCTGCTTTAATGGTTGTGTACAGAAAAAAAAATATAGATTCGGAATCAGAAGACCTATATATGAATCCCAGCTTTGCCATTTACTACCTATATGACCTTCAGAAATTATTTTAACATGTCTTATCCTCAGTTTCCTTTACTTCTCATTTAGACTTTTGATCTAGATAACTTCTAAAATCCCTTAAAGCCCTAGATCTGTATTCCTATGATCCTGACTACCCACTAGATGGAAAAATAGATCTGTTTTCCAATACTGGCTCAATCATCTACCAGCTGTGACCTTGGGGAGGTCACATTGCATCCTTAAAACCTCAGTTACTTCTTCTGTAAAATGGGTAGTATACTTAATTATCCACCTGAGAGAGTAGTTGTGAGGATCAATGAAATGATATTCATGAAGTATTTTGTAAAAGTAAACTATTATTTACATTCGAGCAATTAATGTTATATATCAAAGAGCAGAATGTGCCAAACACTCTTTTGGCAAAAATGTGCTGATTGTGATTATATTAATTATGTTACCCCTATATTGTTTTAAAAAAAAGGAACAAGAAAAAATTTGAAGTTTTTGTATCTCACTTCCATTGTAGGGCCATAAAACTTTTTATTTCAATGATTAAATAGGTATTTTTGAGTGGATATGAAGTATCATATAAGACATATTCTCTTTCCTTAAAGAGTAATTAGGACATAAAACATTTATACATGTAAAGCTAAGAAACTGTAAAAGTTGTAGCACCACTAGATAAACTAAAGTAACAAACGAGAGACATATGCTATAAAGCAGCATGATGCAGCATAATGGATGGAGCCATGGTCTTCAAAAGACCTGGGTTTATCTCCTGACTTTGCCTGTATTTATCGTATGATTGTAGCTAAGGTACTTCATTTTTCTGAGACTCAGTTTCCTTATCTGTAAAATTGCAGTATCCTCATCTGTAACATAAGGATAACAATAGTACTTACTTTCCAGATTTGTTTTGAGAATGTGAGATAATACGTGTAAAGTATTTTTAGAAACTTTCAACTAATATATAAATGCTAGTTTTCAATGTCATATTTAGACAAGATGATTATGATGATGATGATGATGAAGACTACCACTGTTTTTTCTATTATCCACCCCAAAGGATTATTTTGCAAAAGGCATTTTCTGTATAAATGTAAGCTATAGTTATTATTATAATATATCCTGAAAGAGTTTAGCTGAAGAAGCCATCACTTCCAAACTGGCTTGTTAAGAAAATGTGTACATAGGAGGGAATATTTCAGCTGGATTTTTAATGATAAGTAATACAAACAGTACATGTTCATATAGCACAGTAAGGCTTACAAATTTAAATAGGCAAAAACAACAAAAAAGAGGGCATTTCAGGAAGATATTGAAGGAGATAGTATAATGGTGAAGAGGCCCAGAAATACCCCTACTTGACATATATGCCAAAGGGATCAAAGATAGAGAAAAAGGCCCATAAGTCCAAAAATACACAAACCAGCACATTGTATTTTAATTAATCTATCAAATCATGCTCATCAATTGAGGAAGGTTTTAACAGATTACATTATGTGGATATAATGGAAGACCACTGTGTCATATTAAAATGACAAACATGATAGATTCAGGGAAAACTGAGAAGATTTATATAAACTGATATAGAATTAAGTGAGCAGAACCATAAGAACAAATTAAAAAATATAAAGGAAAGTAACGTTGAGAGACTACAAGACACTGCAATTATTTTTCTAGAAGACTAATGTTGAAGCATGCTTCCCATCTTTTGGCACAAAGATGGTTGACTATAGGGCAGAATGAGCCCCAATTTTTCAGACATGGACATTGTTTTGACTTGTTTTCCTTGACTATGTTCCTTTTTTTTTAATACAAAGGAAGGGGAGGTATTGGTAATTATGATGCAAAAAAAAAGAAAAAATATAAAGAAAAAAGTATCAACGAAGCATTAAAAACACACAGAGAATAGAAGCAATTTCAGGAGAAAAAGGCAAGAATAGCAGTTTTGTTCCTACCATGTTAAATTTAATATACACTTAAGAAATTACAAATAGCAGAAGTCCATATTTATATATAAAATCTTTTCTCTTCTTTGTTTATTGAAATGCTCACTTAAGTTGATTTTTTTCATAAAAGTTAATATTTGTTTATTAAGTTCATAATTTTTAATATAAAAAAGTATAGAAGCAGGTATATTTCTGAGACCATAAGAGGGGCATTATGTAAGGGAGATCTGAGAAAAACAGAAAAATAGGATAAGAATGCAAAATTCCTTGAAAATGAAAAGTAAGGAGTAGACAAGAGCAAACCATTGAAGACTTTTGAGCAAAAGAGTGACAGTTGGATCAAAATGCTACTTTAACAAAAACAAATATTCTAATTAGGGTGTATATGGCATGGAGCTAGGAGATGGAAAGACCAGAGTGCAGTTTGTGAAGACTTGCAAGTGTCAGTTTGTTTGGATTTTGAGTACATAAAAGAGTAGTCATAGTAAGACTGGAGAGCTAAAGGCAGATTCAGGTGAGGTTTTAATGGTAAATAGAGAAATTTGCATATGATCTTAGAAGCAATAGGAAGGCAATGGAGTTTATTGAGTAGGGGAGTGAGATGATCACTTATAGCAGCTTTATAGAGGACAGTTGTTCAGTCATTTTTCAGTTATGTCTGACTCTTTGTGACCCAATTTTGAGGTTTTCTTGTCAAGATTACTGGAGTGGTTGGCCATTTCCTTCTCCAAGTGGAGAACAGACTGGAGTATAAAAGACTTGAGAAAAGGAGGTCAATTAGGAGTTTAATCTTATCAAGAAACATGTGAACTGAGGAAAGATTTGATTTGTTCCTTGTTTTGTTTGTTTTGAAATTAGAGGATTACCGGTGACTTTCAAAATGCCAGTTTGTATGATTTATTGGCTTTATAGACAATAAGAACCTTTGAATGATGTTAGATATCATTTAATTCAATTCATCATTTTATAAACGAGGAAAATGAGATCTAAGGAGGTAGTTACACTGTCACCCTGTTTGTAATTAAGAAAGCCACATCTGAATTCAGTAAACTAGAAAAAGTGGATAAAAAGGACTTATACATGGGAAGTGTAGACAACTTATCATACAGCAGACTCTGAAAGAAAGACAAGGAACAAAATTGTACTTACAGGATATTAGCAAGATCTAGTAACATTTTTACTTTTGCTTTTGTTTTTTTGGGGGGTTGTTAGTGTGTGTATGCATGTGTTTTAATACATTTCATCCTTAAGTATTTTTGAAGGTAGGGTGAGAGGTGACTGGAAACAAAGAAACGAAAGTCTTTCAGGGAGAGAGAAGTTGAGATCGCAGGTTTCCAAAGGAGGAGGAAAGGCTTTGGCATTGGCAACACAAAAGGACATATTCAGGTTTGGAAGGAAAGAGGGCTGGCTATCAATTTCTCTGAAGAAGAAGGAAAGGAAAAGAGGATGGATAGAAGGTTCAATATGCTGATTTGGAGACACGAAAGAGGGAAAAAGAGAGTTCATGATTCTGATTAATAAAGAAAAAGGAGAAATGGAGTTCACACCCTATGACCTTGATGTCTTTACTAATAAAGACAACACCATCTTCATGTGGTTAACCCTGAGGCACAGTAAATGGTACCACTGTTCTCACTTATTACCTATGGGATAGTTCCATTTCAATATCAGTGACAGATCAGCTTATTATCAGATGTGAACCGACCACAGAGCTCACATCTAGACATGGCCAAGTTTTTTAATTAAAGAAGGAACTGAAAATGGTTCAGCCACTCATCTGAGATAAGCATCCAAAAATTTGTATGCTTATCCACAATTGGTTAGTCTGCAAAGTGAGTTTGGAATCTAAAGTGAATAGATACTTCCTTGGTTTCAGAGCAGATAAGAAACACTGTAATTTGAGGCTGTCTTACCTGTTTAAAAACTAGGTCTGGTTTGATAGAAAGCAATTTTCCCAGAACGAGCTCACTCCCTTTTTGATGTTTTTACAGGTTCACAATAGCAACTGAATTACAAGCTCCTAGAAAATAACAATTGTCTAGGTGATTCTAACAATGTTAAGCAATCAGTTTCTGGAAATTGTTAAATCCTAGAAAGCATGAATTGTAGCTATCTAACGTTCTTAGAAAGAATTCTGTAAACGACACATGATTGCAGTACCTAATTGTATGTTTTTGATGTCTTGCAACTTCTGATACAGACAGTTCAGTGGTTTGAACGAATGGACAAAAACAATAGTTTTGCAATTAAAATTTTCATCATTTCACACTCATAGATATTTCACTGAGCTCTATATAACATTAGCTGCTTAATACAAGATTGTTTTCCTACTTAACATATTTTGACTGAACGGTTAAAAATGCTTTATATGTGTTATCTTAATTTTTCCTATGCTTTATTTAGGGCAGATTGATTTTGCAGGAAAAACACTGACTTCAGTGGTGTAAACCTTGTTGAACTAATTATTAATTGCATGACCTTATGAAATTGGGATGATAATTTTTCTACTCTGTACCTCACCAGGTTGCTAGGAAGAAAATGCTGGGCATCTAAGTGGCACAATGGATAAAGTGCTGGGGCCTAAAATAAGGAAGATCTGAGTTCAAATTTGACTCTAGACAACTTAGTAGCCGTGTGACCCTGGGCAAGTCAATTGAACTCTGTTTGCTTCAGTTTCCTCATCTGTAAAGAGGGGATAAGAATAGTACCTACATCCCAGAGTTGTTTTGAATTATAAGGTGTTTAGCACAGTGCCTGGCACAGAGTGTCATATAGCTATTATTATTATTATTATTATTATTAAAGTATAAGGTATTAATCATTTAACATACATTTATTAAGAATTTACTATGTTCTAGGAACTGGTGATAGATAGAAACAGGATAGTCTCTGATTCTGAGAAACTTACATTCTACCTGGGGAGATAACATGTACACATACGTGTATATATAAAATATATTAAAATGAAGAAAAGATAATTTTGAGGCCAGGTACTAGCAGCCAGAGAGAGGTAAGAAAGACTTCATGTAGGAGGTGGTGCTTAAGCCGACTGTATAAGTAAGCAATGGCTTCTAAGAGGTCATGGTGAGGAAGCAGACACAGATTGTACAAAGGCATTGCTGTCCTTTTGACCCAGCAATACCACTCCTAGGCCTGTACTCGAAGGCATCAATGTACACAAAACATATTTCTAGCAGGCTTTTTCATGGTAATAAAAAATTGAGATACCTTCCTTTTGGGAGATGGCTAAACACACTGTGGCATACAAATGCAATGGAATGTTATTGTCATAAGAAATGAGGAAATGGACAATTTCAGAGGAAATTAGGAAGATATTTATGAACTGAAATCAAGGGAAATAGAACTGTTTAAATCCTGAAAAGAGCATTTTAAGAAAAAAAAACATTGAAAGACTTTGGAGTTCTAAACAACCCAATGGTGAACCACAAATCTAAAAGAATAAAGATGAAAAGTGCTACTCACTTCCTGACAGAGAGACAATGAACTGAAAATTCAGAATGCGATGTAGATTTTTGGACATGGCTAATGTAGGAATTTGTTTTGTAGGACTAGGTAGAGTTATACGTTGGTTAAAAAAAATCTTCAATGGAGGTATGTGAGCAGGATGAACAGATTATTTTTTTTTAAAATGTCTTAAAAATTAAATTAAAAAAGTTACCCCCAACCGTCCTAACCCCTAACAAAACAAAGGTACATAATTGTGCAGTGAGCTACCCTGCATGAAGAATAGCAAGAAGGTAATTTGAAGCCAGATTATGAAGGGCATTGAATGCCAAGATGAGGAATTTGTGTTTGCTCCTAGAAATAATAGAGAGCTCTTGCATCTATCCAGCAGAAAGAAGAGTTTGCGAATTTCTGCTGCTTCTACCGAATTGTTAACTTTTTTTAAAATCATGTCATGAAGATATCTGGTGCTATTTTATTACTCTTTCTCTTTGATAAATGGTCTTCTAAATGTCTTTGTTCAAAACAGTCTACTCTATTACACCAAATATCTGGTCTGTACCTTTAAAGACCTGGTTCTGGGGACTTAAGACTCAGAGCTCTAGAATTCTACTTCCAGGCTCAAACTGTCCTGATTGGTGAGTATTCCAAATGGCCCACTGTATTTAGCAAGCCCAGTCTTACTTCTCAAGAAGTCCACCCAGATCATCACCTTGCTATCAGACTGCTATCACTTATATGTTGTTTCTTTTTGTCATGCCATTTGGCTTTTTCGTAGCAAAAATACCAGAATGGTTTGCCATTTCCTTCTCCAGATACGTTTTTTTGAGGTGATCTGGGTTAAGTGACTTGCCCAGGTTCACACAACTTGTAAATGTCAAGTACCTGAAGCCAAATTTGAACTCAGCTTCCTCCGGACTCCAGGGCCAGTGCTCTATGTATTTGTCACCTAACTACCCCGCCAGATCATTTTTACAGATGAGGAAACTGAGGTAAACAGGGCTAAGTGTCTTGGCCAGAGTCTGTGTCTGGATTTGAACTTGTCTTCCTGATTCTTGGTCGAGTACCTTATCCAATGTGCCACCTAACTGACTATATATGCCCTACTCCTTTTCCAACTGGGATTATAATAAAACCAATTCTCTCATTGACATTAGTAAAAAAAAAAAGTCTGCCAGTCACTCTATTGTTTTACTGCCCATACCTATGACTTCCCAAATCAAAATACCCCTTCTGACCACCACTTTCTTTTCCCTTTTAAAAGTTATGTTCCTTGAGGTTCCTTTTGTGTTTGTATCTCTAACATTCAGTACTATGTTTGATATATAGTAAGTACAACCTTGAAAAATGAGTTCTTATTTGTTCATTCAGAGGTTAAATTTAAGTATTCCCAGCTTGAAATGAAGGAAATTATAGTTTTTTTAAATCTGCAACTAGAATTGTTTTGTTGTTGTTGTTTTAATTTGCAAAAGTGCTTTAAGTTCATTTAGTCCAAATCTCTTACTTTCCAGATGAGCAAATCCAAATGCCAAAAGGAAAAATTAGTTATTTTGGCTATACAATGTTAGAAACCAAGCTATTTTTTCCAATTTAGCATTAAATGAAATTCCCCTACAATTACTGTTTTGTCTTTTATTTTAAGTGAAACTCTTTTAGTTATATTCTTCTACAATACTTATTAACTAAAATTCCTTGCCTCCAACCTCTAGCTTTTCCAATCTATCATGTCATTGGTAATAAAAAAAAAATTCTTACATATAAATTTGCTCAGGTCACTGTCTTCTGCTCAAAAACTTCTGAGTCTCTCTCTGTTGCCTTTCAAGTACAGCTTGAATTCTTTTTCCTGGCATTCAACACTTCCCGCTTTTTGGCACCATCTCAGATTTTCTAGCACTGTCTCCTACTATATTCCTCCTCCCACCATGCATTCTAGCTAAATTGAACAATTCTCTGTCCCCAAAACATACTCTGCCCTCTTTTCTCCTACTATGTCATATTCCTGGAATGTTCGCCGTTTTCATCTTTGCCTGGCGAATACCTAACATTCCAGTTAATTCAATGTAACTTCCTCTTTATTTGCCACTGGCTCTCCAAGCAGGAAAATACCTTTCCCTGCAGCCTTCATACAGCATAGTTTTTAGCCATATATTACAAAGTAGTACTACATAGCATGCACATCAAAGAGACTTTGATGCACTTAATATGTAATATTGTATGTTATTATTATTAAATTTTATTTATTCTGCTACTAGTAGCCTCTAAAGGCTCACTATTTTATGATATTATTATTATATTGGACCATTCTATTATTACTATTTGTTTATACTCATATTAAAATATATTAATTTGTCTCTTCTATAATATCATTATATATTTTTACTCTTTAAGTATTTTACAAATTTATTAATTTGGTTATCTTATGATGTTGTTGTTATAATATTATACTATTTTATTATTAAGACTTATTTGTTATAGCACTTTTAGATTCTAAAAAGCAGCAGGGAATAGATTTTATCTAAATATTGCCTCCTTGGTTTCTTTCTCTGTTCTTTTTTCACAATCCACAGAACTGTGAAGGATCTATGATTTGGGCAGAAGAGGGACATCAGTATGGGAAATCCCTCTACTAACAAAGATAACAAACCAACTATCCCTTAATAGTTAAGACCTAAGGGATTATCTTACACACTTTGAAGATAAGAGACTAGATCAAGCTAATAAAATTTTAGAAGTGGGATTTTTGGATTCAAACCCGATAGTTTTCTACTAATCCTGTACTGCTTCTCTGTACACAAAGACACACTAACAAATGTTAAATGACTGGTTGAAAGTATGAAAAAAAGATAAATATGGTTCAGTTTAAATAAACTGAATTTAATTGTTCAAGAAGAAAATGTTAAGAAATCACAAACAAGTTTTCTGTTTTAGTTTTTTTTTGTTGTTGTTGTTTTGTTTTTTTCCATGTATGAAATAATGTCATATTAGATTGTAAACTCCTAGAGGGCAGAGACCACATCAAATAGGGCTAGATTCTTCCAAGAAAGAGGATTGTAGAAAAAATAAGTATTAATAATTATGATCACAGAGCTATAATATTTAGCCTATATAGGATTATAAGCCTACAAAATATTTTTAAATATTATTTTGGGAACTTTTTTTGACAAAGGTCAATATGCTAATAACAGATGATTTTTATTCATGTATTAGGATATTTAACAGATGTAGTCATGCTCTCCTTTCCTATTCTTATCCACTGTACCTTGTGTCAGGAAAATCTTCATTCAAACATTCTCTCTGACACTTATCAGACTGTGACCAAGGGAAAATTCACCTTCCTTTCTCAGTCTCAGTTTCCTTATCTGTAAAATGGGGATAATAATAAAGCCTTCCTCCCCAGGTTCTTGTGAAGAACAAATAAATGAACATGTGTTTGGAAACCTTAAAATATTAGGTAATTATAATAAGGCAGTTAGCCGGCAGAGGAAGGCCACAGAGTACTAGAATTAGAGACAAGAGAGACTGGAGTTCAAATTTTGCCTTAGACTAGTTATATGACATTGGACAAATCATCTAACATCTCTAGCCTTAGTTTTCTCATCTGTAAAATGAGTATCATCTTCACAGGGTTATTATGAAGATCAAATGAATAATTTATTAAGTGTTCTTCAAACTTTAAAGCACTAACATACCAGCTACTATTATTTTTATGAATGACTATTAACTCAGACTTATTAAGTAACTCTAATCTACCCTCAAATGGACAGATTGGAAAATTATTACTATATTATAAATGATGTTAAAATTAAATGTCACTACTTAGAATAGAAAGAGGCAGCTAAATGCCTCAGTCTACAGAGCACTGGGCTTAAAGTAAGGAAGTAAAGAATTCAAATTTGACCTCAAGCACTTACTGCTGTGTGACCCTGGACAAGTCACTTAGCCTTTCTTTGCCTTAAACCATTTGAGAAGGAAATGCCAAACCACTCAAATGTTTTTGCCAAGAAAGCCCCAGAGACAATTTGATGCACAAGGTCATGAAGAATCAGATATGACTCAACAACAACAACAACAACTTAGTATGGCATGGTAGAAAGCTCTTCTCAAAACCATGAAGAACCTGGGTTCGAGTCCATTCTCTGAGACATAGAGATTATGTAATACCTGACAAGTCACTTAATATCTAAATGGTCTAGGAAGGAATCTAAGGCTATTAGTTCTATAGTAGGTATGACTTAAATTCCTAAAGAAGTTTCCTTATCTGAAAGTCTCCTCTACCTAAGGCTTCACAGGGCCAGTCCCTATACCTAATTATTCATTAGATTAAGTTTGGGCTGTCTGGCTTAGCTCATTCGTACCTGGCAGTTGTGAGTCACCAAGCTGGACAAAGAAACTTAAACTTTCAATTATGTATCATACTAAAAGACATTGTCCAAGTGGCTTAGCCATTAGAACAAGTTATGTAGAAGTAACATCATCATGATTCAATTTGCTAAGGGCTTTTCCAAGCCTAGCTGTTGTTGAGTTGTTTCGGTTGTGTTCAAGACCCCATTTTGGAGTTTTCTTTTTTTTTTTAATTTTCATTATTATTTTTGCACCTAGTAGTATTTTTCCAATTGCCTGTAAAGATAGTTTTCAACATTCATTTTTATAAATTTTGAGTTCCAAATTTATCTCACTTCATCCCTCCCCTTCCCCTTTTCAAGACAGCAAGTAATCTGATACTGGTTATACATATATAAACTTGTAATATATATTTCCACATTAGTCACGTTGTGAAAAAAGAATCAGAACAAAGGGAAAAAAACATGAAAATAGTGAAAATAGTATGCTTCAATGTGCATTCAGACTCCATACTTCTTTCTCTGGATATAGACAGCATTTTCCATCATGAGTTTTTTTAGAACTGTCTTGGATTATTATATTGCTGATCAGAGCTAAGTCTACTAAAGTTGTTGCTGTTACTGTGTGCAATGTTTTCCTGGTTCTGCTCACTTCACTCAACATCAGTTCATGTAAGTCTTTCAAGTTTTTTTTTCTCAAATCTGCCTGCTCATCATTTCTTATAAAGCAATAGTATTCCATTACATTAATATACCACAACTTATTTAGCCATTCCCCCATGGATGGACATCATCACAATTTCCAATTCTTTGCTACCATAAAAAGAGCTGCTATAAATAGTTGTGTACATGTGGGTCATTTTCCCTTTATATGATCACTTTGGGATACAGACCTAGTAGGAGTGTTGCTGGATCAAAGTGTATGCATACTTTTATAGTTTTTTGAGTATAGTTTCAAATCGTTCTCCAGAATGGTTGATTCAGTTCACAATTCCACCAACAATGCATTAGTATTCCAATTTCCTCCCATCCTCTCCATCATTTATAATTTTCTTTTTCTTTTGTCATATTAGCTAATCTGAGAGGTATGAGATGTTACTTCAGACTTGTTTTGATTTGCATTTCTCTAATAAATAGTGAGTTAGAATATTTTTTTAAATTTATTTTTGGTTTTCAATATTCACTTCTATAGATTTTGAGTTCAAATAGAGCATTTTTATACGACTATGGATAGCTTTAATTTCTTCATCTGAAAATTTCCTGTTCCTATTCTTTGATCGTTTATCAATTGGGTAATGACTTGCATTGTTTTTTTTTTCTCATAAATCAGCTGTTTTATTCTTTTTTTTTTTAAATTTATTTTTGACATGTTTGGTTTTCAGCCTTGATTTTCACAGGCGTTTGAATTACAAATTTTCTCCCCATTTCC
>CM053624.1:205038224-205056419 GCA_028646595.1 Phalanger gymnotis | reverse complement strand
ACCTGAAGAAATCAAAGATGTTTCATATAAGCTCTCATTCATATTTAGCACACAAATACCTATTGATGTTACTCTGGGGGTGCTTCATGAAGGAATAACAAAAAAAATGAACAGGTGCCATATTTCTGACCAAACATATAGGCATATAGTCTTCTCTCTCTCTCTCTCTCTCTCTCTCTCTCTCTCTCTCTCTCTCTCTTTCTCTCTCTCTCTCTCTCTCTGTCTCTCTGTCTCTCTGTCTCTCTGTCTCTCTCTCTCTTCTCTTCTCTCCCCCCAAATCTACCTGCTTAAAATCTAAATGAGGTTTATTAATGTGTGTGTGTGTGCACACACACACACATACTTATTTTTTTCCACTCAAAGGAACCTCATTTAAAGTATATTTAAGCAGAACCAGGAGAACATTGCACACAGTAAGAGCCACAGTGTGCAATGACTGATTTTGATAGACTTAGTCCTTCTCAGCAATGCAAGCTTGTTTCAACAATCCGGCTAGCAGCTGCTGTGCGGGCTGTAAAATCAAGAACAACCAGCTCACAGAATGCTGCAAAAGCCCAGATTCTTTTGATCTGCTTTACAACATCTAAGTTCAGCCAGGGAGCTCACAACAAGGGCTGGCCCAGAATTATGGGTGCCACCACGGCTGTGGGTCAGAGCTCTGAAGAAGAGAAAGCCAACCCCTGGTTTTATATCTTTTTTAGAGTCAAGGGTGAGTCACACTAGAGACTCACCCACGTGACCTAAAATCGTCACAAAGCGTCGACTTAAAACTGTGGTGGTGTAGAAGCCTCTTATGTCACAAACATGTCACTCAAACCCCTGTAAACTAGGCTTTCCCTTGAGGCAAGGAGGTCATCAAAGACTCCTAATTTAATCAAGGAAATAAAGGCCAAACTCTTCAAGGGCACTTGGTTGAACTAAGTGCTAAGAGCCCATTTTGATTACCAACACAAAGGACCTAAAATAATTCCAAAGGACTAGTGATGGAAAATGCCATCCACATCTAGAGAAAGAACAATGGAGTCTGAATGCAGAGCAAAACACATTATTTTCTTGTTTTTTTTTTCTTTCTCATGGTTTCTCCCATTCATTAGAATTCTTCTACACAACATGACTAATGTGAAAATATGTTTAATAGGAATGTATATGTAGAGCCTATACCAGATTGCAGGTAGTCTTGGGGAGGGAGGGTAGGATGGGGGAGAAAATTTAAAACTTATGGAAGTGAATGTTGAAAACCAAAAATAAATAAATTAACCAATAAAAAAGACTCATTCATAACAACAACAAAAAATATATTTAAAGCAATGGTGTGCTGAAGCCAGTTTATAACAGCTCAGAAGAGCTAATTGTTCTTTTCGAGCATGAGCATTTACACCTCAAAAATTAGCAAACGCTATAAATCAAGACTTGATTTATTGTTTCATCGATTGCCTAGACTTAATAATGCAATTGAGAAAATGCTGGTAATGAAATTAAACTTAATGGTGTTTTCTGAATACTTTTTTTTTGAGAGCCAGTTGTTAAACATTTATCAACATACTCCTGCCCTGTACAGACTTCATTCAAACCCACACAGTATTAATCACTCACCTTGTGTTTGCTGTTTGCAGAACTCTTCCTTATTAGGTAATATGAGAGGTAGACAGATAAAGTATGATCCCAGTCTCTAGAGATGAGGAAACTGAGGCTCAGGAGACTTCAAGTAACATTATCATGGTCTCATAACTAGTTAGATACTTGGTAACTAGTCACATAAATGCAATTAAATATCTATGAGACTTTTTGGTAAATTAATTAATTTTACTAATTTGTAAAAATTAGGAGACTGAATTGACTTTTTGGTAAATTAATTAATTTTACCAATTTGTAAAAATTAGGAGACTGAATTTCATGATTTACAAAACACTAGGTTTGGACTAAATTTGAATACTATATTAACTGAAGTTCAAATACAATGGGGTTTATAGATGACATCCCCCCAATTCTGAGTACTGTCATACTGCCCCATTCTTCCAGAGTCTAGGAGGAGGTGTCTGGGAGGGGGAATGGCATCTAGGACTCGGACATGACATAAGCCTACCTTTGACACTTCTTGTTACAAGGAAGGAGATGTTCTAAGATAGCACAAGACAGAAAACAAACTCCTCTCTTCTCCCTTCTTCTTCCTATAATCTCCTAGAGTCAAGTTCAGAGAGACATTAACAAAGTAATGAATTCTGATATTGGACTTGTATCAGTTCTTCATCACTATAATACCTATGATCTTATAAGTCCTTCCTGCCCTAAATTCTATCACCTTAAGTATCAAAACCAAGACTGGAAACCAGGTTTTCGGAATAAATGTTCAACATCCTTTCCCTTCTATCAACATTTCTTCTCTAGTTCAGGTATAGTATATTATCCTACTTTAAATAAAGGATAAATCAGGAGTGATACTTCTTGACCATATGAAAAGTTCAGCCTAAAATAAGTTTCTGTTTAGAACTAAGTCACAAAATGGTGATTTTTCTTTCTTTAACTGTCTATAAGCAAGATGGATAGACCATCCTGACAGCCAAATGATTCAAAATATTTATATCATTAATTGTCTGATAGCTCTTTGGATTTAATTGAATGCATGATGGCTGATCTGGTTGTGTGCAGATAAAGTCATTAGGAGAGAAGCCCATGATGGTAGTAAGCCAGAGAGTGAGAGGACTAGACTGTAGCCCAGCTGTTGCAGTGTGGGAATGAAGTATATTAATGAAGAAGAGTGGGAATGAAAAATTCAGCAATAAATCAGGAATAAGTCTGGCTGTGCTAAAACAAAACAGTCAAGTTATAGTAATCCATTACCATCTGTTTTCTTTCTCCCTTTTTTTCAAGTATGCAATCAGATATCAGCACTATAACAAGTCGGTCAAGTATATCAAAAGTCCCCCTACATCTCCTAGATGGTGATTTTTCAAACCTTAGTGGGTAGATCAATTATGCCTGTCTGGCAAATTCTCTTTAGAATTCCTATTGAGAAGGTACAAACAACTGACATCAGCATTCCTTCAGTATTTTACCTAGATTTTCCCATGCACTAAGCCATTCAGAGAATTCACTGTGACTAGGTAGCCAAAAGAACAATACTTGGTACCTTTGGAATACTTGTACAAAGATTGCTAAAGAGCCATTAAAATTTTGTTGTTCAGTCATTTCGATTGTATCCAACTCTTCATGACTCCATTTGGGGTTTTATTGGCAGAGATATTGAAATGGTTTGCAATTTCCTTCTCCAGTTCATTTTATAGATGAGGAAACTGAAGCAAACAGGGTTAAGTGATTTGCCCAGGGTCGCACAGCTAGTAAATATCTGAGGCCAGATTTAAACTCAGGAAGATGAGCCTTCCTGACTCCAGACCTGGCATTCCATACACTGAGAAACCTAGCTGCCTCTCACTAAAAATTGACTTCACCTTCTTTACAATCCTGGTTAGACTGTTTCTGTTTTTGCTACGTGTTATTCCCTCTCTACTTTTATCAACTCGTGTTTCTGGTAGATTCTGTCTCTTGTTTGGCCATCGTCTTCTGGTTCCAATCATTTCTGCATCCCTACACAGAATTTTCTTGAATAGATTTATAACTTTCACTGGCTCTACAAATAGTGAATAGTATGATCCTGGACATTATTCTCTCCTGGGCATAATGCTGATCTAAGTGATTTTTCTCCCATACACCTGATAATGACATAAATGAATGAATGTCAAAATCTGGAATGGGGTGAGGCAGACATCAATTCATCCTTCTTCCCTTTCTCAGGAGGTAAAATAGCAGATATTTTCATATATGCAAGGAGGAGATTTTAGCTGAATAACCTTTACATCTCCATATCTTAATTCATCACTTTTTTGAAAGAGTATAACTATCAATATTATAAATTAAGTTTATATGCAAATGATGGAGCTGTGATCTTGCATTGGGGGAAATAGGATAATACCTATGAACTAAAAGATAAGTCCTAAAGAGATTTTTAGAGATTATATTACTTTTTCAGGATATATGCTCTGAAGGCAGGGACTATTTTAGTCCCTGTATTCCAAGTAATTACCACGCTGTTTGATATACAGTATGCACTTAATAAATACTTGTTGCTTTGAACCAAATACCAAAAGCAAGATACAGACTTAGATCTTTCTATCTTGAATACCAGAACTGTATCTGTCATGTTATGCTGCATCTGTCAGTGGGGATGAGAGTTCAGGGGCAGAGCGAAAAAATGTAGAAGGAGTCATGCTAGGGCTTAATTGATTAAATAATTTAACAGATTTAGTAAAGTTTTCATTGTGGAAAATTCATTCACTGATTCAGATCAGTAACTCTCTGTAATTCAAAGTTTTATACAGTTACCTGGGTCTTATATTAGAGGACGAAGGAAAATTTAGGACTTTCTGACTTTAAAGCTGATCCTTTATTCGTTATTGCACAATACCTCTCACTTCTTCTATGATATTATTTTTATCACGTTATATGTTATTTAAAATTTTGTTATATAATATATTTTGTTATATTTATTAATATAGCTTAAGTATTACTAAAATTTTAGAGAATATTAAAAAAAACCTTATCAAAAGTAATCATTAATGTCCAAACCTCGTTTGCTATTGAACAGGAAAAAAAAGAATTGGTTTGATTTATAGTGTAATTCTATTTTCCTGGGACTTACTGAATAACTTCTAGACTGTATGACAGTATAACAAAAGTTTTATATAGGTAGGTATTATAGAGTTGCCAATCATAGCTTAGAATCACAATAGTCTGCCCTGAGATTATCCTGGGCTCCAGATCCACCATTATCCATTATCTTTTTTTTCCACTAAAAAGCAGTCCAGGTCCTCACAGACTGACTAGATAAGAACATGTACACTTTTTTACTAGTGCGACAAAGGGTATCTTTTCCCAGTTAGAGCATAAATGTCAATTAAATTTTGATGAACACCCCTGGAAAAAGTAGAGACATTACAACCCCCGTAATGAACCGAACTATTTGATGGAGCGGTACACGTTTGATTAGCTATTGCTTTTTAATTTTTGTTTAGTTTTTAACATCACAAGGTTCTCATGTGTATTTTTATTCAGTTTTAAGTTGTGTTTATTTTCTTCATTGTTTTTATCTACACTTCCTCCAAGCATAAGCTCAGGAAGTAATAAAGTTGACACAGTTGTCTAATGGTTGTTTTAGTGACTGTTGCCAAGTGATTTCCTGGTTTTTAAAAAAACAATGGACCAGGAAATCATGCACGTGACCAGAATGGTCTTATTGTTTGGGATGTTTTTTTTTTTAACCTCAATAATGGCTCCAGTGAGAAGCTTTCTTTTTTATGTAATAATTATGCATTATTATGGATGGGCCACATGTGGCTTAGAACCTAACTGAAGCACTTATATTTTTACATTCGTGCCATCCACATCTTTCATTTTTCTCAAGATTCAATACTTTGAAACACCCTCTCTGCCTAATTACAAAACAGCCCAGGAAACTCATGTATGTTTTTCTGAAATGTCTAATGCCTCATAGTTCGTATCACATGAGATTTATAAGATTTTTTTCTGTTTAATTAAACACACAAATACTTGTTCTTCAACTTGGAATCATGCAATTTTGATAGACTAATCACTTTCCCTAAGTGATGAATGTAGAAATTATTCACCACAGGACTTTTGACTGTATTATCACAATATTATTTGCAGACAGCTAAATCTTCTGTTATGTGTCCCAAACCCTAACTTTTCTCATTTTCATCGGCACTGTGACTTCAATATAAGTATGGCTTTATAGTATTGAAATAATGCTATCCTAAACAAAGATGGCACTACTAGTCCACTTATTGAGAAGACATTTGCTTTCACTTGTTTGTTGGATACATGTAAGCTGTGACACATTGACAAAAACTGCCATAAGGATATGTGTATCATCCAGGAGATGTAAAGGAAGGTAGGGTAGTCATGGTAAATGACATAACATGTGAACCATCAAGATGCCTAATAAATACCCCAGCAATGTACAAAGACTTAGAAAAATCTCTTCAACACATTCAATGGTCCCACTAAAGGAGATTTCTGTATGAACACGGAGAAGAACCGTATGCGAAAAGATATAATTGTACCCCAATTTCAACTACAGAAGTGAATGTTCACTTCAGTAAATTTTCAGATCCTTTGAAGTTCTTAAGCACAAGGGCCAAGGCTATTAGAACAGTGTAGTATATGACATGACAAGGGAAATATTAAACAGCAGTCTAATGAGGTACAAGTGGCTGCTATGTTTTTCTGCTAATTAAAGAGGAGCAATATTTCCTATTCTCAGTCTGTAACTTGGGACTTTTTCACTGTGACAAATCAGAGGAGGTGGAATAAGTAAGAAGTATGTCATAAGTACTTAGCATGTGCCAGATACTCTGTTCAGGGGTAGGGAGAAAGATACAAACAGACAAAGCATTTCTTGCCCTCAATGAGCTTACATTAAAGACAACACACAGGCAAATACCTCTCTGTTTCTCTGTCTCTGTCTCTCTGTGTGTCTCTGTCTCTCTCCCTCCCTCCCTCCTTCTCTCTTTCTCTCCTTCCCTTCCTCCCTCCATCTATCTATCTATCTATCTATCTATCTATCTATCTATCTATCTATCTATCTATCTATCTATCTGTCATAGCATGGCTTGGAGATTAAAGTGAAGTGGGCCCAAGACTGGGTAAGATAAGGTGAAATCTCATCAGTTAAATCCTGGGGTCTCAACAGTAGGTGTTTTATATCTGGTGAGAGAGGTTGACCAATTTAGAGATGACCAGAAAGTATCATGGTATACCTGGGTCTTTGAAAGATAAAGCCAATACACACCTTTCAGATCTTAGGGTCCTATCAGTAGGACCCTTGCCAGGGTGCAAGCTTACGGAAAACTACTAATGATGCACATGGATAGGGAAACCCATGTTCCCTGAACAACTCAGGACTCTGGATTGCCAGCATTGATATTCTTGGTGTCTTTTGACAAGAATCTTTATTACATATTTGCTACTGGACAGGACTGTACTCTTCTGGGCCTCTCCATTTTCCTACTGGACAAAACAATTTCTCTACTATTTTTGGGCCATCAAAGTATTTTTAGTCAAAAAGCATCTTTTAGTCAAAAAGCAACTTTATACTCTTTAGGTTACAAGGAGTTCTCATATATTTGAGCTATGAGGAGTATCTATCAGGGCTGTATGAGGGCTACATGGTCAAGCCTTTATGTAGTTTCTCTTCTCTCAAGCCATAGATGGATCAAAGGAGGAAAGCAGACAAGACAAATTGCACAGGTTTCTGCTTTCCTTCAAGCAGCTTCCAGCATATGTTTTCCTTCAAAGCGGAGCTACAGAGTATGCCTGTCTTCAGCCATCTCTCAAGTTGCAGATCATGATCAAAATCAAGGAAGTAAAGGTTCTTCACTCAAAGCAGAGTATTTTCCTTCCCTTTAATCAGTTCCTGGAAGCAAAACCTGTTTCTTTTCAGGAGATGGAGAAGTGAAGGCTCTAAGGCCGTCTCTCTTCCATAAGCTCAATTCTTCTTTTATACCCTACCTCAGTCTCTTCTAGGCTTATTTCATCTCCTGTGCTTCTTCCTTCTATATATGATCTTTCTTATCTTCTCATTTGACTTCCTCTCTGTTGACTACTATTACCTTTAATGATTCAAAATAGTGCCTTCTAGTATAACGTTATTCACCACTATTATGTCCTGAGAAACCCCAAATTGGTATTTTTCCAGGTTCAAAACAAACATTTGTTTTGGTTTGTTTTTTGGGCACAGAGATCACCAACAATGAATTTCAAGGTCATATTCAAAGTAGTTGCTGAGAAACAATTTACTGCAGTCTTCTTTCCTTTAGCCAAAGATCTTGACTTTGAGCTTCTTTCAAACAAGTGTACATTTATCTAAAGTTATTTTTTCTGTTTTTCTCCTCCCCTCTCAGGTACTCAGAAAAAGATTCAAGCTACTTTTTTTTTCAAGGATTTGTTTAAATGCATCTCCCCATAAATTAAATGATCATCTAGAAGAGGCCCTACCTTTCATTTATTTATGCATAGAAACATTCATTTGAATCACAAGATCTATACTCTCTATGAAGTCCTTACATTGAAATAGCCTCCTTAGAAAAGCGATTTGAACTGAAAGAAGTTGCAAAAATGTGAAGGGGAAAACAAAATCTAACTTATATAAGCTTAGAGGTGTGTTCTGACCTTCACATTATTTTATATGTGCACAGTGTATTGAATATGCCAGGTTTCACAATATGTATGTAAACACTTTTACGTTTCTGTCCAGGACATACACATACTGAGAATAAAACTTGTGGTTTGGGTTTGAAATTCTTGTTTGCTGAGTTCCATGGAATGGAGAGGTATGGTAGATAGCTGATAGAATTAGAAAGTGCTTGACTTGGAAATTGGGAGACCTGAGCTCAAATCCTGCTTCAGAAACTTACTAGCTATGTTACCCTGAACAAGTCATGCAACTTGTCTCACATTCACTTTCCTCATGTGTGAAATGTGTACCATAATAGTGTCTACATCACAGGGCTGCTGTGAAGCTCAAATGAGATAACACATGTGAGGTGATTTGTAATCCTTAAAATATTAATTATGATAATGATGGTGATGGTAATGAAGATGGTGGTGATGATGTGTTAAAAAGACAGTGTTGTTTTCCTTTGAATGTGTGAGCTAGCGAGAAAAGAGAAACAGAGAGAGTGCTGGAGATCTTAAGTACAGCCACTGCCCAACATCACAATCTAGAGATAATAAACTATGTTGAACCTACCTGGGATCTGAGATTAGAAAGATTATGCCAGTCAGTGTTTGCTAAGAACAAAGATGGTTATGTTCCTGCTTCTCCTTTTTCTCTCTTTGTGTCTACTGTCCCAGGGAGAATGAGTACCCAGTTCAAAGCTTATCTTTTTTTTTTTAAAAAAAATTGCTTAATTAAGTATTTATGTTTGTTTTAAGATAAAATGCGATGAATCAGGGGCAGCTAGGTGGTGCAGTGAGTAGGGCACCGGCCCTGGAGTCAGGAGGACCTGAGTTCAAATCCACCCTCAGACACATGACACATTTACTAGCTGTGTGACCTTGGGCAAGTCACTTAACCCCAATTTCCCTGCCCTCCACATCCTCGCAAAAAATGTGATGAATCTAAACAGTTTTTCATTCCTTTGTTTCCATTCTTGGGAATGGGGAGTCAAAGAAATGGGCAATGGTATCTGTGGCACCAAAGGGGGATAAAAAGACAGAGAAAAATAGATGCTCTCTTGAAATTGCTGAGGCATCTTCCTTGCCTGGGGACTCTGGAGTTAGATGAGAAAGAATTTTATTGATTTTATTTTTTAATAATCTCCCTAAAGCAAAGAATCCATTTCTATTTTCTCTATGCAACCCCGAGCTATAAGCAAGAAGTTTCAAATATGGGGAAAGAGGCTTGGGAAATTGGAGGGTTTTTTTTTTGCTATGAGGCATTTAGCCTCTAAACATGTTATTTTCCCATTTTCCTCTCAAAACCACTTTAAAGGGCTCCATTGACTTCTGAGTGATGGAAGATAGAATATAGTGACTAAAGGGAAGTTACAAGCAGAAGACAAAGGATTAAGAAAAGCTTTGGAAGAGTGGATCTGCTGACAGTAAAGGAGAGAGAGAGAGAGAGAGAGAGAGAGAGAGAGAGAGAGAGAGAGAGAAGAAGAAGAAGAAGAAGGAGGAGGAGGAGAACATGATGAACAAGAAGAGGAGGAGGAAGAGTAGGAAAGAGGAGGAGGGAGGGAGAAAAGAGGAATAGAAAGAAGGAAGGAAAAAAGGAAAGAAACTTATAGATATATTTTATTGTTTTCCCATCTAATGTCTCTGTAAGACAGACTGCCAGCCTATCCTAGTGGATTAAGAGCCAGTTGAAACAAGGAAAACCTGAGTTTATATTCTGTCTCTGACTTACAAAGGTTGTATAACCCTGGGTAAAATAAAATCTCAGTGCTCTGAACAGTTCTCTAAGACTATTAATTGCGGATAAAGAGCCAATCTTCTTTGGTAGAGAGATTTTCTTCATTCTGAAATATGCTATACTAAGAAAATTACAGGCCAAGTTATCTATTATATTTATCTCTAGAGGAAACATAGCGTAGTGAATAGAATGCTGGAAGTAGAAATAGGGCAGACTTGGTCAAATCCTACCTCAAACACTAAAAATCTCTGTGACGCTGATTAAGTTGCTCATCTCCTATATGCCAAATGGAAGTCTCTAGGACAAATTTACTAAATCACAAGTAGATTAGGGTATACATTGGTGGAGGAAATTTGCAAACTGAGAGTTTTACATGCTGATAAAATCACAGATCCTTTCTATGTTTATGTGTAGATTATTTGTTCTTGCTGTATATGTATCTTATATTCCTCTAATAAAGTATAATTTTGTAGTGGAAAAAGAAAATGTCTTACTTGGGTTTGTAGCTTTTTAACTCCTTAGCCTCTATCACTGTTGAATAGATGGCCAAACACACAGGCAGGCAAGCAGGATAGATAAATGATAGATAGATAGATAGATAGATAGATAGATAGATAGATAGATAGATAGATACAAAGTAAGAAAGAAAAAAGAAAGAGAGAGAGAAAGAAAGGAAGAAAGAAAAAGAAAGGAAGAAAGAAAAAGAAAGGAAGAAAGGAAGGAAGGAAGAAAGCTAAGATAAGATAGATTACACACATAGATACATAGGTCAATTCATGGATAAATAAATATTCTATTTTCCATTTTCCTATATTCCTTTTCTGCTATTTCAGTTGAATACAATTCTCTTCTTGTTTATGCCAAACAGCTGTTCTGTAGCTTTGCTATGTATGAATGAGCAGCTGTTCCTTGCACCCCAGAGATGCTTGTGTTCTGAGTTGGTATAGATTCATTCCTTGGAGAAGTTACAGGATGAATAATAATCTATAAACACAAGTCTATATTTGCTTACCCAATGCCAAAATCTATGGTTTTTAAACTTTTAAAATTATACAAAAAGTCAGATAAATAACTACAAATGAATGTAGACAGTCTATTCTGAGGAAACAGAAGTATCTGCTCATCATTGGCAGGAAAGGAAAAAATCAAAACAGGACTTTTTAAAAAAAATTGTTTAGAGGAGCCTCATTAGAAGACTAATGAGGAGGGAGGATGGCTGACCACCTGTCAGAGATGTTATAAGGGGAATTCCTGCATTGGGAAGAAAGTTGAACTAAATGAATTCTACAGTTGTTACTGATCTAAGATTCTATGGGAAAAAATGGTCTAGAGTTGGTTTAGGAAAAAGAATATTTCAAATTAATATTCTTAAAAAACAAGGGAATTGCCTCTGAAAGAGAAAGAAACTTTATTGTTTGTATCACTATCAATTAGCCCAGAAACCATATTAGAAGCTGGCAAAAGCATAGATGGGAAAATGCATTATTCTGTTCTGAGGTCCACGATGAATTTTGAATACTGATTGTTTGTTCTTCTTCTAAGAAAGCCTAGGATGACACCAAATTACTTACTGCTGACCTAGGACAGTAACATGGTTATTGGAGCCAAAGACTGTGAACTAAATCCCTTTGCCTCTTTATCCCGCATAGCATTCCAAAAACAGCTTTCTTTTAAAAAGCCTATCACCAAAAAATGTGGCAATTAAAAGTGAAAAAATCTCTTTTATAAATTATTCTCTAGTTATCTTTGAAATGGACAGCATTGCTCAGCACAAAGAAAGATAATAAATGGACCACTGATGGGACTGACACTGAAAAGCTCATATTTCCAGTGATATTTAGCCAATAAATGTTATTCTCACAGAAGTTGGTTCTGTGGAGAAGGATATTGTATATGTTGAAAGAAGCCCTTTATATATTCACTAGTTTATTTATATTATTTAAGTCAGAACCTCAGACTACACTTGAGGCTGTCTTGTTAAACCTTGATTTTTTGCGTAGCTTCAAGGCAAATAGTTCCATAAAGAAATGAGTTTCTTACGTAACTGAGACGTAATCAAACATGCAAAGGAACACAAGTTTTCTTTATGGAGAAAGAAGTAATTTGCAATAATATTTCTCAACTTTTTGCAGTTTTATGCTGCTGCTGCTTTCTGTACTAATGAACAAAGCCATAATATAAAATCATGGCATGTGTAAATAATATAATCCAGGGTATAATCTATTTGACTTGAATAATTGAGGCATTGAAAAATAAATGTCTTGCTAGTATTTGTAAACTAGGTCAAGGGCAGCTAGATGATGTAATGGATAGAATGCCTGAGACCTGGAATCAGAATGACTTATCTTCCTGAGTTCAAATCTGGCCTCAGACACTTACTAGCTATGGGAATCTGGGCAAGTCACTCAAACCTGTTTTGCCTCCATTTCCTCATCTGTAAAATAAACTGAAAGAGGAAATAGCAAACCACTCCAGTATCTGCCAAGAAAACCCCAAATAGGGTCACAAAGAGTCAGACATGACTGAAATCACTTAACAATAGCAACAAACTAGGTCAGCAAAATATGTTTAAGCCCTCTTTGGCCTTTCTTTATACACATAGGATAATGGAAAGTTTAATTGAGACAACAGGTAAATCAGATCAAAAATCTCTTTCTTAGAGAAAACATGGGGAGTAGAGAGAGGTATACAAGCTTAGAAATTTAAATTTTGCATGTTATCAGATTCTATTAATTCATTTCCTTATTAATTGTTCAATTCTCCACCTTTACAATGCTATCATAATTTTTATGCATGTTTCACCATGCATTTCCTCAATGGTACAGATGGGGTCGTACTAAGGTATTAAGACTGTGGCTTGTCGGCTGAGCACATTGTTATAACCTCCAACTGTACCTATATTTCCAATCATAATTTTATCTGCAACAAATATTTTTGGTTAGTTGATTGCTTATTCATGTGTGAAATTACATTAAAATATGGAATATATGAAAAATGTTAAAGAAAAACAACTAACTTTTCTTTAAGACTTGAATTATATGCTTATTTGTGGCTTCACGTAACACATATGGCTTCTCTAAGAGACTCAGCCTTTACTTTGTGAGCAACGCCATGTTAAAGGTACTTTCCTGGCTCCTGAAGGTTTAGAGGTTTTTTTAGATTCTCTGATAACTTTGGTATTTGTTTGCCACTGCTTCTCTCTTTCCTTCACTGCTTCAACATCTCAATTCCTTCATTAGGTGAGAGAACAGTGTCACATGGCATTACAGAGTATGAAGGGACCGCAGTGACCATCTAGTCCAACCAATACCTCAAAAGAATCCTGCTCTTCTTACATGATCATTAAGTGGTCATGTAGCAACTTCTATAGTACTTCCAGTGAAGAAGAGCCCAACAGCTACTGCTATAGCCCATTCCATTTTTGGACAGCTGAGTTTTAAGTCACATTCACTGGTTTATAGTTTCAATGTTCTCTTCTCTCTTTAAAAAAAAAAAAGCTTAGACAAATTCACCTTTTAGTCCTATGTACTTTTGTAACAATCTTTCACATATCACTGACAGTGTCACAATAATCACACTGCTGGCTCTATCAGTAAATGAAGCAATGAGGTGGTGAAATGGAAAGAATGCTGAACTTGGAGTCACTAGATCTGAGTCTGAATTCTGGCCCTATCATTTATTGCTTATGTGTCATGGAGTAAGTCATTTAGTCTCTGTGAATCTCAGTTCCTTCATTTGAAAAATGAGGAGCTTAGACAACATGATTGTAAGAACTCTCTCATCTTTGGATTTACCATGCTGTAATTTTATGATTCATTAATCTGGGCCAAGTGATTTGAATTCAGGAAGGGCAACTAGATCCTCATATTTCTCCTTATTTATTTTGATAATTATCTCATCGTTAGCTATTCTTGTCCTCCAGTTCTAGTGCAAAGGTTATACTACTTGGCAGAGAAATCAAACCAAAATTTCCCTTTCTCCCCAAAGGGGGAAAATCAGTATTTACTTGTCTGTAATATATGGTTATGTATTATAAGATTATGTCTTAGGCTGTACTTCTACATAAAAAAAATGAAATGGCTACTGGCAGACTTACCTGCATAATTATAGCAACCCCCATCAGCATTTTTCACCTCAGCTAGCTGGATTAATATGATAAAAATGGCCATCTAGAGTCTGAATTTTCTGTCATCCATTAAATTAAATTAGCAGTTTTAATCACAGTAAGAGCATCTGAAATCCAGATTAAAAAAGGTTTCCTTTTCATTCTTTTCTTTTTCTGCCTATACTGAGCTTCCAGGGTGGTAGCAGACAGATTGTACAGCCTAAAAGAATAGTTTGGGTCCAGTTGGTGTTTATATAAGGAGAACTTTCTAAAATTATCATATAAATTACAGAGAAAAGAAAGGTAAGCACAGGAAAATATAGCGAGCATGTCAATTCCCATGACTCAGCACAGAGACAAAGGTTAAAATTTTCAGCATCCTGAACAAAGCATTCAGAGATAGTGGACATTGTTATAGCATACCTCATGGCCTAAGGGTCTAGACAGGGGCAGTTGCATTTGTTTACTTCATATTTTTATCTTTATTTTAGTTTGCTGACATTTGAAGTGACTCTTATGGATCTGGCACCATCCGTCTTATCATACAAAACATCTGTACTGTATTGTTCCAAAGGATTAGACGCCCAGTAGGGTATCTCTGTAGTCATGACAATTGAGGTCAGTAAAGGTACAAACATTTCATTTCTGTGCCTTGTGTTCAGTAGGGGGGAAACCATGTAGGCCAGGGATGATTTTTTTTAAACTCCAAACCAAAGTTCAGTATTCTTGCAAAAACAGAAAAAACAAAAGTGGTATTATGACTAAAATCATTACTACATAACTTTGTAACTGATGATTTGGAAACTTGAAGTCATTTACCAGAAGGAAAGAGAAGGTAATAGAAAAAGATGCATCAGAGATATTTATGGTAGTAGTTTGGTAGAAATTTATTTGTAGTATTATGTGATTTCACACACTGCCCCTTTAGGGATGAGTGGGGAAGGGTGGGGTAGGGCAGAGAAAGGGAAAAAGAGAGACAGAGACAGAGACATAGAAATTCCTATCTCAAATAGTTTCTATGCAGATGGGGTATTTCATTCTATATCATTTGTGCTAAAGTTGCCATGCAAGAAAATCCTGATTTACAGAGGCAATGACAAAACTCTGTGAAGGGATAATCAAATAACTATTTTAACTTATTATTATATCCAATTGACACACTATTTTAATCCACTCATTTTAACGTTTATGCCCTATTCCATTCTCATAGTAAATTTTCTGATGATCTCTGAGCTCCAACCCATTACTAATATAGGCAAAATTCTGATAAGATTCTTCAAAAGCACTCATAAGCCCACTATTGTGTTGTAGAAATAGCAGACACAGAAGTTGTATGGGACAAATGTCATTTTGTCTCCAGGATATTGATATGAAGACTGAAGATAGAAGTCCTACTTCCTCATTGTCCAAAACCTAGCCTCATAATTCTCCACTAGTCTATGCTGATGTATTCAGTTTTCTTTTTATAAGAAATACTTTGGAAAAGAGGTACTAAAGTGAGTCCCTTCTCTTCCATACACATCACTAATATGTCAATTTATTAAGGATCTATCATGTTATTGGCACAAGAAGTCCCTCCACTGATATATGTATAATGTGAATGTGTGTGGTCTATCTATCTATCTATCTATCTATCTATCTATCTATCTATCTATCTATCTATCATCTATCTACCTATACTTCTATCTATATTTCTATCTATATATTCCTATCAGATAAATCATAGAGAGTTATCAAAGTATTTGGGGAAAACTTGCAAATAGTTGTACGGATAAATATCATAAGCAGAAATTGAATCCAAATTTTCTTGACTGTAAGTTCAGCATTCTATTCTCTATGCCTCTCATACACCTCCATATGTCATTAATAAATTTATTCTCTTTATTTCTATGGAATTCTGATGTTAAAAAGGGCCTGAATAATACAAGAGACATGGACTGGATTCTAGTTTTCCCAAAGTAGGTTATTAATGGATGCAATAATCTAGAGGATGCTATCAGAGAAAGAAAGAAAGCTCTAAGATCTGTCCTGGTTGATCTGCCAAAGGAAGAAGTCTAAGGATTTCATTAACTCACAGATTTTAAATACATATATGACTTAACAGTTAAACATAGATCAAAGACATTTTATGGTTTTTACTTTATGCAAGGCAATATGTGTCATCTTTTATGTGAATTCCATTCTTCTTAAAATATTGGGGTGTTTTTGTCATATAGAATGAAAGCCTTTTGATCAGTGATAGAGAAAAGATCCCTCCTTTGAGAACAAACAAACCTAGACTTGTCAACTGCTTTTTTCTTTCTTTCTTTTTTGTCATGTTACTCACAATTGGTTCTTAAATTCATTCCATTCATCCTTATCTCCTTCTAATTTACTCCCTCCACCTCTAAAGTGAGAAAATATCAGCAATAATGTGGTCACATAAAATATCCCCAGGATGCAACTACACAATGCCAAACATATGGATAAAGAGTGAAATACTGAGTCAATATCTAAATATATAGATGTTGGAAAGCAGAAAGACAAAACATGCAGTGATGATTGACTGAATGGAATGTTTCATTCCTCATGTGGTTATTTTGTATAACTGAAGATCAAACTTTGGATTTTCTCACACGCAAATCTAAGAGAGAGGGAGAGGGAGAAAGAAAGAGGGAGGGAGGGAGGGAGAGAGAGAGAGAGAGAGAGAGAGAGAGAGAGAGAGAGAGAGAGAGAGAGAGAGAGTGTCATAGAGTTAGAATAAGAGAACAGGAGAGAAGAGGAGATGAGGGGAGGGGACAGATTAAGTGACAGCCACGGTCTCAAAACTAGTTAATGGAGGAGTTGAGAATTGGATCCAAGTTTTCTATGGAGAATTACATATTGTTCTCTTATCCAAGTTAGGGATAGGAACAGTAAAACAAACAAGAGGCAATCATAAATGCTTTCACCATTCTTATTCTTACACCCATTCCTATGTGCTCAGTGATGTTGTACTAGCATTTTCCAGGGTCTTCCTTTGGGCAGGCAACCATATACCTCCTAAGGACTCCTGGGATTTTCTATCACTCTGCTGTTCAACCTTACTACTTCTGGGCCTTTCTATTCACACTTCATTTAAATTCACATATATTTTACCTCTTCCATTTAGAATGTGAATCCTTTGAGATAAGGAACTGATTTCTTTTTACATTTCTATCTCCAGTGCTTGGCATGGTGCATGACATACAGTACGAACTTAATAAGTATTTTTAATCAATTAAATGTAACATAGAAAAATCTAAACATTGAAAACATTTAAAAATTTTAAGACTCAATATTCTGTCTAAATTACTAAAAGAAAAACTAGCTAAATTTCTAAAAGTCATTGATACTAACACAGTAACAGCAGAGAGCTATAAAATTTTGTTATTAGAGGTAGATAAATCCAAAAGCAAAGAAATCAATAAGGTAACATGGAATGAAATAAATTCTTGTTAAATTATATTTCATTGAATTATGGTAATTTCTAAATAGGAATGTTAAAAATATATATACACAAGGATGGTGGCTGGGAAGCAGTGACTGGCGTGAGCTCCCCACCAAGTCCCTCCAAAAACCTATAAAACAATGGCTCTGAACCAATTCTAGAGCTGCAGAACCCACAAAGTGGCAGACAGAAGCAGGGCTCCAGCCCAGGACAGCCTGGATGGTCTCTGGGTAAGGTCTGTCCCCAGCTGAGGGGAGTGGAGCTGAGCCCAGCGCACACGGCACGAACAGACCAGACGTGGACCTACCAGACCAGGAGACGAATGGAGAGTGCCCTGGCATCCTGAATTACTGAGCTGTGGCATCCACAAGACCTCTCAAACCACAAAGGGCAAAGACATCAGAGAAGGTTAGTGGGAAAAGCGGCGGGACTGAGTTTGTGGTTCAGCTACTGCCCCTGGGGCAGTGGAGGTGGGGCAGCTTTAGAACTACAGCTGCAGTTGCTTCTGGCCCCAGGCCCACCAGGTGGGAGGAATTAAGTGGTTGATCGGAGCAGGAGTGAAGAGCCTGCTGAAGATTTAAGCCCAGTCCAGGTAGGGGGTTCTTGGGGAAGGAGGAGTGCTGGTGAGGCAGTGCATCTGCCCAAGCGTGGAACATA
>CM053624.1:205007293-205037724 GCA_028646595.1 Phalanger gymnotis | reverse complement strand
GATTGACTAAAATAACAAAACAGGAAAACGATAAATGCTGGAGAGGATGTGGGAAAATTGGAACATTGTTACATTGCTGGTGGAATTGTGAACTGATCCAGACATTTTGGAGAGCAATTTGGAATTATGCCCAAACGGTTATAAAAATGTTCATACCCCACTACCTGAATTTTCTTACCACCAAGACTTTCCTTTTAAAATTTTTACAATTTGCTTTCCCTCTTGCTACCTTTTCAAGTTTACCCTTTAAACTCTGTTTAATTCCTCCCTAGTCTTAAAGATACAACTCAAATAAGACCTTGTCCACGAAGCCTTATTCCTTGCACCTCCTACCTAAATTCTCTCTCTCTCTCTCTCTCTCTCTCTCTCTCTCTCTCTCTCTCTCTCTCTCTCCTTCAGAAGTCTCATAAGTAATAATTAATAGTTCTGTGTATCAGTCTTAAGGAATTTTCATATTTTCAATTTAAATTGTATTCATTTTATTCACATATCATAAATCCCCTACTAGTCTCCTACTAGACTTTAGGCTCTTTGAGGGCAAAAACAATGTCAGTTTTCTTTGGATATCCCACAACACTTACTACAGTGTCTTGCAGAAATATTCTTGACAGAAAACCCAGAATGAAAATGAAAATTCTCAGGAACACAATAGCCCAAATCTAGAGCTTCCAATTTAAAGAAAAGACTTCCTATCCCTTCCTTTCCCTTCCTTCTCTTTTCTCTTCTTCTCTTCCTTTCAGTTCCTTTTCCTTTTCATTTCTTTGGAGAAGCAAAGTCAAGCTCCTCCAAATTTCTCAGTAACGATGGTTAATTATATGTGACACACAATAAAATGTGAGCCAGCATTCGTAATGCTAACTGACACTACCCAAAAAAGCCTCATACCATATGCCAGTCTCCAGAAAATGTCCCTCAATAAAATGTTGGCTTTCTATAGAGTCAAAGAAGGAAATAAATATTTATACAGAGCCTGCTATTTGCCTGGCACTGTGCTAAGTTCTTTTTATAAATATTATCTTGTTTGATCCTATAGGAAGATCAAGGCTACTAGTGTAACCTTGGCAAAGACATTCCCAATGGACTATGTCATGATTTTTACAGCCATAATTCAGAGCTGCCATACATTATAAATTAGTCTCTCAAGCATCTTTACAAAATATCCATAATGACAAACTTGTGGTGAGCCAACTCCATTGTGTATTAATATATTTGATATGATTACTCAAGCTAGGATTGTCCAGAGCTTCCACTATGACTAGCATTCTACTCTTGAGATGAAAGGAAGTTCAAATGCAAAAAAAAATGAATTGGAGTCCTGGATTGGGTCTGATTTCATATAACTTGCCTCCCACATACGCTGAATTGTCATAATGTAATATAATATCATGATCTAGAACCAACAAAGAATATAGATCCATATGAATCTGTGAACATGTATATAAATTTCATATACCACAAATGACAACGGAAGAGGAAGAAGACACAAAATCAGCTGCTATTGTTATCAATATCCCATACTTCTGATTTTTAATATTTCATACTCAACACTGTATGTATTCTACTAACTTCTACACTATAATATGTTTTCTGTGATACCTACTCAACACAACCAAATATTGATAAGTTTCTTCATCCATCTTCCTAATGTCTTAAATACCTAAATAAGCTGGCAAAAATGTTATTATAACCAACTGTTCCCCACATCTCCTGAACCCACATTGTGAAGAATGAGAGAGGGAACTCTTTTCTACATGTACCATGATTGCCCCTACACTTACAGCCTACCATTTCGATCAAGAGGACCCTGAACTCATAAAAGAAAGCATATCCCTCACTTCCTCATTTATACACTCTGCCTAATTGACATAAGCCTGGAGGTTTGAGAGGCCTCTTAACAACCCTAAATGCCTCTCAGCAACTGGATTGTGTCCATTCCACAAAAACAGCCACATGGGAAGAAATGGCAAATGATCAAGGGCTAACTATGAATGCAGTGATCGAAAAGGTAAAACCATCAGATGGTTAACACACAAGCAATCAGTGCAAAGTAAAGGACAGAGGCATTGTCATCGTGCAAAGGGTTCCAAAAAGAAAGGTAAATTGTGCCCAATATTTGAAGCCATGACTATGCATAGCAATGACTCATAAACTTGACTGACAGTTTGTGTCCTGGAGGCTGCAGAAGATTTAGAGCAGTACAAAAGCAAGAATTTGTAAGACGGTAAGAAAAACCAAGCCAATGGGGTGAAGGCAAGCATCTAGAATAATGTGCATTTCTGAGCCTTAGTTTCCCCATCTGTAAAAGGTGTAATAATACTTATACCTCACAGGACTCTTGTGCAAGGAAGTGCTTTATAAATTAGTGTATAAATATGAGGGTTTTTAAAAATCCAGATAGATAATTTCCCATTCCTTCCATACACAAAATCGATTTCTATTAATAATAAGGAGCCATCCTGAGCAATTTTTAGAAGCCATTCAGATGACAGTTTCTAAAACTAAGTTCAGATAAAGTGAACTTTTTCCCTGCAACTTTGGAGCATAAGAGATGGAGAGCTATTCTTCAAGTTAAGACAATAGCAATGCAAAGTGGAAATAGATGGGTTAGCCATTTCCCCTACCTTGTAGAATGGGTGACTGGATAATTATATCTATTTCATTTTCACAAAAACACTTTGAGAAGCTATGGCACACTGAGGCAGTTTTCAAGATGAAGTCCTTTTTTTTCAGATTTCTCTGCTTTGCACAGACTCAATAATGGACCCATGCATCTTGATTTGAATGTGTTCTTTGATATTCCACCTCGGGCACTAAAACAACTTGAATCACATTCCCAGAACAGGTTAACACTATCTAGGTTCATGACCTGAGGTTAAATAAAGGGGAATGAGACACCTGCAAACAAATGCTCTGCCTTAATAGCTTCAACGAGCATGCTCTCACATTCAGCTGGCCATTTTGCCAGGCCTTCTAAGTGTAATCAGAAAGGCACTATTTCTGGAGAAATTGAAAAAGATGCTGGGGTCCTCACAGACATGGTCAATACATTAAGAGAATAGCAACCAATTCTGGAAGTATACTGCTCCATTCTTTTTGTTTTATAATGTGCTGTCATAAAAACAGTTCTGGTGTCCATCTAAAGCATGTAGATAACATTAATATCTGGGGGAATGATAAGGGCTCTTTAGATTCAGCAATGCAGGGAATTCATGTTAGCGTAAAAATGATAAATTTAGTTCATTCCCTTGATAAAGAGATCAGGATTGTAGAGAAATGGATTTGAGATTTGAATTAAATGATATCTGCTTTGTTACTTTTCTAAAAATGAAGTAGGGAGTGAATATAATTTTCTTTTTTAATATATTGCACTGGCTAAGATCAAAATTAAAACAAGCAAAGTGGTAATAGTTGCTGTTTTACAGAAGATAAAGCCACTTTAGAAAAATTACATTAAATTGCATTAATAATTTTATTTTGTAGGTAACATAGTGGGTTGATGATTAGTACATGACATGAAGTGTATCTTCTCGTATATCTATGATGAATCAATGTATTTATTTTTGTTTTCTTGTCAGCTAACAATTTTCCTTTGAAAACACTCAAATTAATTAAAAGAACTCACATCTGTATTGTTCTTTAAGGTTCATAGAAAACTTTCATTACAACAATCATTTGCACATTGAGGCTTTTTGTTTTCTTTTGTTTTTTTGTTCTCCTGTCCAGATCTGTTATTTCCTGAGTTTGGGGAAACGCCAAATGTGGAAACACTTTTCACCATGCAGGTCATCAACTCCTATGTAATTTGTAATCTTAGACATTGTCTTGAACTCACTGAGTACAATGTCCAATGTTGTGCAGGCCTTCTCATTCTTCTAATATTTTGTTTTTTAAAGGAGTTCTCTTCAGTGAATTTTTGTATGTATTTTTCCATTTGTCAACTTTTCTTTTTAAGGAGTTCTGTTTGGTGGACTTTTGTGCCTCTCTTATCATTTGACCTATTTTATTTTTAAAGCATTTTTTTCAGTATTTGTTGTGCCTCCTTTACCAAATTGTTGAATATTTAATGATTTTCTTCATCACATTCAGTTCTTTTTTTTTCTTTTTTTTCTCTCTATTTCTCTTATTTGAATTTTAAGGTCTTCCTTTTTGAGCACTTACAGGAATTCTTTTTGTCCCTGAGGCAAATTCACATATTTCTTTAAGGCTTTGGATGTAGCAAAGTTTATTGTCTTCTGAGTTTCTGTTTTGATCATCCCTTTAACCATTAAAAACTTTCCATGATTAGGTTCTTTTGTTATTGTTGCTGTTGTTGTTGTTGCCCCATTTTCCAGCCTATTTCTCGACTTTTAACTTGATGTTTAAGTGGGGCTCTGCTCTGGGGATGGAGAGGGGACTGTTTCAAACTTCAGATGTTTTCTGTGCAGCTGTTTTCAGAGCTAATTCTGGAGGTCTGTAAGTTTTCAGTTCTTCCTTCTGACCTGTGCTCTGGTCTGTAAGCCTCAACTCTTCTCCCCTAGAATTGTGACCAAAGGTATATTCTGGAATGCTAGTCCTCTTCCTTGCCCTGAGACTGTGACCAGGACCATAACCGGGATCCATGTACAGACAATACAACAGAGTCGCACCCTCAGTGACATCAAAGGGACCCCTGTAATCTCCTTCTGACCAGTTTTCTGAGCCCCTTGCCATATGTGCGCTGAGACCTCTGGAAGCTACTTCTTTAGGTTCCATTGCCCCCAAGGCCTGCTGCTGGCTTGTCCAAGCATTGCTTGTGCTAGACTGTGTTCCTCTCTCCCCCAGTGTGTGACAGACCTTTCTGGCTCAACTTCTAAGTTGTCTTAGCATGGAAAATTGTTTCACCCTTTCCTTTTGTGGGTTCTGCCACTCTAGAATTTGTTTTGAGATGTTGTTTAAAGTTCTTTAGAGGGGAATTTTGGAGAGGAGAATTTTCAGGAAAAGCCCAGCCTTTTCTCTACCACCTTGGCTCCACATTCTTCTTTTAATATTTTGTGATAAAATGTATCATTTAGATCCATTTATTTCCACCCACTCTTATTATATGATCAGACTTCCTATTTTCCTGTTCATGCATATACTCCATAATATATAACATGCCATTATTTGACTTCCCTTTGCCCAATTTTCCATTTACCTTTAGATTATTTGCCATTATGCGTATTGCATGTTTTTTTTCATTATTTGCAGTCATATTTGCAGGACCAGGATGATATTGGTAGTAAAAGGCTGTGGTAGAAAACTGTTTTGTATCACTACAAGTTCAGATAAGGTATATCCCACATAGAAATTTAAATTATTCAAGACTCTACTGCAAATATGGAGATTGAAATGCTATTCAAAATTCTGCTGAATATAACTTCAGAGGAAATGTGAAACAAAAAGTCATAGGTTTATAAAAGATATTCAACAATGACATGAAAGGTATCCTGCAATGACATATATATGTATATTATAATGGATATGTGGATATGTATGTGTCGGTATACATACAGACACATACACACATGTGTCTGTATATATACAGACACATACATGTGTATCTGTATACATACAGACACACACGTGTATATATGCATATGGATATGTATATGTATATATAGATACCCAGACACATAGACATACACATATAGCTATGTATATGATATATACTAAATTATTATAGTATTTTTTACTGATTACAAAGTATATAAATTATTTTTGTTGTTCAGTCATGTCTGACTTTTCATGATCCCATTTTCTTGGGATAGATAATGGAGTGGTTTGACATTCCCCTCTCTAGGTCATTTTTACACGTGACAAACTGAAGCAAACAGGATTAGGTGACTTTTCCAAGGTCACACAGCTAGTAAGGGTCTGAGGCCAGATTTAAACTAACAAAGATGAGTCTTACTGATTCTAAGCCCAGTTCTATATCCTCTGTACCACTGAGCTACCCACATAATATTATACATCTATATGTACATAGTATGCATTTATGTATTTATGTATCTAACATAAGTGTGTATATTTTTTTAACAAACTAAGAGATCCCTTATTGATACATGTGTTATCAGAATTCAATAATGATGTCATGTTAACTATACCAAGTCCTAAAACAAATTTGAATAGCAATGTATAGCATTAAGGCAGAATTCATGACTTCGAAGAAAATTATGAGCATGCCTGAATGGTTCGGAATCACAGGATATAAGGAATTCTCTAAGTAGAAGGCAGAGGAATTAAACCATTTATTCAAGCTCCAAAGTAGCACACCCACAGATCAATGTCCCCAATTTGACATCGTGGCCAAAACCTTCCAGATCCAATAAGCCCACCTCACAATAGTAATCAGGAGATTACAGAAAAATATTATGGCAGTAAGCCAAACCATACTTGTGCTTCCCCCCAATGCTAGGGCCCTCCTGTAAGAAGATCACTCACTGGTCTCAAGCCTTTGCTCAGCACTCTCCAGCTTGTACACTCTGGAAGCTGGTTCTTGGGTCAGTCCGGCTCTCAGTAGGGCCTGCTGGTTCTGCTTCTGCGGCTCCTCCTTTTCCTGCTTCCGCCATGTCTGCCTCTCCAACCTCTGTTCTCTCTTTTTATACAGTCCTTAGCCATCATCTAATCGACTAGAATGTCATCTGAGAGACCAAAACCTAGGCACATATTATTGGCTCTGGTCTTAGCGGCTCCCCTTAGGGCCCTGAGGGCTTCACGCTCACATTAGTTTAGCACCTAGTACCTAGGGGTTTGGTCGGGGGGGTGCTACTTAGGAGCAAAGATCTAAACAGACCTCCCTTCATTGGTACTACCTGGAGCCCCACATGAATTCTATTCAAATGGGGCAGGGAGATCTTCTCACTGATTGCCTTTATACAATGTTGTACAAATGACTGTCTCTGGAGTCAGAAGATCTCAGTTCAAATCCTTTACCTCTCATGTGATCTTGAGCAAATCACATAACCTTCTTTAGCCTCAAGTTTCTCATGTGTATAATAAGTGGGTGGGACTAGATAGCTGCTGAGGTACCTTCCAGACCTAGCTTTCTGATCTTGTAAACCACTGGGCTAGTAAGATATCAATATACGTATCCTAGACAGGTGCTACAAATGGATAATGACCTGGATCTAGAAATCAATAGCAGGAAGAACATGGCATTATGGGAACACAGAGACTGGGCTGAATCACATTTGGCCAACCTATTAGTGATTTCGAATGAACACAAATTGGTTATGTGTAATCTTTAAATATTGACAGAAGAAAGAATTAGCTATTCTTGTAACATCTCTCATGTGGACATATCATGTCTGAGCAATTCTATCCCATGTTACTGCATGAACGGTTTTGCTAGCCTAAGTGTAGAAAGCAGAAAACTAAAGTCTTTACCAGTGTCAACACATACTCTTTGGTTTCATTAAATTTTAGCCAATAGTTTTATTAATCCTAATGATTAGTATTTCTATATGATACCCTATGCATCGTAGGAATAAGGGTGATAGTGCTGATGAAGTACACTTTTGGAAAGAAACTATAACCATCAAACTTTCTTCCTGTTACACTTTGAAGACAGAGATTGCTCACTGTTGGGATCAAAACATACATATCCTAAAAGGGCAAAAACCCAAACTAATCAGAAATAAATAAGCCCTCTCTCATTCCTCTCAGCTTAAAGCAACAGGACTAAATATCCACTCTCAAATGGGTTTTTATAAAAGGTAAAAAAATACATGATGCAAAATTTAGTAACTAAATTAATTTTAAGCATTGTACTTCCACCTGTCAGGTCATAAACTTGAAAACCTTTGGACTAGAACATGAGAACCAAGCACACAATCAGATTTACCTGTTCAGCATCCAAAGTGAACCAGGCCTACTTTATTTTTCCTTTTATAATCTCTTTCCAGTGAGAAATCGTTTTCCAGGAAATTTTTCACATGACAACATATTATAGGACAAATTGCCTTTTAGGCTTTGGCTGAGATTTCCTTTCTCCGCACCTAGCAGTCTTTCAGAAATTTTTTTCTCTTGCCCCAATCCACTCTAGAGAGGTATATATGAAAGGCATTTGTTTAATATTCTCTGTACTATGTTTTGCACTATTTGGATAATAGGTGATGTATAAATCTAATAAACAAATGGCAAATGTTAGAAAATATTAAATGAGAGCACAGGAAAATGAAGTTTTATTATATTGTGTTTGGTTTTGACAGCATTCATAAACCATAGCATGTTTAGATTAAATTCACTTGTAGTATCTCATCAGCTCACCACATGTTTTAGCCATGATAAAAATCCCTTGAAAAAAACCCTTAGAACTATCATACTTTTTATCCATAATTTATGATCCTAAGCTCTGCCTCCAAATGTTTTCAGTTTGAATAATTCTGTGTTCTTTCAAAATACAGATAAGGATTATGTATGTTATCTGCATATGAATGTATATCACCAGGGCACCTCTGATGATATTTCAATTCCCTCATACTCTTGCAGTTAAATGAATATATACATGTATATGCATATATATATATACATATATATATATGTACATATATGTATATATATATTCTAGCACACGTGTATACTCTGGTGATGAAAGTCAAAGAAAAAATGGGAGGGGGAAGCAAAAGTGAGAGGGTGTGATGCCATAATTCTTAGGTCCAATTAAGGGCAAAGCATGTGTTCAGGTGTGTTTTTTTATCGAATGCTTAACCTTCTAACATTAAATCTGAAAGAGACAAGCTTTGTGCTGTCAGAGACAAAGGTGCTGAAACTACACCTGAAGGTGATTAGTTATGGTAGCCAAATACTGAATGAAAGATAGAAACATTTCCTAACTTCTTTCCCCACTTTTTTTTTTTGCTTATTCCATCCCTACACATCATCCTCTAGAGCAGTGGTTTCTAAACATTTTTGATCATGTACACCATTAGTAAAATTTTAGTACATACTGCACATACATATACATGTATATGCATATATAAATTATAGTCACATTCTATTATATTAATGCGTTACATAATTTAAAAAATTCCACAAAATTATAACAATTAATAAAGATGAAATAAGCGTTCTTATGAAATATTTTATTATTAAGCATACAAAATACTTTTTCTCTCTAATATTTTAGTGCAAAGTGATTGATGCTTCTTTATTTTGGAAAACCTATAGGATACAATTTCTAAGGTCATGATTATTTTGATATTCAGTTTAAATGGCTTTGACTGCTGAAAAGAAAGAAATACTTACTAAATAATAATGCTTATTTTTAAAATTCCCTCCAAAGATTTTTGTTGAATTTGGCTAAGAAAAAAATTTCCATTTTCAATTAACTTTTCATAGGATTAGAAACTTAGTGATGAAAAGTCCATTAAAGTTCATTAATTCAAAGCCCCTTGTTTTCCAGATGAGATGAAGTGACTAGTCTAAGGTCACACAAGTAGTAAGAAGCAGAGTTAGGACCCAGGAATAAGTGGCAAAACCAGGATTTAAATGTAGCTTTTGTGATTTTAAAGTTCGGATGCTTTTCACTGCATTGTGTTAGCTCCAAGAAGTTTGGCTAATAAAAGATGATTTTTCCCCAGTCATGGCAACTTATGGAAAGTGCCTATTATGGAGCAAAAGGCTACATGCTTTAGGGATTAAACAAACATTAGAAATGATCTAGACCAAAATCTCACCTTACAGATGAGGAACATGAGACCCAGGGATGTTTAATGATTTGATTCCTATAATACTGGTAGTGAGTAACATAATATAGATTCAAACCAAATCCTTTCATGCTAAAAATATCATTACTTTATTGCATAAACTGATTGCATTTGTTTGAAAATGAAGTTGAAGATGTTACAACCTCTGGTGTGATCTATAAGTATTTCTGATATTTAGAGAAGGACATTTTCAGCATATGCTGAGATATTCAGGGAAATTATGTCCATGTAGGTGGGACTTGAAGTATATCTAATGAAAGGATAGGTGGAATTTCAATCTACAAAAAGGAGAGTTTTCTAACAGAATAGAAGAACTTGAACAAAGGCATTGAGTTAGGAATCAGCATGTTATGTACACGGAACCATGAGATCCACCTGACTACAGCATACATTGATACTTTCTCGAGCACCTGAACCTCACTTTGCCCACAGTTATTTCCCATGACCCATCCCACCTCAGCTGCATACAAAGATAGTCATACTTTTAATCTTGCCATCACCCTCAGTGAACCACTTCCATGTTCATCAACTCTGAAATTCCTTTATCTGATAATGATCTGTCATTACAACCACCCCTTTGCTTTACAACCTTAACCTTGTTCTTTGTCCACACTGAGACCACCAATCACTTGACCGCTGAGATATTTCCCAGGCAATAACCTTACACTGGCTATACCCTCCTCCTTTCTCATCTTGACTTCTTGTTGAATGAGTTCAACTCTACACTGTTCTTTTCTCTTGATAATCTCTTTCCTCCAATCATCTTGCTGATTTGGCCCAGGCAAGCCTCAGACTCAGATCACTACTACCATCCATTGCTTTCTCTCCTATACACATGTTGCTGAATTAAGGTATAGAAAATCAAGCATCTCTCCTGACTCAGTTCACTACAAATTTATGTTACATAACCTCAACTGGGCCCTCACTATAGTAAGGCAATCTTTTTTATGTCTCCCTATTTAACTCACTATCCCACTCACTACAGTGGATCCTTTCTAACTTTTCATTCCTCTTCAAATCGTCAAGGGTCTCCCATTCCATCCACCTAACTTCTCAGCTAAAAATTTTGCCTCCTATTTTACTGAAAAATTTGAGGCCATTTGCCAAGAGCTTTCTCTCATCTCCTCCATCCTCCTCCTCATACAACCCTGATAAATCTGCCACTCTGTTCCTTTACCCCTTTCTGTCCATTACCAAAACAAACGCCTCTACATGTAAAACACATTTCTTCCCATATTTTTAGCAGGTAATTCCCTCTATCATCCCCACCATTTTAATTATCTTTAATTTCTTTTTATTTTCTAGCTTCCCTAATGTGTATATACATGACCAAATATCCCCTATCCTCATTCCATCACTAATACCTATCTTTCTATATTTCTTCTCTTTTTTGTGGCTAAACTCTTTGAGAAGGCCATCTATGACTGATACTTTCACTATCTTTCCTCTCACTTTTTCTTAACTCTTTATGGTCTGGCTCCCAACTTCAATATTCAACCAAAACTACTTTAATTAAATATATCAATAATCACTTGATTGACAAATCTAATGGCCTTTTCTCAGTCTTTATCCTTTTTGGACTCTCTACAGACTTTGACAATGTCCACTATTCTCTCCTCCTTGATATTCCAGTGCCTCTAGTTTTTCCATGTCACTTTTCTATTCTAGTTCTCCTCCTATCTGGGTGACTGCTCTTCTAAATCTCCTTCCTTTGATCATCACTCAGTTCACACCTAGTAACCATGTCCCTGAGGGCTCTATCCTGGGCTTTTTCTCTTCTCCTTTTTTACTATTTCACTGGGTGACCTTATCCACTCTCATTTTTTAAAAGTACAGTTTACTATGCTGATGCTTACTACATCTGTTAATCCAGATATAACTTTCAGACTCATGTCTCCAACTGCCCCCGTGACATCTCAAATTGAAAATCCTATAGACATTTCAAACTTATCATGTCTAAAAGTGATCTCATTGCCTTTTTCTCCAAAAACTCTTCCTTTCCAAACTTTCCTATTTTTTGACAAAGGCACCATTTTCCTTATCACACAGGCTCATGATCTAGGCGTTATGTGAAACTAATCATTCTTTCTCACCCCTCATATCCAAACCATTTCCAAGGCCTGTCCACTCTAATCTTTATATTTAATTTCAACCCCTTCTCACTCTTCTGTCACTGATACCATACTAGTGTCAGCCCCTGTCACCTCACACTTGGACTATTGTAATAGCCTCTTGGTTGGTCTTCCTGCTTCAAGTCTCTCCCTACTCCAATTCCTCTTCCAATAAGTTTTCAAATTGATCTTCTCAAAGCAAAGACCTGACTATATCCCCCTGCCCCCCAATAAACTCCAGTAGCTGCCTATCATCTCCAGGATTAAGGATAAAATTGCCTTTGATATTCAAAGCCCTTTACAACATAGCTCTATTTCACCTTTCCAGTCTTCTTATACCTTATTTCCCCCTCTTACACTCTGTGATCTAATGATACTCACATTCTTGCTATTCCTTATAGAAAACACTCTATCTCCAGATTCTAGTATTTTTTTTTTGTCATAGAGGATAGACTTTATTGGACTCACACCAGCAGCCTGTGCTTCTTCAGCACCTTTGTGTATTTGTGGATTTTGCCTTCCATGTTCTTCTCAGCTTGCTTTCGTAGTTTCATAAGCTTCTTTTTCTTTCTAAAATGGATCTCGGCTTTCTCTTTCCTCTTCTCTTCCAATGTAGCAGTCACTGCCTGATATTTCCAGCCAACCTCATGGGCCAGGCGCCCCAGATAAGCAAACTTTCTAGTTGGCTTCAGTCTGATGACTTTGAGAGCAGCTGGGACAACCATGCATTTTCGCTTGTCATATGGTGGGGGAATGTCATCAAACACCTTAAGGTGTTCCAAAGCAGCCTGACCTTGCTTGGTCTTGTGGGGGGTCCTCCAGAAAATTCGGCTGGGGGCTCTGAAGTGATAAGGACCTCTAGAAGGGTTTGCGTTCATTCGCTTTTGGAGGAAGGCCAGGTATTTCAGCTTGTTCCTGTAAAAGTTTCCATAGATGTTGATGACTTCACAGCGAACCACGACTACCTTCCACCCCAGAAGGACTTGCTTGGCCACGATGGCCGCCAAGCAGCCAAGAAGATGGCCCCGCCCATCGATCACTAGGACCTGCCCATCTGCCATTGCCGACGCCGCCTGAGAAAAAAAAGCCAGATTCTAATAATTTTCATTGGCAATCCCCTCTATCTGGAATGTTCTCTTTCCTCATCTCTGCCTCCCAGGTTCCTTTGCTTCCTTCCAGTCCCAATCAAATGACCATCTTTATGAGAATCCTTTCCCGTTTTCTCAGACAATGCTAGTGCTTTTCCTCTATTGATATCTCTGATCTATTCAGGAAATGTCTTTTTACACATATTTTGTCTTTATGTTATTACGAACACACACACATACACACACACACACACACACACACACCCCTAGACACACTCTCTCTTTTCCTATTAGATGGAGTTTCTTGAGAGCAGGGTCTGTCCTTTGCTTTTCTTTATATCCTTAGCTCTAAGAAGTGCCTGGCACATAGTAGATACTTAATAAGTGCTTATTTACTGACTAACTTGATGAAAGTTTTATGTTAAAGTTTGATTGAAAATAAACTTGATCAGTGAGTGGAACAATAGTATAGCGGGCCTTGAATATTGGGTAGAATGATACACATATACATATACATACATATGTATATATAAGCATATATATATATTTCCTTTTCTGAAATAATTGCATTCTACTCGGGGATATAATATGGGAATAGCCAATTGTATATATGACTATTTAAGGAGAAAGAAAACACTAATAATTAATATAAAGGAGACAGCTTCATGTGGAGCATGGCCAATGGAGTGAACTATAAAAAGGATCAGGTAGTTTAGAACCTGGAGGTAGAAGTAAAGAGAAAGTACAGCAGGTATGCAAAGTCAACGTAGGGAGATAATATGGCACATATGAGAAACAGCAAATGGGCCAAAGTGGCTGAGACATAAAGAATATGAAAAGAGAGTAATGCGAAAGAAGATTTTGCTGGAATTGGACCACAAAAGAACTCATGATTTTTTTAAAAATATTCTAATTACGGGCTAAATTAAACAAACAATGTCATCTAATGGGAAGATCACTGGATTTGTAGTTAAAATGCTCCCATTCAAGTCACTGGTAGATCATGTATTAGCAGGGTGTTGTTGAACAAGTTGCAAGAATTTAAAATTAGAAGAGAATTTTAATATCATATAATTTAGGTCAGAGCTTCTTAATCTTTTTTCTCCTTTTTTTGTCATGAGCTACTTTGACAAGAGTTAAACTCCTCAGAATATTTTAAATACCAAAAATAATGTAAATAGGATTGTGAAGGAAAATAATTATATTGAAATAAAGATTTAATTTTTCCCACTCAAGGTCATGGACCTCTTGAAATCTATCTATGGCCTCCTTGGAGATCTGTGGGCCTCAGTTTAAGAAGCCCTCATTTAGGGCTCAGACCAATCTTACAGATAATCTAATCCAATCCCTTAATTTTATAAATAAAGAAACTGAAGAAAAGTGAATTAATCAAGGTCATAAGATAGTAACTAGGAGAACTGTTAGTTTAAACATATGTCATATGACCCAGAACTATCGTCACTAGTCTAACTAATTAATTTTACAGGGAGATAAATTGTTATCTAGTTGTTTTAATGATGTATAAAGCCACACAGTAAGTAACTAATTTAACCTTTCTGATTCTCTGTTTCTTCATCTGAAAAAGAAGATAGTTCTTACTAAAACTTCCTCTGTCAGCGCAATGTGAAGTTTGGAAATTCAGGGCTTTGCTTACCTCGTGTCACCTATAAATAAATTTGCTCTCCTGAACAAAAAGGACCTACCATTTGAGCAATGCTTCACACATTTTTAAATGTGGTCTCTGCTTGGGTAGTATAGAGATACTTCTAAATTTCAAATTCAAGGGTGAAGTCAGTAGTCTGATTCCCTGGAAAGTTAACCAGTTTTGGGCTAAGGCAGATGAGGACTGAAGTATATCTATCAATCGAGCTAAGATTCATGAAGCATGTATGTGCTAATGTGTACTCAGTGTCTGATACCTCCCTGTCTTCTTCATATTTCATCATTACTTTAATGCACAAAGAATTCACCATCCAACACATACATATATGCATGTATGTATGTGTGTAAATGTGTGTATGTATATATGCATGTATATACAAATATGTATATACATAAACATATATACACACAAATTCCTTAAATATTGAAAAATTAGCAATTTTGGTAGCTGAGTTGTTGTTAATGACACTTGAAAAATCATGGAGAAATGCAATAGGACAAAGTATAGGGCTAATACCTAAATTGAAAGAAAGAAAGACAGACAGACAGAAAGAAAGAAAGAAAGAAAGAAAGAAAGAAAGAAAGAAAGAAAGAAAGAAAAGAAGGAAGGAAAGAAGGAAGGAAGGAAGGAAGGAAGGAAGGAAGGAAGGAAGGAAGGAAGGAAGGAAGGAAGGAAGGAAGGAAGGAAGGAAGGAAGAAAGGAAGGAGGGAAGGAAGGAGGGAAGGAAGGAAGGAAGGAGGGAAGGAAGGAAGGAAGGAAGGAAGGAAGATGGAAAGAACAAAAAGAATAAATAAAGAGAATTAAGCCTTCAAAAGGTGATTGACTTTGACTTGGATTCCTGAGAAAATTCTAGAATAGATTATTAAAAAAGTTTTAATGAACATATAGAAATCAAGCAGATATTATAAAGAACTATCAAGAACTATGAAGAAGAGATAATGCTAGACTAAATTATTTTTAACAGGGTTAATAAATGAGTGGCTCCTTGGAGAGGTGTAGATATAGTTTCCTTTCACTTTATTGAATCACGGGATATTTTATTTCACGCTATTCTTTTGCAAAAGATGCAAATATGCATATTTGATAATATAATAAGGTGATTTCAGAACTGGTATGAAAAGCAGACTAAAATAGAAATTAGTGGTTTGGTGACAATTTGCAAGAAAGTCTCTAGTCAAATTGCCCAGGGATCCATTCTTTTCCATGAGCTAATTAACATCTTTGTCAATGCTTGAATAAAGTCATAAATAAAGTATGCCCTTTAAATTTGAATATAACATGAATCTGGAAGGGATAGCTTATACATTGGATGATGGAGTTGTGATCCCAAAAGATAATGACAGACTAAAACATTGGAATAAATGAATAAGATGCAATTCAGTAGGAATCAAATGTACTGAGATTTTAAAAATCAACTCCAAAAGTACAGTATGGGGAAGGCATGGTAAGATAATGTTGATTATTTTTTTTTCCTGAAAAAAGTCCTATGTTTCATAGAAAATAAGCTCAGAATGAATCAGTAGTATAATGTGGCAACCAAAGAAAGCACATTTTATGTTGCACTGCACTAAGAGACATAACTACAAGGATAAAGGAGATTATGTTCCTTCTTTACTCTTCCCTAAAGAAAACATCTCTGAGGTATTGTCTTCAGTTCTAAGCACCATGTTTTACAGATGATATAGTTGGAGAATGCCCAGCACAGGCACTAGGATGTTGAAGGGCATTGAATGCATGTCATAATAGAAGTAATCGAAACGATCAGTGACATTATGTAAGACAGAAGATTCAGATGAGAAATGAGGAATGTAACATATATTATAATATTATAAAGGAGGAAAAAAACAGCACATGATATCTCATTTCTTATTATTTGCAATAGCCAATCTTGATCCCATGATTAAATCTTCTAAGCTGAAAGGTGTGGAGCTACATGTGTAAAATGTTGCATGTATGTTAGATGTCACTTCCTCAGTCATGTTTGCTTGATATTTATTTAGATCTAAACAAAAGTTAAATGGAACAGAGTGTGACTATGGTATTAAGACACATATCCTTTCGCCTCCCCCTTTCCCTTTAAGAAACAAGGCAGAAAGGGAGTGTAGTGACTTGAAGACCTCTCCTTAAAGAGCTAGGCTCAATTTCTGTTCTGTCATATACTGGCTATGAGAATTTAGGCAAATCATTTAACCTCTCAGTGCCTCCAGGAAATGCTGAAATATAAATTGCAAAGTAGCTGGGTATCTATGTTAGTAGAAGGAGTTTCTATGCCTGAAATAAAAACTTGCAAAAACAAATAAAGGAATGAATAAGCAAATAAGTAGATGAATGAATGAACAAATAAATAGATATATGAAAAATAAACAGACAAATGAATAGAAAAATAGATAAATGAGTGAAAAAAATGAATGAAAGATAAAAGAAGGTATCTGACTATACTAAAGGTCCTCCAATATTAGGAAGAATTGATTGTAGATAGAAATATTTAAATAGGAAAAGAACATTTTTATGGCATTTTGAGAGAGGGGAAGAATGAAAGCTGATTTCAAATTGTTCTAGGGTTTTCCTTTGAAAGATATGTTCTCTTTCTTCTGCTTTGCTCCCCTGGGAAGACTTAGGAGCAAGTTGTGGAAATTAAACCGATGAAGATTTTGCCTTAATGTATGGGGGGGAAAAATTGGATGACCATCTTCAGGAAGCAATAGGCTCCCCTTCCTTGGAAGTCTTCAGACAAAGGCCAAATCATCTTTCATCAAGGTGTTTTAGAGGAGATTTTTGTTCATGTGTAAGATGGACTAGATCAAAAGCGTCTAACACATGACCTGCAGGCTGAGATATAGAAGGAAACAATCCCCAATGCTGCCTGAACAAAATTAAAATTTGGGAAATATTTAATAAAGAAAAATGCAATATAACATAGGTGATGCCAATACGTGGTTTTCTAAGTCAACATATGTCAAGCAAGAATTTTTTGTTTACTTTAGTGGTCCCTGTTTCTATTTTAGTTTGACAGGCAGGGATATTCCTTAAGATCACTTTGAACTTTGAGATCCTGATTATATCATCTTTACATTTCCCTTATCCTCTTCACAGTGTTCTTCATGTAGAAGGTGTTTAGTAAACATTTGTTAGATTAGTATGTTGACAAGGAGCAATTAAGTAAGAAAGGAAATCATGTCTTTGTTCATCAGAACAAAGTCTTGAATAGGAGGAAGGTTGGAAGGGATCTCAAGGACCACATAATTTACCCCTCCCCCTTTCATTTTTTTAGATGAGAAAACCAAAGCAGAAGTTAACCTTTCTTGCGATAATTATTTATTTGCAAAGGAATGATTTAAATACAATATCTCTGGCTTCAAATACAGTCATGTGCACTGTCCCATGATGCCTCCCAACTTTGTAATCCAAAAGATGCATTATTTTTGTTATTTTGTTGTTTTCAATAAAAGGAAATAGAAACTCAAACATTGGAATGCAGCCACAAACTAGGCACTACTAAGCAATGTCCATTTTATGATGGCTCCACATTACTCAGTTTCAGAGACTATTTTTCACCCAGAGAACCAAGCAAGAATCAGTGCTGTCTATAAGTGCTATTCGATCCTGGTGACTAAACATATTTATGTGGCATTTTTTCTTCCAACATAGAAAGACCTCTCAGTATTCTGAAATCTTTCCATACAATTTCTTGTTAGCATCAGGCCAACTTAATTAACTCTGAGAGTTCCTGTTACTTTAGATAAATCCAAAGGCATGTCCACAGAGTAAAGCAATTGGCTTTCGACTGTAGTGCATATTATACCAATTAAAATATACCTTCAAACATGACAGAATACTTGTGTCTTAAATTAACTTTATTTCAATTATACTTTCCAAGTTTATATTTATTTCCAAATTAGCCTTTACTTCTCCTAAACCTGGCTATATCTTCAGTCAAATAAATCCATTTCATGAGAATAGGCTTAATGTCAAAGAATGTTTGTGGTACCCGCATTCTAACAAAAAAAAACCAGAATTTTAATAAAATCATTGTTGATTTAAACATATTCTAAAAGACTTCTGACTATAAGCAAAATAAATTAAATTGATATTGTGCTTGCTTTTTTATAGATACTTCAACATAGTCAACAATATTTTCCCATAAGTTTGTCAAAATATGTGAAGGACACATATTTTAGTTCTATAATAAATAAATCATGTGTTTCAACTTGAATATATTGAAATCATGTAAAGTGACATACAGGAAAAGGAGTCCAAGTATTAAAGATCTGATTCAAGTCAAAATACTTTATTGCTAGCTATTTTTTCAGGTTTTAAGCTAATAATAACAGGAGTTCAAATAACAGAGTATTCATAATAGGTAACAGTTTAAAAAACACCTATATGTTCTTTTTTGGTTTTATTTGTATTTTTTGTTTTTACATCATATTCATTTCTCTATAAACTATTCCTTAGGCCTATGCAGAGAGCTTTTCCTTATAATATAATCTTTCTCTCTATCTATATACACACACATGTGTATAAATATGTATATATATATATATATGTATTTTTGTGTGTATATGTGAGTATGTGCATCACAAGTCAACCAACGCATTGACTGACAGATGTGACATTCCTCACCACCAGCCCCCATGATAAAAAGGAAAGGAGGGAGGTAATTTTATTTTTATTTATTTTTATTTTTTGATTCTTAAGTAGATAGATGTATTTACATTTTGAATATATAAGTATGTATGTGTATATATACACATGTGTACATACAAAAACATGTACTACAATGACAAACATCAGTAAACATGAACATATCCAGAAAATAGGATCCTGTGTGAAAACACAAATCTCTTATCATGAGCAATATTTACTAAGGTCCTGCCATATGGGCCAAGCTGATTTTTTTCTCCCTAGAGAATAGTGGCTTTCCAGCTATCTAGGTGCTGTGGCCAAGAGAATCTCAGTCTGGTGTCTCCTCAGCCTTCACATAAGTTTCTGACCAAGCTCATCACTAATGAAAATGCAGAGGCATTGTTTCAATCCTAAATCTGGACCACTGGACTGGTTTGAATCAGGTCTGACCTAGGATGGCCTTATATATTTAGTATATATTAAATGTAATCAGTTGCATCACTAAGTCTAGCCTTGTCTTTTTCCTCTTCTGAACTTCCTTCTGCTCTTGTGTAGTTTTCAAAGTTATATTCATCCTTTTATCTTTTTATACCTCTTTCATAATTATCCCCATCCCTCATTCCCTAATAAACCTATCCTACAGCACACAAAACACCCCCCACTTTGTCAAAAAAATTACAACCAAGAAAGACTAATTCATTCATTGGTGATTTCTAAAAATGGGTAGCTCATTCTTTACCTACAATCCCATCACTTCTACAATGTGAAAAGCATGTTTCATCATGATTCTTCTGGAATCTAATTGGTCTTAAGGTTTTCAAAGTTGTTTTCCTGTACAATATTGTAGTCACTGGTTTAGCTCATTTCACTTCATATTGGTTCATACAAGTCTTTCCACATATCTTTGAAGCCATATTTCCATCATTTCATACAGCACAATAACTTTCCATCAGATTCTTATACTATAATTTGTTTAAACATTCCCCAACTAATAAACTTTTTTAAATTTCCAGAGTTTGTTTTTTTTATTTTCCAATAATATATAAAAACTATTTTGACATTCATTTAAAAATTTTTGAGTTCCAATTTCATTCTCACTCTTCTTACATCCCCTGCCCTCTTTTTGTCAGCTTTGTCAATCTAATGGATTTTGGGTCGAACATCAGAAGGGTTTTTTTAGTTTACTTTTTTCTCATAATTATTGATTGATAACATATTTTCTTAAGTTTAATCACAATTCATATTCCTTCTTTTAGTAACTATTCCTATACTTAAACCATTTTTCTCAAGGTGAGTATTTTTTTTTCTATTCTCTGTAGAAGCAATTATAGACTGTTCCATTTGGCATTCCAAGCCCTGTATAATCTATCCTCTCCTACCTTTTCAGTCATCTTACACCTTACGTCCCACCTGCCACTTACACTGTGATACAGTGGCATTGGCTTCCCTGTTGTTCCTAGCACAAGACACTTCACCTCTCAACTCTGGGCATTTTCACTGGCTGTCTCCCATGCTTTGAATTCGCTTCCTCCCCATCTGGCTCCTGGTCTCCCTGGCTTCGTTCGAGAACCAGCTAAAATCCCATTTTCTACAAGAAGCCTTCCCCAGTCTCCTTTAATCTTAGTAGCCTTCATCTGAAATTATGCAATTTATTGTTAATATAGATTGTTTGTATGTAGTTGTTTATATGTTGTCTCTCCTAATATACTGTGAGATCCTTGAGAACAATGACTGTCCTTTGCCTTTCTTTGTATTCTCATAGTGCTTTGCAGAGTTGCAGGTGCATTGGAGCTCCTTAATAAATGCTTACTGACTTCTAAGTCTTATTAGTCTCCTCTTGAGTTATGTTCTGCCTCCCGCCCCTCATCACCAATCTCTCCTGACTCCACATCATTGTTTGGTTTTAGTTAATGGTTCTTGCTTTTATGTTACATACACTTTTAACAGATCCCTCCCACCTGTCTAGCCAGCTAACCAAAACAAACACAACACAGCACAACAAAAACACTAGAAAAACCAATCAATACATTAATTACGTTTGATAGATAATTATGTTTTGATAATGTAACATTACATATCCCTAATCTCCACTTCTTTAATAAAAGTAGGGAGGGCCATTTTCTGAAATCTTCATAAACATAATTGGCAATTATAATAGAGTATTAAATTATTATGAGAGCATTCATTTTCATTTTTAAAATCTCTTTCAATTGCTTAATATTGTTTCAATAATTTTACAATATATTATTTTTCTGCTTCTTCTTACATATATATTCATATAAATTTCTCCATATTTATCTGAATTCCTCATGTTCACTATTTCTCATATTGTAATAATCTTCCATTAAATTCATGTGCCACAATTTGTTTAACCATTCTAAAAATAAATAGACCCTCAATTCTTGTGGTATCACAGAAGTGCTACTATGAATATTTAGTTATATAAAGTTCTTTACTTTCTTGGTCAAGATTATGCCCATGTCCAGATATGCACATTACAATTACTTTAAAATAATTCAAATCATTTTCTAGCATGTTTGGATAAATATATGGTTAAACAACAGTTCATCAATGAATTTATTTTCCAATAACCAATCCAACATTAACTATCCCTACCATTTTTGCTCTCATTGCCAATATGCTGGGTGTAAGATTTTAATTTTACTTTCTCTTATTTCTAGTGCTTTAATGTGTTTCTTAGTAGTCAACAATAGCAGCCTCTCCTTTGAATTTATCTTTCTCCCCTCAAGATAGTTATTTAGGCTAATTCCTTTCCTCCCTATTAGATTTTATTCTCCATCAGAGGAGAGTCAACATAACATATCTTTCCCACTGAAATTTCTCTCTCCAGTTACCAATTATCTCATCTGCCAAATCTAATGGCTTTTTCCCCCTCAATTCCGATTCTCCTTGACCTTTGTGGAGCATTTGCCATTACCCAACATCTCCTGGATATTCTCTTTTCTCTAGGTTTTGATGACATTGTTCTCTCTTGAATTTATTAGGTGTCTGACCATGCCATCCTGGTATCCTGTGCTGGATATTTATCTGTAGCATATCCTCCAGTAATAAGTGTTCCTCAGGGCTCTGAACTTCTTTTTTCCACAATATACTATCTCACTTGGTGACCTCGTCAGCTCTCATGGGTTCAATTATCATTTCCATACAGATGATTCCCTGGTCTATACATCTAAATCTTGTCTTTGCTAAACTACTCATACATCTTCAACTGTTTCTTTGGTATCTCACACTGGCTATCCTACTCAAACTCAAACTCAAGTTTGAAATCAATCCTCAAATTCAAATCAATTCATTACCTTTCTTCCAAGAAACCTTACGCATTTGGAACACCCCTATCACTGTCAAAGTTGCAGGCATCCTTCTAGCCACCAAAGCCCACAATGTGTCATCCTTAACACCTCACTATCACTTAACCCCCCCCCCCAACCAATCCAATCCACTGCCAAATTTTGTCATTTCCACTTCCACAATTTCTCATATAGGACTCTTCTTAACTCATAGAGCCATGAGTTGCTAAGACCAGAGCCAATAGTAGGCGCCTAAGTTCTGGTTGCTCAGATGATGTTTGATGATATCCAAAGACTGTATAAAAAGAGAGAACAGGGCTATTTGCTTGGGACTGTCACTCTTGGAGGAGTGTTGATGTGGAGACTCTGGGCAGCGGTAGTTAAGAGCCCTCCAGCTTGTGAATCCAGATGTTGATGACTTCTTGTTAACTATGAATTGTATTTGGTCTGTTTATAATGTATCTTTGTAATTTGTTTGTATTTGCTATGAAGTTCAGGGTGCTGGTTTTTTCCCTTGAACTGAGTGAATGATATTTGTATGTTGGATTGAAATACGATTGTTAACCACTTAAGGTTGCTTTCCTTAGTAAAGCAGATCAAAAGAACCTGTGCTGGCAGGGTTCTTGCTATTGGGCTTGTGTTGATCTTTCACCCCCATAGCACTTGCTAACCAAATTGTTGCAACACAGACCCTCACCAACTCTTACCTAGATTACTTCAAAGATCTTCAAATTGGTCTCCTTTTGAAAATGTGGTCTTTGTAAAGCATAAATCTTTTCACATAACTCCTTTATTCAAGGAGCTCAAATGGCTTCCTATTACCTTCAAGCTCAAATATAAAGTCCTATTTGGCGAATCCTCAAAACCTGGCTATTTCTTACTTTTTCACCTTCTCACATCCTATTTTTCTCCAAAGACTACAATCTGGCTACACTGGCTTATCTGCATTTCTTGGAACATAACACTTTACCTTCTGCCTCCATGCATGAGGTTCTGATGTTCTCATGCTTGGATTTTCTGACCTGTTATCTCTTTCTTTTGGCTTCCCCAGGTTCCTTCAAGGCTCAGTTCAAACTATATCTTTGGCAGGAGATCTTTCCAAATTTTCATGAGTACTACTGCCATCTTTCCTGAAATTGCATACCTTCTGCTGAATGTCTCTCATATATACCTATTTACTCAATAGAAAATGAGCTCCTTGATGTTAAGGACGGTTTCTACCTTTGCATCTATAATATGTAATGAAAAGCTATAATAAATGTTTGTCAAATGATGGGTAGATTTCTCCTCCATCTTATCTGTGGATATAATGTTTCAGATCATGAGATGATTATATTCTGACCAAATGCAAGGAAGAGATTTTCTTTGATCAAATTGTCATGAAAGGATTTATTACCTTGAAAACAGGCTTTCAGTCAGAGAATTTACACTTGGCAAAAAACATCTTAATAATATCTAGTCCAATCACGTAATATTGAACATGAGAAAGCCAAGGTCCAGAGATAATTAGTTACTTGCCTGTCTCACAGATACTAAGTGGAAGAGCTGGAACTTGCCCATAGTTTGCCAAAATAGTGCCCTTTTCACTATATTGTCCATTGTGTCACTAATGATGGAATAAACATGAACTTGTAGAGTATAGTGATGAAATTTACTATTCTGTAATGTCAAATCAACCCTGAGGGCTAATTTTTCTTCTTTTTCTGAAGAGGTTCCATTCTTCCCTGGTTTTCTTATTAGTAATAAACGCTTATATTCAATGGTTCCAATTAAATTCTAAATAATGTTGGGAAGTTAACAACGTAAGTCCTTATAGTTGGAAAGGATTGTTGAGAATAGTGTCGGTATGGGTTGGAGGTGGGATGCAGGAGACAAAGAGGGTCCTAAAAAGATAACTAGCAGATTGAAGGGAACCAAAATTAAGCTTAACTTTTATTCTTTATAAGAGTAGTAGTACTGCAGGTGTATCCTTTTTTTCTGTTAAAAAAGTATGTAGTTTTCTACTTAAGGAAATACTTTCATCCTTATCAATACATATGCTGTATTTTCCGCTTCATAGTTGCGCCCACAGGTTAGCAAAGCCTCAGAAGAAAGAATAAGAAATTGATGAATTTTGGAGTAGCAGAATAAAATCCTAGTATTAATAAAATCAAACCAGCATTTCACTGAACACAAGATTTCACTTTATTTGCATAGGAATTGGAAAAAAACAACAAAAGAAGCAACAATACAAATAGTAACATTTGTGCATTTTTAGTGCATTATTGCATTAAATTTAGCAAAATTCTTTCCTCACAACAACCATATGAGCTATGTATTCTGATTACTTTCATACCCTCTATACAGATGAGTAAACCAAGACTCAGCAAGGTTGGGAACTTTCCCAAATTACAGAAATATTAAATACTAGAGTTGGAATTCTAAATCCAGGTCTCTGATGAACCCAGGTCCAACAGCTTTTAAAAAAAGACTGTGACTTAACTATACATTTATAGGCTACAAGGCCATGGAGTACAATGGAAACTAGTTTGTATGTGGGCCTATATTTGAGTTTCAGCTGTACTATTTAATTCCCTTGTGACCTTGAGAAAATTAGTGAACTTCTCAGGGTTTGTTTTCTCATCTGCACAACTAGGAGCCTAGACTAGATAGATGATATCTAGGTTCCTTTCTGACTCTTAATCCTATGGCATAGAAAAGGAAAGAGAGGATCGATGAATGAAAAATCCTGCCTTTTTTTTCCTGTATGTAGAAGAGGCTAAATTCCCATGGCTTTCCTTCTGGGATTCATGTCATAATGAAGATGGACAGAATAAAGATGTTTATGTAATTCTTGCTTTTCTTCAAATCCTCTGCTCAGATTGTGCCTCTTCTCAAGCCTAGTACTCCCAGCAATTTAAAACTTGTCCCCTAAAATAAAGTAATTATATAACCAAGGACGAGTCATTTAAAACCTGCAATCAGTTTTCTCATCAGTAAAATGGGAATATTAATAGTAGCTACCTTGGAGAGTTATTGTAAGAATCACCAAAGACAATGAATGCAAAGACTTAATTATTACATTATGCAATATGTTAGCTATCATTTTTTTACTTAAAGTCACAATATTTGCATTCAAGTCCTATCTCTGATACTTAACCTTATATAATCTCTGATAAATAAATTACTCATCTTTATCATCTATAAAGAATGAAAGTAGAAATGAATAACTAAGTGTCTTTCACACTTCAAATCCTACAATAATCTAAGCCCTTCAGATTTCAGTTTTGTTTTTTTTTAAATTTTTTTCTCAACCAAAGTGTAGGCAAAAACACAACATGGGCAAATGCAGGATTGAAAATTCATATATAATCAGTCCAGATGACTCTCAGATTTATCAATAATCTTATGTTTTGTGCAAACTATAACCATTTTTATCCGTAGAGTCCAGCCCTCAATTTTCCGAAAGGGGTAGTCACATTTACTCTTCTTTAAACTTTCAGGTAATACTGCTATCAACATATTGCAGGCAGACACATAAAGTATGCTTCAATCCAATGTATTAAGGGAGTATGTGAGTGGAATCATGGCTCATATATTTTTCTAAATATTGATTCACTGGCAAACCAATATATTTTGCATAGTACTCATTCAATTCATATGAAACCAATTTATTATCCTGGCAAGTGGCCAAAGCATAAACAAATCAATGGACTTATGAATACCAACCAATATATTAAATAAATTATTCAATAATATCATTATATATATGCATGTACATTTATGTGTGTTACATGTATATCACATATATCAACAGATATAGATATATCTATACCTATACTTAGATCTACATCTATCTTTGTGTGTGTGTGTGTAAGTGTGTGTGTGTGTGTACAGATATACATACACATGGGGCAGTTAGGTAGAAATCAAAAAATCAGACTTGAAATCAGGAAGACTCATCTTCATGAGTTCAAATATGGCCTATACAAATCCAGCCTTACTAGCTATATGACCCTAAGTAAGTCACTTAACCTTGTTTGCCTCAATTTTTTCACCTATAAAATGAGCTGGAGAAGGAAATAGCAATCCACTCCAGCATCTTTGCAAAGAAACCCAAAATAGGGTCACCAAGAATTGGACACAACAGAAACTACCAAACAACAATATATGCAAGCATATACTTATTGACATACATATACACATACATGGATATACAAAAATATACAGAAATCTAATTCTATTAAAGACAATTCAAGGGTAGGGATCCTGCAGCCTCAAGACCCCTGGTGTGTTTAGTTTTATCCATTCTTACTCTCAGATCAGGAATTGATTTAACAGATTGAACAGTAAAGGTACACTAAATTCATTTAATTGGACCAATGATTTTGTGAATGTGAAGCAGAGATTTGGACTACAGTCAATTTTTGCTGGTTGAGGAATTGAGAGGCAGGTTGGCGTTCTGGAATGAGGGCTGGGTTTGGAGCCAGAGAACCTGAGTTGTAATGCTGACTTTGCTACTGCAAGTGCATGGCCTCAAGCAAGCAACTTCAATTATCTGAGCCTCAGTGTCTTCCTCTGTAATCAGAAGGGATAGACCTCTAGTCCCACCCAGTTCTAAATCTATAATTCTGTGACCATTATCAGAATATTGTACTACCTCTGTCTGGTTGGAGAGTCTCTGTGCAGGCACTAGTGATTTGAATGGGCTATAGAAGATACCATGACTGTGATCAGTCCAAAAAATGGGGTACATAAGGAAAAGAATGTGTTCACTAACATTGATAGTATTATATTTTTACTATAGTAGAGAAGAACTACAGACATCTAGGAATTCACCAAGGCTAAATTTGGGTCACTTTTTTAGAATGAAGATAGATTGGAGAGCTTCACAAACTTTAGTGACTTTTCACACATGTTGCTTATACTATTCATTGTCAGAAGCTTTTGAACATGTGGATTCTATCATTATTTGAATATTTTACACTATAATTTTAAGTTGTCTTTCTTACTCAACTTGAAATTATGAGTAGAAGCAACAGAAAATTCAACATTCATATCAAAATAACAGTTGCAACAGTAGATCAGAGCCTTGCTACTCTTCCTCCTCATTATAACTAACATGTATATAGTGCTTACTATATGCCAAGCATTGTGTTAAGTGCTCTAAAATTATTATCTCATATTGTCCTCATGACAACCCTGGGAGGTAGTTTCTATTATTATCCATATTTTACAGTTGAGGGAACTGAGGCAAACAGAGGTTAAGTGGCTTACCCAAGATCATACAGCTACTAAGTGTTTGAGGCCAGATTTGAACTGAAGTATTCTTGATCTCAGTCCTGGTGCTTTATCTACTGTGCCACCTACCTGCCCAAGAGAAGATCCATTTCCTGAGGTGATCAACTTAAATTTGACAGCAGCATTTGGTACTCAGTGAGATTGCTAAGCCTACTAAATATATCAGCCAATGGAGACCAATTGCTTTGTGCATTTTTAAATAATCTACTACAAGTAATACATTAACCTTTCATTTTAATTCCTCTTCCTCCCCCAGTTTAGACACCCCTCACTATGAAGTATACATTCAAGAATTAGTGATTAGTAACTGAAATCAGTGCAAAATCGTCCTGGCTATTATTGGAGACCATTGATGTGAGGAGGTAACCCTTGCCAAAAGGTACAAAAAGAAATAGACACAACATAGCTTTCACTGCCCACGTACATACTTTAGATAGAGTGCATTTTAAAGCTTTAGATTGGTTTGCTTTGTAACACATTGAGAGTCCTTGAAAATCCTACAGAACATTCAATGGAAGGATAACAAGCAGCATGTAGACATTAATATATTTACAAGCAACTCTCGAATGTACACTTTAACTTTGCCTCTTTCAAGATAGGGAAATTGAGCTGAAAGGAAGTTCAGCATCCAAGGTTAAAGACAAGATGAGTACCAAATCCAAGGGAGAAATTAAGTGCCTGTTGGGTTATAGACCTTAAGACTTTTGTCCAGTGGGTCAGAGGTGAAATGATGACCATTTCCCCAAAACAAGCTATCTCAGAAACTCCAAACCCACCTGCTTAAAGAGAAGCTACCTGCCATTTGGCGAGGATCCCTGTCTTCTCAAGATTTTGGAATGGTGTGTGTAAATGTTGAAGTGTTTGACAATAGGAAATATTTGGCTTATAGAAATCATACAAGGGGTGTTCATTTTGATAAAAGTGGGAATTCACATACAACAAAATTTCTATTGTTCAGTATGTGGCAGTAAAAAGAATAAAGAACTCTAAGGCAGAAAAATGTGGGTCTAAGTTCCTGCTCTGAATCTTACTACTTGTATCATCCTATACTAGTCACTCTGGACCTCGGTTTTCTTGGTTGTAAAATGGAGGTGATACTTGCACTATTTAGCTCATAGGGTGGTTAGGAGAATCAAATAAAATAAGAAAAGTGAAACTTTTGTGAACGGTGCACTATTCCATGCATGTAACTGTCATCATCATCATCATCATCATCATCATCATCATCATCACCATAATCAACAACAATGTTGTATGTTATTAAGCAACTCTTTAGGACTACAAGTTGCATAGAAAGTATTGACTTTCCTTGGTAAGTAGGTATTTCCTCAGTGGATTTTCCTTTTGGTTTTATCAGAATTTAAAATTCCATTAAGATTTTTAGGACAGAAGATGGCGGCTGGAAAGCAGGGACTAGTGTAAGCTCCCCACCAAGAACCTCTAAAAACCTATAAAAATGGCTCTGAACCAATTCTAGAACTGCAGAACCCACAAAACAGCAGAAGGAAGCAGGGCTCCTGTCCAGGACAGCCTGGATGGTCTCTGGATAAGGTCTATCCCGCATGGAGCTGGGAGTGGAGCAGAGCAGAGCAGAGCCCAACGTGGGCGGCGCAGACCAACCAAACCAGGAGCTGGGTGGAGGGTGCCCTAGTGCCATGAATCAGTGAGCTGTGGCAGCTACCAGACTTCTCAACCCACAAACACCAAAGACAACAGAGAAGAACAGCAGAACCCACAAAACAGCAGAGGGAAGCAGGACACTAACCCAGGACAGCCTGGATGGTCTCTGGGTGGGGTCTATCCCGCAAGGAGCTGGGGGTGGAGCAGAGCTGAGCAGAGCCCAGTGTGGGCGGCGCCAACCAATCAGACCTGCAGCTGGGCGGAGCGTGCCCTAGTGCCATGAATCAATGAGCTGTGGCAGTTACCAGACTTCTCAACCCACAAATACCAAAGACAACAGAGAAGGTTAGTGGGAAAAGGCTCTGGGGACAGGAAGTTTGTGGTTCGGCCACTGCTCTGGGGGCAGCAGAGGTGGGGCAGCTACAGAACTAGAGCTGCAGTTACTTCTGGCCCCAGGCCCACCTGGTGGGAGGAATTAAGTGGTGAATCAGAGCAGGAGTGAAGAGCCTGCTGAAGATCTAAGTCCAGTCCAGGTTGGGGGTTCTTGGGGAAGGAGAAGTGCTGGTGTGGCAGAGTTGGTGCATCCCCCCCAACCTTGGAACATAGAACTCTGTACTCTACAAGCAGTCATACCCCACTGAAAAACTCAAGAATCAAGTAAGTTGGCTGGGAACATGGCCAGGCAGTGAAAACACACCCAGATTCAGTCTCAGACTCTGGAATCTTTCTTTGGTGACAAAGAAGACCAAAACATACAGCCAGAAGAAATCAACAAAAACAAAGAGCCCACAACAAAAGCCTCCAAGAAAAACATGAGCTGGTCTCAAGCCATGGAAGAGCTCAAAAAGGATTTGGAAAATCAAGTTAGAGAAGTAGAGGAAAAATTGGGAAGAGAAATGAGAGTGATGCAAGAAAACCATGAAAAACAAGTCAATGACTTGCTAAAGGAGACCCAGAAAAATACTTAATATGTATATATATATATATATATGTGTGTGTGTGTGTGTGTGTGTGTGTGTGTGTATGTGTGT
>CM053624.1:204996313-205006793 GCA_028646595.1 Phalanger gymnotis | reverse complement strand
CGATGGCGACTGGAAAGCAGTAACTGGCGTGAGCTCCCCTCCAAGACCCTCCAAAAACCTATGAAAAAATGGCTCTGAAGCAATTCTAGAACTACAGAACCCACAAAGGGGCAGAGGGAAACAGGACTCCAGCCCAGGTCTGCCTGGATGGTCTCGGGGTAAGGTCTGTCCCGAACAGAACTCCCAGCCCCCAGCCGAGGGGAGCGGAGCTGAGCCAAGCAGAGCCCAGCGCGCGAGGCGGTGCGGCACGGCACGGGGCAGCAGACCGCGGACCGACGAGACCTGGAGTGGAGCCGAGGGTGCCCGAGCTCGCAGAATTACTCAGCTGTGGCATGTACCAGACCTCACAACCCACAAACAGCAAAAGGTCAGTGGGGAAAGCAGCGGGACGGGATCGGAGTTTGCGGTTCGACTTCCACCCCTGAGTCTAGTATTTTTAATTCACTGAGGACTTCATGAGGACAGTTTTCTTGAGATATGTCTAATAGCAGGTAGGAGGAAACTGCAGAAATTGGCAATGGCACCCCCAAACACCTCAGCCCTAACTACTGGAGATGGCCTTAGGAGTTTTCAGCAACAGAGACCTAGTTGTAGCAGAGAAAGAGAACACAGGGAAAGATCTAGAGATAGAGAATATGCCATGGCCAAGAAAAGACCCAAGGAGTGCCCCTCCAAGGAGCCCTCTTGGAGAAAGTCTGGTAACTTGGGCTGTGGGGAAACCTGCTTTCAATGTCACAAGGAGGGTCACTGGTCCAAGGAGTGCTCCTCCAGAGCCCCTGCCCCCCACCCCCATCCCCCACCTCTTGTTTCCACAATCTGGCCAGCAGCTTCTGTGGGGGTGCAAGATCCACCAACAACCAGAACCCAGAAAGCTGCCAGCACCCAGAAAGCACAGGTTCTTTTGATCTGCTTAACTAAGGAAAGCAAGGTGAAGGCATTGGCAAGCTTACTTTAATTTAGCACACAAATATCATTCACTTAGTTCAGGGGAAAAAGCCAGCACCCTGAACTTCAGAGCAAATTACAAAGTACAAACATCAACAGACAGACCCAATACAATTCATAATTACCAACATCTAGGTTCAGCCCGGGAGCTCAGAACAAGGGCTGGCCCAGAGTCACACACGCCACTGCTGTGGGAATGAGCTCCAAGGAAGAGAAGGCCAAGCCCTGATTTTATATCTTTTTCAGCATCACACATGCGACTCATCCACATGACCTAAAATCGTCACAAAGAGGCAGACTTAAATAGACATGGTCTAAGAGCCTCTGCAGTCCCAGACAGGTAAACTAGGCCCTCCCTGGAGTTAGCCCCACCTTGGGCCCCACCTTAGTTGCCAATCCACAGCCACATAGGATTTACACCTAATAGGGGTTTGGGCCTAGGGCTTAGCACCTAGTAAGGCTCAATGAAATACACTGAATTACTCAAACAAAACAAAGGCTATTTGGCTCACCAACACACCTCTGCTCAGGGAACCCTGGGAACCAATGCCTCATGCCCATGTGAATAGCGAGGGATATTGGAGGAAGGATTGTCCCCAAGGTTGAAAAAGTGGTGAAGCCACCCCCCAGTACCCTGTCCTCCAGTCTTCTCAAGACTAAGAATGACAGGGGAGTCTAGGGCTTGGCAGCACTCACACTTTCTCTACCTCTCTCACCAAGCCCTGGGCAAAATCAAGGCTGAAGGTAAGATTACCTACTTTATCATGGCTATGTTCTCCTGTTTTAACGAATTACTCTGGCCCTACCACCCCTTGACCTGTCAGGTCAAGGGCATCAAAGGGAAAATTAAGAGATGTCTCCAGACATACCCCCTCCCCTGTCTACTTGAGGATCTGTTGTTCGAACACTCCATCCTTATCATCTCCTCTTGCCCTAACCCCTTTTGGGTAAAGGATCTGATGATGGAACTGGGGAGTCAATTTTCTCTAGGTAAACCTCACATATCCCATTTCTTTCTGTTTATATAGACCTCCCCATGTTGCCCCAGAGGTATGGGAGACAGTTGAGCCAATTGTTTGGGATCAGCGAATTCCTGGGTGAGCTACTTCTGCCACCCCAGCCATAGTCCACTGCAAGATCCTAAAGTGTTCCCCCATTGCCTTTAATATCTAGTTAAGCCCAAGGCCTGTCAGGGACTGCAATCATTAATTGCTACTCAAGGCCCTGACTCACTCCCTACAGTGGGGCCCAGACCAGGCTAGAGCTTTTGGGACTTTGACAACTAAATTGACCACCACTCCAGCATTAGCTTTACCCAATCTAGAAAAACCTTTCACTGTGTACGTTGTTTAAAGGAGATGACTGGTTTTGGGAGTCCTCACCCAGTTCTTAGGACTCAACCTCAGGCCAGTTGCCTATTTTTCAAAACAATTAGATTTCTGGCTGCTTACAGACACTCTAATGAGGAAGCTTCTAAACTTGCAGAGGACCAGCCCCTGGAATTTCTGACTTCCCATTGAGTTTGGAGCATCTTAGAAGCAGAGAGCCACCAGTGGCTAGCTAATCACAGGCTTACCAAATATCAGGCCTTGCTCTTAGATACCCCTGACCTAATTCTTCAGGTGTGCCACACACTCCTAAACCCCAAAGCAGTGTGGCACACAGAACAAGGAGTCAAGACAACAATGTATGAAATAATCAATCTTCACCACACCATAGAGGCCAAATCTCTGCCCTCTGGCACTGCAGAAGACAGAGTTAGTAACACCTACTATAGCTCTAGAGCTATGAGAAAACAAAAGAGTAAAAGTTCTTACTGACTCAAAATATGCTTTGTATGTTCTACATGCCCGTGGAGCAATTCAGAAAGAAAGGGGATATCAGACAGGAGAAAACTCCCCTATCAAACATACCCTTTTCCTTTTATGCTTTGGCCTTGCCATAGTCAGCTTTAATTCCCTCCAGGGAAACTGCCCTTTCTTTATGCTCCTATACTGCCTATTTAGTCCCACAGTCTTTCTGTATATAAGATCGATCTTGCCTCCTTGAAGGGGCTCAGATTCAATCTACCACAGATTCAATCTGGCCCTCTTGTCAATACAAGCATCACAAATGCTCAGATTCCTAAGACTCTACCCAATACAGAGAATCTTTAATAAACTGTTTTTTTCTTTGGCTGTAAAAATAATACTATTTAGGGGAAAATACATCTATCACTTTTATGTTTTTATCATATTCTAACTTATACCTAGTTGTGTATGTCTTATTTCCCATGCCAAATCATATCCTCTTTCAGGGGTAAGGCTTTGATTAATTCCATTTTTCTGTACTCAGATGATATCATAGTCATTTGAACATAATAGGTCCATAATAAATAATTGTTTATTGAATTGAAGAGAAACTTCAAATTAATCAATCGGTTGATTCCCAGTTATGACTGGGTAGTGATATGAAAACAATTTGGTATTCTTTTCTATCTCCTGTCCTCTAAAGAAAGTGTCTTCAAGTTAGAAACCTATGGTTCAGTTCTGAAGAGAGATCATTTAGCAGATTATATCTTCATACTTGAAACACCTATGTGGTCTGGAAAAAGTATCCTGAGAATCAAGAAACTTGAGTTCAAGTTCTTATTTCACCACTTATCAGATGTATGAGCTGGGTATTCATTCTCTCTGGGCCTCAGTCTCCTCATCCTTGGGCTAGTTGATATCTTTGAGTGATGTAAGCATTTATTAATTTTTTATCTTTGTATCTATCCATTCAGGAACCATTTATCTATCTACCTATCTACAAGGATGCCCTTGGTCCTGCTGTCACCTACATTTGTACCACCTCTATTTTCAAGAATTCTGAAATTCCCTTATCCAACTACAATCTATTGGACTTTCACCTTTACCTCTTCCTTCCATTACAAAACTTTACTCTTTGTCAGCACCATGGCTTCCCATCACTTAACCCTTCATTTCTCTCCCAGGCCATCTCCCCCGTACTAGCGATCCGCTCTACTTTTTCCTGCTTGACCCTTCGGTGGACCCATTCAACTCTACTGTCCTACTCTTTTGATTCCCTAGCCTCCTTATCATATCACTGATTATACCCTGCCAAGCCTCAGGCTTGGATCCTTTCCCCATTTGTCACCTTTGCTTCTAGGCACATACTGCTGAATGAAGATGGAGAAGATCAAACAGCTGTTTTGTCTGAATCAGGCACAATATTAAATAGTATCAATTGGGCCTTCACTGCAGCTTGGAAATTTTACCTGCCTTATCACTATCTCACTCTCCTATGCAGCTCTTCCAAATCAGATTCAAGGCATGGTCTTTAAGAAAGAAATCTATCCCACAAACCCCAATATTCTTGCTAGGTCTTAGCTATCAAAATTTGCATTCCTTTGGGCAGAGCACCTGTAGGTAAGTGTATGATATCTGTGGTAATAAGTTTTTCCTTCCTTCATGTGAAATAATGTACCCCATTCTACCTCTTTCTTCCTTCTGCACTCAGTGTATTCTTTTTCTTCATCCCTTAATCATTTTTAATGTCATTCTCTCAGATTCACCTTATGCCCATATGCTCTGTATATGTACATTACTTCTACCAGTACTATTAGTGTTGTAATTTTTAAGAATTACAAATATCATCTTACCATGTAGGGATATTTCATTCTATTGAATCCCTTATGTTTTTCTTCTTCTTTTTTTCTGTTTATGCTTCCCTTGGGTCTTGAGATTAAAGATCGAATTTTTGGTTTACTTCTGGTATGAGCATTGAATGAGCATTTTTCCTCTTTGTGTAACATGCTTAATTTCACTGGGGTAAGTGATTTTAGGTTGTAGTCCTAGCTCTTTCACACTCCAAAATATCATATTCCATGACCTCTGCTATTTTAATGTTGTAGCTGCTAAGTCCTGTGTGATTATGGCTCCTTGATATTTGAATTTTTTTTCTGGCCACTCGCAGTATTTTTTCCTTGATGTGATAGTTCTGAAATTAGGACGTAATGTTCCTTGGAGTTTTTATTTTGGGATCTGTTTCTTGAGGTGATAAGTGGAATCTTTCAATGCCTTTTTGCCCTCCAGCTGCAGGATATCAGGACAGTTTTACTTGATAATTTCTTTATTTCTATTTTTAATTTTTTTTACTTGATTATTTCTTGAAAGATGCTGTCTGGGTCCTTCTTTTGATTATGGCTTTCAGGTAGTCCAATGATTCTGACATTGTTTCTCCTGGATCTATTTTTCAGTCCTCCCCTTTACTCTGCTTCTCTTTCCCTCCTCTCTTCTTTCCTCTACTCACAAAGGGTATATCATGACTTTACTGGAGGGTGTTCTTCCCAAAGAAAGGTAAAATTTTGTTGACTGAAAGCTAACCTAGTTAACAGGCTTTACTGGCTAGGTTTCTTGTATGAAATGTCTTTACAAAAATCTGTCCATTTAATTAGCTGGAATATGGGCCTAGAATTATGGATTTGGGCCACATTGTATCTTTCATAAGATCATAGATTTAGAGCTGGAATGGACCTCAAAGGTTATTTTAACCTCATTTGACAGATAAGGAAACTGAGGTTCAGAAAGCTTCAGTATCTTCCTTTCAGAAGCTAATTTCAGTAATGAGTAGCTGAGCTGAGATTCAAGCCTAGGCCTTCTAATTCTTTTCGCTGATCCTCAAAAACATTCATTGGACTTTTATTGGACAATGGCTGTCTTCTAGCATGACCTAATGGGCAAAATGCCAACCTGAGTCAGTAGACCTGGATTGCAGTTTCATTTCTGCTCCTTATTTGGTATATGATCTTGGCTATGTTATGACATTCACATCAAATAATATTCCACCTCCAGTCTCCATCACTTTGCACAAGCCGCTTCTATACTAAGAATGCACTTCCTCATCTTTTGCTTTCTCTATTATCTGGTTTCCTGGAAATCCACATTTAAATATTACCTCCTACATGATGGCATTTTCTGATTCTCCATAATTTCTAGTGTTCCACACCTCCCGGAGTAATATAATTTCATTGCATTTATTTTATATATGCCTATTTTGCATACACTTAGATGCTTACATGTCTCCAGGCTTTGAATGCAAACTTCTTGAGGGCAAAGACCATTTAGCTTTTTTGTTTGTATCTGCAGCACTACACAGTACTTTATACATAGTAAGCAATAAATGTAATTTTTTTTGAATTGACTGATGATCATAATTAACATTAATAAAGTACTTTGGGGTTTGCAAATACTTTCTCAAAATGGGCCTTTACAGATGAGGAAACTGAAACTGAGAAAGGGCATTTGACTCACCCTGAGTGGATCTTATAGCTAGTAAGTGTCTGAGGCAGAACTTGAACTCAGATCTTCCAGACTCCAAGTCCAGTGCTCCATTTAACTGCCTTTCTACCTAAATTACTTAATCCTTATTTTGTATTTTCTTTCTCAGTCATATGAGCATAATACTGCTACCCTGCTTCAGAGAGCTAGTTATAATTCACCAATAAAGCACCAATATGTTATGCCAAATGTAATAAAAGCTGGGGCACCATGGTATGGTCATTTGAATGGCTCCACAAAATGGACTTTTGTTTTAAGATACTTTGAAAAATGAAAAGTGCATTACAACAACAACTACTACTACTACTATATTATTATTATTATTATTATTGTTTCTATATGTTTGGTTAGGGGGAAGCAAGTTACTAGAATGCCTTGGTCAAGAATCCTTTACCTAAGGCAACTGATGACAGCTAAAAACAAAACAATACAAAAAACACCACCAACAACAACCACAAAACACTGACTAGAACTTGGAAGGCACCCCAGTTTTGTCAGTTCTCATAAATGTTCATGAAAGCAAAGGACTGATTGTATTCACCATCACTAAGCACCTGAGGAGTGATGCTGTCAAAGCTTCCCACATCCTGTCATTCTGTCAGTGCATCTCCATCTTATCTTGGTGCAAATTTCTTACTATTCATTTCATTTCTAAGATTAATAACATACTAGATACTGCACAGAACACCAAATTCCTCCTCCTCTGGTTTATAATCTAAGTTTTTTCTGAGTGTAAATTGAGATAGAGCTTGAGCAGTTTCTAATACTTGCATTTATCATGAAAAAACTCCTGAACTTGTATTCAGAAGAGGACTGGCTTTGAATCCCACCTCTAAATGCTTACTAGATGCATGACCCTGGGGCAGTCACTTACTTTCTCTGCCCTTCAAGTTCTTTATTCAGAAACAGAAACAATAAATTCTGCTGTGAGAATCCAATAGGGGATATGTGTAAATGGTGATGTAAATGTCAGTTATTATTATTTAGTTAGCCGTCTTATTTAATTGAAAACAAGTTTCAAATGTGTAACCGTAGTTCCAAACCCATTGTTATAAGATTCTCTTCTTATTCATGGGGATCAATGTCCAGTACCTGTGAGAGGAGTGGAATAGAGTTGGTGAGAGTGGAAGAGAAGAAAACTCTTGAGTGCACTTCAGACAGTCTTTAATTATCTTTGTTTTTTTTTTGTCTCTGCAGTTGCTTCTAGTACTTCCAGCTTCCAGGTTCGAGGATGAAAATGGAAGATGCTAACCCACTTCAAGTTGTTGAAGGAAAAGACCCTGGAAAGAAGTCAACATGAGAACAGTCAGAAATTCCATCATGTCTCTATTCCCAGCTTGTCCCTCTAGAGACTTTGGGGAAATTCCACTTGAAAAATCTCTCTCTCTCTCTCTCTCTCTCTCTCTCTCTGTCTCTCTCTCTCTGTCTCTCTGTCTCTCTGTCTCTCTGTCTCTCTCTCTCTCTCTCTCTCTCTCTCTCTATATATATATATATATATATATATATATATATATACATATATATATTCCCCCCTTATTTTCAGTGGAAGAGCTGCTTCACTCTGTGTTGTCTGCAGCATATACTCATATGCACACTTTCTTCGATTTCTGTTTTGCTATTGAATTGGATAAATGGACTTCATTAATAATTGCTATCTTTGTTCATTAAGGAACTGGTATTTCATAGGAAAAGAGTCAAATGTTAAATACAAAGCCTGAAAACTGCCTTCGCTCATTAATGAAGTAATGATCAGAAGTTAAATACAATTAAAAAAGTATATCCATCATATTAATAATATTTAATAGAGCAAATAGATATATATCCAGTATGAGGAGAGCAGAGTAGCCAAACTTCTGACACCAACCTCCTGATTCCTCTTCTTGTAGGATTCAAAGTCTTCCTTGAAAAAGATGAAGGAATAGAGTCTAGCAATGTCAATGTCTATGAGCCACACAATGATGATCCCATACTGTATAGGGCAGACAATTCCTCATAACACATTACAGCTGAAGTGAAGCTTATTATGTAGAACTTATATAAAACTGAAACATTTTCTACTACTTTTGTTGTTGCTGTTGTAGTTTTTTTTTGGGGGGGGGTGGAGATTGACATCAAGATCTGTGATTCATTAATGAAGGAAGCTTTCAATGTGGTGCATTGAAGAAAAAACAAAACAAAACACCTGAATTTGGAGACAAAGAACATGGTTCTAGATTCTAGGTCTCCAATTTAATAGCTATGTGACTTTCTACATCACTATGCTCCAGTTTACATATCTGTAAAATGATTAATTTAAATTATATTGTCTCTTGGATTTCTCCCTATTGAAAATCTGTGATATGCTGTGGAAACTCCCTATCTAGATGTGGTGAAAATTCCCCTGTAACTTTGCATCTTTGAAAATAGGCTAGGAACCTTTAGATGTTAGATGAATTCACCATAATCACACTTGTAGCATTTTTCAGAGGGAAGATTTGTACCTAGGTCCACCAAACTCAAAGACTAATGTTTTTATCTGGTATATACCATATGGCCTTACCAGCTTTATTCATGAAATTACTCTTTTCATTACAATTTGGAAGAAGTGAGAGGAAATTATAAGGAGGCAGATTCTGTGCAAATGTAAGGAAGCCACCATGATGGTTAAAGGAGATATGTGCTGAAGTCCCCTCAACAGGTTTTCAGAGCCAATTATTAAATATTTGTACAAACATTTACATATTGCAAATTAGTGAATGCTACAAATCAGGACCTGATTCATTGTTTTATGGATTGAAAATGATGGAGAAAATGTTAATAATCCAAATTAAACTAAAAAGTAATAATGACATCTTCATCACTGGAGATCTTCAAACAATGGCTAGAAGATGATTTAGGAACAGGAATTAGTTGGATTGACTTAAAGTTTGGGTAGAGATTACACTAAATGACCTCCAATTTCCCCTTCAGTTGTTAAATTTTATGATTTTCAGAGTTAGAAACATAAAATTCAAATTCAATACAGAAAGAAATGTTACTTTTCTTTAAATAAAAAAAAAACACTGTAGTTGTGTCTGTGGTCCTCAATTGTCTGAGATTAGTTCAATTTAATTCATTTTTGCAGAGCTCTCTTTGGATTAGATATAAGTCCTATAAAGTATTATAGACAATTAGCAAATACTGCTGCTTATTTCTAGTGCCATGAATAAAATGTACATCTCCAAGGTAGCACAAATATAAAGGAAAGGGTAAGTAGTTAAGAATTAAGGGGAAGATTGATTTTTAATAAAAATCAATTAGTCACAGAAAAAGTCTGAGTATGACAAGTAGCTGAAAAATTAAAATTTTACAAGACAAAGTAGTCCATTTTGTGTAAAACTCGTTTTTTTTTAATTTTAATGACATTGCTTGCAATTTTTACTTAATATCTCCCAACAAAAGATTGAGAAGGAAGTTTCCAGACAAAAAGAAAAAAAAACATAAGTTTCATGACTAAAAGAGGAAAAAATATTTGAAATATGTAAAATTGCATCTCCTACTTGGATAGGCTTTATTATTACAAAATGGTTTCACATGCAACATTACTAAAGAAAAAAAGTATATTTATATACTTATATATATATAATTAATATGTATAATATGTATATTATCCTTTATTTCTGGCAAATTATTTTGAGTATATAGTTCCATTCAAGTCTTATACAACCTCTTATGAGTTAAATATTGAAAGTTTTATTGTGTTTGTCCTTCATTTTCAAAGTGGACCTTGACATCAGGGAAATGATAACATGACTTGCAGACTTTGATTTGAGTGAGGGAAGTCTATGCAAGGTTGCCAGCCTCACTTTCTCCTCCAGAGCCATCTGTATCCAGTGACCAGTTATTCATCAGAATGACCGGAGATGACCCAGGATGCAATGGGAGACCCTGACCCTTTTAAGCTAAGGCCTTTTCACATACTCACTTAGAGTGAGTTAATGCCCATTCAGTGATGCTGCTTTAATTAGAAAAAGTAAGAAAAATCAAGCTGGGAGGGGAATATGCTTAGGAGGGCCCGAAATACAGTCATTAAATTGATCTTGGGCAGGGATCTTTTGTGTTCCAATCAATGAGCTTCAGAGTGAACTGGGTTTAAAGTTTTGTGAAAAAAGGAAGAATGGAAAGAAGGAAGGGGAGAGAGAGAGAGAGAGAGAGAGAGAGAGAGAGAGAGAGAGAGAGAGAGAGAGAGAGAGAGA
>CM053624.1:204983359-204996213 GCA_028646595.1 Phalanger gymnotis | reverse complement strand
GTCTACTCCCAGGTTGTGTTTGTCCTTAGTTTTTGAAGAAGACCATGGCATCAGATGATTAAATTCAGGCTTTGAGTGATGATATGATTTCTCTGGTCGTATAACTAGTAAAGCAAAGAACTTGACTCAATGGAGGTCTGGTAAGTTGAAACTTAAAATTCTTTTCATTACAATATAATGTCTCAAAAGCATTCATCTGTAGCAGTGAAGACACCTGGATTTCAAGTTTCAGCTTTGCCAGCATTACTTATATGAAATTGAATAAGTGACTTAATCATTCATACCCTAACTAATATCTCTATAAAGCTCTGAAATTCCTTTCTCAAGACAAAACAAAACAAAAGAAAAAAAACTTTGATATACAAAAATTAAATGGAAATTATCTGTGACTTTATATTTTTAGATCATTTATATTTTCAAAGATATTTATAATTGCCATGAATAGCTGGCAAGATGAGGACGTTGTTTATATTTTGAGTTGACACATTTTCTCCATAATTCCCTCCTTTCTGGAGGATTTTGATATAGAAGCCACATGGAGGGATGTGAGAAGGAAAGGACTGTGAGCCATGTTTTCTTTTTCATTCTCAAGTCCATAGGGGAACAAAGAGAAAAAAAGATGCAGACTTGAAACTTCGTGAAATGCTAGACTATGATTGGAGGCAAGGAGAGAGTGAAATTAAAGGAAACTCAACCAACAAGGAGATTCGGGTTGAATAAACAGAATCCAGTCCACAACACCTGTCTTCTCTTTTTGTTGTTCATTTTTATTTCAGCTGTGTCTGACTTTTTCTTAACCTATTTGGGGTTTTCTTGGCAAACATACTGGAGTGGTTTGCCATTTCATTCTCCTAGTCATTTATTAAATGAGGAAACTGAGGCAAATATGTTTCATGACTTAGCCAGAATCACACAGTAGTAAGTGTCTGAGGCCAGATTTGAGCTCAAATTTTCCTGACGATGGGCCTGGAGCTTTATTCGCTGTGCTGCCCAGCTGCCCTATTTTCCTCTGCCTCTCTCCTATAACTCTTTTCTATAACTAATCAGAAATTAAACAAGCAGACATTCCACCATTCCACCTACTCTCTACCTATACATACCTTTCACTTTCTACACTGTTTAGGGAAGATTTGATGTCCTTTTGCAGCCATCATGGCAGATAATTAAAGCCTTAGTCTTTAAGTGGTTATTTGCATTTTATGCTATTTGAAATTATTATTACTATTTATGGCTACTTACTATGATTATATCTAAGCTGATAAATTCCCACGTAAGTAATTTCAGAGAGAAGTTAACCCAAAAGAAAGAAATTTTCCTGAACTTTGGAGGAGAATAAAAATATTAAAGAACCATTAGAACATTAATAATATCAGACATATAAAACTCAGAGACATGCCAGAATGCTTATGTACCCTAGAGAGAGCCATGATAAAGCAAAGTCATCAGATGTTGGTGTATTCATTCAGTTTATTCAGATAACTGGTCTGCACATAGCACCCAGCCAATTCCCACCTGGATATCTATCTATCTATGTATCTATCTATCTATCTCTCATACTTACACATAAAAGTGTATATGTGTATAATAAATAGTGAGGCAGATCATAAATATCCATAAAATTCATAGGTCTGGTTTCTACATATCTTTAGATTATTTTAAAATTTCTTCGTACAGACCTTTAATAAAAACATACCTCTGTAAGGTATATATAAGCAAAGGGTAGAAGAAAAAGCGTAGGCTTTGAATCAGAAAACTGGTTTTTGAATTCCAGCTTTCCCAATTACGTGTAACCTTAAATACATCATTTATTCTTTTTGGTTTCAGCTTTTTCTTCTGTAAAATCAGACAGTTTGGATATGGGATTTTTTTTTCTATTAGTTCTATAGCTATGTTCTTATGTATGCACTAGAAGGTAAGTCTCTTTTTTTCCAAAACATGGTTCAACAATTTGTGTAAATTTCCCATGACTTCTCAAGCTAAATCTCTTGGCTTTGAACATATATTATTGCTATTCTGATTAGTGTAAACATAACAGAAAAACAAGCTGATATTTATTACATCCCTTTGCACATGGGTCCTACAGGCCATAAATGACCATAGAAGGAGACTATAATCTCTCACAAGTTAACTTTCTAATTATCAATATTATTCATTTTCTATGATCTACTCTTTTATCAAATCTCTTCTACACATAGAATTGGCCATATCTTTCATCTTGCCATCACACATAAGTGTTACTCTTCCATGTTCATGAACTCTAAAATTACATTATTCTATTATAACTTTGTTCTTCACCCTCCCCATGACCTTTAATTTCTCTAACCTTGCAATGGCTGCACTATCCTTCCTTCCTCATCTTGACCCCTAGATTAACAACTTGAGCTTTACACTATCCTCTTTCTCTCAAGTTCCATATCCTCTTATTCTACTTTCAATCTTGCCTTGTTAAGGCCCGGACTTTGATTGTTGCAACTATCTGTTGTCTTTGCTTATAATCACATGCTGCTGAACAAAAATCGAGAAAATCAGAAATCCACACTTTCTGTGTTCACTACAAATTTTTGTTACATGATATCAAGAGGGCCCTCCCATCCCCCACTTAGCTGAAAACCTTTTTTTCATATTTCTCTGAAAATTGGGCAATTTTGTGAGTGCTCTCTCTTCTATACTCCTCATCTAATATCTCTCAGATATTTTCCCATGCTTTCTACTTTTTACCCCTTTCTCACATGAATAGTTAGACCTTCTTTTTATGGCAAGCTCCTCTACTGGAACAAATGATCTCATTCTATCTTGTGTACTCCAGAAAGTTTCCACCTCTATCAACAACACTGTCACTAACCATCAATGTTTTTCTGTCTAGTGGCTGTTTACCTATTGCTTACAGACATCTCCATGTGTCCCTTATACGCAAAAAAGCCCCCACTTGATCCATCCAATCTCTTGAGCTATCATTCTGTCTCTCTTTCCTTTTGGTGCTAAACTCCTTGAGAAGTGCTAAAATTAGCACCTCCTTGTCCTTTTATTTTCACTCCTTAGCTCAGTAATCTCATTTCTTACCCCTTCATTCACCTGAATAGCTGTCTCCAAAATTATTAATAATCTCTTAGTTGCCAAATTTAATGGTTTCTTCTGGCTTTTTTTGCTATTTCTTTTATGCAACAATCTATGACCTGACTCCTAATCTTTATCCTGGCTATTCCTCATCCTCATAATCTGGAACATTATAAGTACTCAATTAATGCTTACTGACTTGACTTTAATTTTTAGTGAAGTCCTGCTTACAAGTAAAGAAATCATATACAGAAGTAAACTTGCCCAGTGTATTAGACTGAGAGTCAGAAGACTTGGCTTCTCTTTTAGCTCTTTCTACCTAACTACATAACCTTGAATAAATGACTTAATTTCTTTTATATCTCAGTTTCCTTATTGAAAACATGAAAAAATTCAATTTGATTATCTTTATTGTCTCTTCCAGCTCTAAAATCCTATCAACCAGACATAATCAATGGAAATATATACTGTCATTTGGAATGTGGAAGAAAATTTCCTGGGATTCCTATTCATCTCTTGATTCTTTTAGGCACAAATGATATAATAAAGAACCTAGAATATATTAATACTGATTATGAAGTCCTAGGCGAGAAATGGAAGATCCCAAGGGCACAGGTGGCATTTTTGTTAACATGACCAATTGAAGGAAGAGGGTTTTAAAGGATTATGAGGTCAATATAAGACAAATATGTGGCATAGTATCCAAAGAAGCCAACACAATTTAAGACTTTCTTTATAGATTATGACATTATGGCCAGAACAAGGTAAATGATAGCTTTGCATTACTCTATCCAGGTAAGAACACATCTGGAGTTTTGTGCTCATTTCTGCATGCTGTATTTTGGAAGTATGTGAACAAACTTAGGTATATGCACAACTTAGGTGATGGCTGGGGTTATGAGAAGACTGGAAACTATGTTGTAAGGTGATTATTTGAAGAAAATTAAGATCTAAGGCTTGGAGAAAGGATTGTAATAATTATTATCAAGTATTTGAAAGGCTATCCGTGAGATTAGACTTCACAGAATACTACCATTACTACTGGTGTTGCTGCTGCTACTGCTATTACTACTACTAAGAAGAAGAAAAAGAAAAAGACAACAAAGAAGAAAAAGAATACTATGACAACTATCATGATGCTTTTTCAGATAACAGAAACTCCTTCTCTAGTGTGACCCTTCTCATTTCTTTTCATTGATCATTAAACAGTAAAACATTAGAGTTGAGCTAGATTGTGAATGGCTTTAGAAACAAATCAGATCAGGTAGTATTATATTTTAGAGGCAATAGGGAGCCACTTGAACTTATTGGCCAGGCGATGCAGGTGTTTCTAAATTAGAGTAGTGGGTACATAAGTTTCATGCAGGGAATAGATGTGAATGATGTTTTGAAGGTAACATTAGCAAGGCTTTGACTTAATTAAGCACAGAAAGTTAGAAAAAGGGAAAAGTCATGGATGACTCATTCCTATGTTCTAAACCTGGGTAGGAGAAGGGATGGATTTTGGGAAAAAATAACTTCATTTGGGCCAAAAGAAGTTCAATATATTTCTGAGAGATTTTATTAGATATATAAAGTAGGTTGTTGGAGGAATATAACAGATTTTAAGTAATCATAGTTGAATGTTTAGGATGATGATGATGATGATGAGAGAGGAGAGGAGAGGAGAGGAGAGGGGAGGAGAGGAGAGGGGGAGGGGAGGGGCAGGAAGAAAAGAGAAGAGAAGAGAAAGAGAGCCTAGGGCAAAGTTCCAGAATACAGATCTTGCATAGGGTCACTGATGAGTATCATGCCAAGAAGACTTAGAAAGTTGCATGATGCCTTCTATGGAGAATATAAATTTAAGAAGAGAAGGCATAAGATTAGCTAAATAATAAGCCAAGGAAGGTGTTCTGAAGTTTTTACCTTATTAAATTTGTCATGGAAGAAAAAAATTCATCAATAACTATTTCTTCTTGTTCTATCATACTTGCAACCACAAATGGTGGATGGAACTGTTCTCAAAGGGTGAAGAATTTTTATTATAGATCATTAGTGAAACAGTCTGTTGAGTATTAACAAAATTGCCATTTTATCTTTGTTCAAATCCTTCCATATGTGTACATATATGTCATATAAAGACGGCAATATGGATACAGGGATGATCTTAGAATCCAGAAGACTTGATTTCAAATCCCACCTCAGACACATGTTGGCTATGCAACCCAGAACAAGTCATTTAATTCTGCACTCAGACTGCTCTGTATGCTATAATTCAAAGAGCTGTTGCAGATCTTCATTTATTAAAGAGAATTTTATTACTTGAATTTGGCTGCAAAAATGATCTCACAAGTCTGGACCATAAATAAAGACAAAAACAAAAAAAAGAAATTTTCATTTAAAGAGCATTAATAAGTGTAGTAGAAACAAATAGATTTTTTAAAAAGTCTTCATATAGAGTATGATTTAAAACTAAAGATTTTTTTTTTCCAATCAGAGTTTTTTTTTAATATTAACTCTTTTTTTAACCTCACATTTCCTGGATGCAATCAGAACATATAAGAAAGATTGGTCAATTGGTATTTCCTGCCTAATCAGAAAGAGGAAGTACTGCCTAAGTAACATTAAACCATCATGTTTAAAAAATCAATTGGCACATGCTAATGCCTCCCAACAAGACATTAAAATCATCTGAATCGTGCTTCTTTATTGAAATTTAATACAAATCCTAAGATAAATTCTTATCTTTAAGCTCTATATGCCAAAGTTTTTCTTGTAGATCACATGCTAAAACTTTTCCGAAACCTTCCTCCTGTCACTACTTCTACAATGATATTTCAGAAACTGATTTCATTCATGTGTGTGTGTGTGTGTGTGTGTGTGTGTGTGTCTGTGTGTGTTCATCTAGATAGATAGATAGACATACATATGATAGGTAGATATAGTCCCTTGTTAAATCAGTTTTTAGAAATATATACAGTAAGTACAATGCCTGATATATTAACTGCTTAAAAATGATTTACCTTTATAAACACAGATGCACACACACACACACACACACATACACACACCAGTATACATGGAATGATAGAAAACTTAGCAGATGCATAGTCTTTATCCTCATGAAGTATACAATCTAGTAGAGCATAATACTATCTAATTACAGAGATTAATTAGAAAGGCAAAATGCAAAGTGATATGTGACATCCATGGGAACTTTAACCCTGGGAAAAGAATCATAATTTCTATGTTCCTAAGTTTCTCTGAACTATAGAGATATTTTCTTGATATTATTGGGAAGGCATCAAATTTGTCCCCATTACAGATAATTCTTCTTCTTGAGATGTAGATAGATACTACTTAACATATTAAGAAAGGTGCCATTTACTCCTATGCTTTTTTTTAATGGGAATGGGTTTTGTATTTTGCCAAAAGATTTTTTCTGCATTTATTGATATAATCATATGATTTTTTTTGATTCGTTACTCATATGGTCAATTATGTTTATTGTTGTTTCAGCTGTGTTGGAATCTTTGTAAATCCTTTTGGGTTTTGTTTTATTTGGTTTGGTTTTTGGCAAAGATACTGGAATGGTTTTCCATTTCATTCTTCAGCTCATTTTACAGATGAGGAAATGGAGGCAAATAGGGTTAAGGCACTTGCTCATAGCCACACGGTTAGTAAGTGTCTCAGGATAGATTTGAACTCAAGTACTTCCTCTTTTCTATAATAAGATCTTTATCCAGGCATCATCTAGCTTTCCCTAGTTATGCTTATAGTTTTCCTAATATTTAACAAGTCCTGTATTTCAGGTATAAATCCTACCTGGTCATAATATATGATGTTTGTGACATATTGTTGTAATCTCCTTGCTAGTATTTAATTGAAAACATTTGCATTGGTATTTATTAAGAAAATTACTCTATAGTTTTGCTTCTTTGTTTTTGCTTTCCTTGATTTGGATATCAACATAATATCTCTATCATAAAAGGAAGATGTAGGACTCCTTTAACTATTTTTTAAAATAGTTTATGAAGTATTGAAATTAATTCCTTAAATATTAGGTAGAATTCACTTGTAAATCCATCTGGTCCTAAGGATTTTTTAAGAGACCACAGTGATAGCTTATTGACTTTCTTTTTCTAAGATAGTCATTTAAATATGTTATTTCTTCTTCTATTAATCTGGGAAGTTTGTGTTTTTGTAAACATTTCTCCACTTCACTTAAATTGTCATATTTGTTGGAACATAATTGGGCAAAATAACTCCTAATAATTGCTTTAATTTCATCTTCATTGTGGTGATTCACCCCTTTCATTTTTGATATTGGTAATTTGGTTTTCTTCTTTCTTTTTAAAATTCAAATTAACTAATGACTTATTTATTATGTTGTGTTTTTTCATAAAAGCATCTCCTAGCATTTTTTATTTTTTTATTTTTACTTTCCATTTTGATCATCTCTTGCTACCATTTCAAGATTTCCATATTTGCACATAATTTAATTTTTTCTAAGTTTTTTTTTCTTTAAGTTGCATTCCAAATTTAATTTATTATTTTGCTCTTTCTGTCTTTTATTGATGTATACATTAAGAGATACAATTATTGCCTAAGTACTGCTTTGGCTGTATTCCACAAATTCTGATATGTTGACTCATTGTTAACATTATTTTTAAAGAAATTATTCATTGTTTCTATGATTTGTTCTTTGACCTATTCATTCCTTTGGATCAGATTCTTTAGTTTCCAACTTATTTTTAATCTGTGCTTCCATGTCCCTTTATTGAATGTAATTAGTTTTGCATCATGCTCTGGAAAAAGTTCCTTATATTTTTCCATTTCTATATTTGGTTGTCAGTTTTTTTATTCACTGTTACAAGGTAAATTTGGGTGAGGGTACCTGTGTACAGCTGAGAAAAAAATGCTCCTTTCTATTGTCATTCAATTTTCCATAGAGGTGTATCATAGCTAACTTTTCTGAAATTTTATTTATCTCTTTAAATTCTTTCTTATTCATTTTACTGTTACATTTAACTAGTTATGAGACAGAAGAAAAAAAATAAGCCTTCCATTAGTATTGCTTTATGAAGTCCTGTAGTAGTATATTTTCTTTCGTCTTATAACTCATTTAACTTTTACTTTAAGAATTTGGATGTTTTGAAGTTTGCAAGGGAAAAGCAGGGGTTCACCTGAGCTCTCCCAAATTCTCCTCTACATACCTTAAAATAATACTTCAAAACAAATTCCGAAGTGCCAGAATCCACAAAAGGATAGGGTAAAATTATTTTACTACCCCAGATAACTTAGAAGTTCAGCAATAAAGGTCTGTAATATCAAGGTGAGAGTGGAACACAGTCCAGCAGGTAACAATGTGACAAGCCAGGAACAGGCCTAGGGGGAAACTGAATTATTAGTAGTATTTTTCAGAATGTTCATCCACAAACAGTAAGGGTATAAGATAGCTGATCAGAAGAAGATTACAGGGCTCCCTTTGTTGCCACTGGGTGAAGGACTGTATTGCATTGATCATACATGAATACTAGTTGCAGCCATGAGTCACACTTTGGCTATATCCACAGGAATATAGTTAGTCTTTCACAACATGACTATTATGGAAGTGTTTTGCATAATAATACATGTATAATCTATATTGAATTGCTTGCTTTCTCAAGGAGGGGTGGGATGATGAGGGAAGAAGGGAGAGAATTTGGATCTCAAAGTTTTAAAAACAAATATTAAAAACTGTTTGTACATGCAACTGGGAAATAAGATATACAGACAATGGGTATAGAAATCCATCTTGCCCTACAAGCAAATAAGGGGAAAGCAGATGGGGGTGGAGTGGGGTGATAAAATGGAGGGCAGATTGGGGAAAGAGGCAATCAGAATACATGCCATCTTGGGGTGGGAGGAGTGTAGAGATGCGGAGAAAATTTGTGACTCAAAATCTTGTGGAAATGAATGTTGAAAATTAAAAATAAATAAATCTTATAAAAAAGAAGTTATCAAAGAAAACTGCTCTGATATTCTAGAAGCATGGGGTAAAATAAAACCTAAAATAATTCAGATTGCTTCTTGAAAAAGATCCCAAAATGAAAATTCCCAGTAATATTGCAGTCAAATTTCAGAGCTCCAAAGTAAAGGAGAAAATATTGCAATCGACCAGAAAGAAACAATTCAAATCTGGTGGATTCCCAGTCAGGATCACACAAGATTTAGCAGTTTCAGCCATAAAGGATCAAAGAGCTAGAAATATAATGTTCTGGAGGGAAAGGGAGCTAGGACTACAACCAAGAATCACCTACCCAAAAAAACTAGTGTTATTCTTCAGAGAAATAATGCATATTCAATAAAATAGATTTTTAATCATTTCTTATTTAAAAAAAAAGACTAGAGTTGAATAGAAAATTTGACTTTCAAATACAAGACTCAAAAGAAGTACAAAAAGGTGATCAGGAAAGAAAAATCATAGGGGATTCAGTAAGATTAAAGTGTTTACAATTCCCAAGAACATTATCATTATTGGGGCTGTTAAAAGGAGTATACAAAATTGAGCATGGGAATGAATTGAATATGATGAGATAATATCTAAAAAAATAAAATTAAGGGGTGAGAAAGAGGAATTGGAGGAGGAAGGAGGTAGAATGCAGTAAATTGTCTCACATGAAAGAGGAGCAATATAGTTTTATAGTGGAGGAGCAGATATAGGACTTGGCAAGGGGTGGGGGAGTGCTTGAGCTTCACTCATAAGAATTGCCTCACAAAGGGAATAACACAGTTGGGTATAGAAAACTATTTTGGCCCACAAGGAAATAGAAGGCAAACAGAATAAGAGACAAGAGAGGGACTCATAGAATGAAGGGCAGATTGGGGAAGGTGGTTGTCAGAAACAAAACACTTTGAAGGATAGACTGGGCAAAAGGAGAGAATAGGATAAAAAGAGGAAAATAAGATGGAGGGAAATGGAAAGTTATTAATCATAACTGTAAAAGTATTATAGCAAGTTTCTCTAATAAAGGTCTTGTTTCTCAAATATATAGAAATCTTAGCAAAATTTATAAAAATAATACCCACTCCCCAATTGATAACTGATCAAAAATGTGAATAAGCAGTTTTCAGATGAAGTAACCAAAGCTATCATAGTCACATGAAAATGATGTAACTCATAATTGATTTGAGAAAGTCATATTAAAACAACTCTGAGGTATCACCCCACACCCATTAGAATAGCTATACCACTACTAGGTCTTTATCCCAAAGAAATTAAAAAAAAAAAAAAGGAAAAGGACCTATATATACACAGGTATTTGTAGTAGCTCTTTTTATAGTGTCGATGAATTTGAAATTGAGGGGGATACACATCAGTTGGGGAATGACTGAAAAAGTTCTGGCATATGATTGTGATGGAATGCAATTATACTCTAAGAAATGATGAGCAGGATGCTTTCAGAAAACCCTGGAAAGACTTACATGAACTGGTGTTAAGTGAAATGAGTAAAACCAAAAGATCATTTCACACAGTAACAGCAATATTATACAATGCCCAGCTGTGAATGACTTAGTTATTGTTAGCAACATAATGATCAAAGACAATTCCAAAGGACTTATGATGAAAAAATGCTATCCATTTCCACCAAAGAATTGATGGAATTTGAATGCAGAGGAAAGATATTTTTTTTTATCTTTATTTTTTTGGTCTGTCTTTTCTTTCGTAACATGACTATGGGCCACATGCTTTGCATGACAGCACATGTGTAGTATATACATATATATATATATACATATATATATACATATATATATCAAATTACTTACCCTCTTAATAAGGGAAAAAACAGAAAGGAGGAAGAAAAATTGTAACTATTTTTTTAAATGTTAAAAATTGTTTTATTTAAAAATAAAAGATTGAATAAAATATTAAAAATAAATTAAAAAAGAATTTTGATGTTCTTCTATTTGGTACATATATGATTAGTATTCATATTATTTTCTTTTCTATGATGCCTTTTAACAAGGTGTAGATTCCTTGAATAGAGATGTGGAGAAAATTTGTAACTCAAAATCTTGTGGAAATGAATGTTGAAAATTATATCTATTGAATTATATCTATTTTTGTGTTAGTTTCATCTGAGATCATGATTGCTACCTCTGTTTTCTTTTTTGGACTTCAGATAAAGTATTAATAGAGTCTGCTCCAGCTCCTTATTTTAGATCTCTGTGTGTGTCTCTGTTTCAAATGTGATTCATGTAACCAACTCATTATTGCCTTCTAGTTTCTAATCAATTCTGTTATTTGCTTCTGTTTTATGGGTGAATTCATTCCATTCACAGTCATATTTATTAACTGCACATATCCCTTCATCCTATTTTCTTCTGTTTATCTTTGTTCCTCTCTTCTTATCCTGTCCCTCCTCAAAATTCTGTTTGGCTGCTGACCATTGCCTCCCTTATTCTGCTCTCTTTTATCATTCCCCCTTTCTCTTATTCTCTTCCCTTTCTACTTTTCTGTTGTTTGAGATTTATTTCTGTACCCAGTTGAACGTGTTCATGCATGCTTCTCTTTTTGAGCTAATTCAGATGACAGTGAGGTTCAAGCATTGCCTGCTCACCGTACCCCCCTATGACATTCCTCTCCACTGGAAAACCTTTTGTACCTCTTATATTTAAGATAATTTTCCCAATTCTTCTCCCATCTCCCCATGCATCCCTTTTTCTCATCCATCTTTTTTTAAAAGTCATCTCAACATAATAAACTCATTCTTGTGCCCTTTCTGTGTAGAATCCTTCTCAGTGCCCTAATAGGGGTAAAGTTCTTAGGAGTTACATATATCACCTTCCCAAGTAAGAATGTAAACAATTTAACCAATTGAGTCCCTTCTTATTTCTATTTAATGCTTATATTTTTTTGCTTCTCTTGAGTCTTGTATGCTACAATCAAATTTTATTTTTATTTATCTTTGGTCTTTTTATCAGGAATGCTTGAAAGTCATCCATATAGTCTATAAATAATTCATTAAATATTCTTTTTTTAACCTGAAGGATCATATGTAGTTTTGATAGGTAAGTTATTCTTGGTTGTAGTCCTAGCCCCTTTGCTTTCTGGAATATTATATTCTAAATGTTTTCTTCTTTTAACATGATAGGTAATAAAGCTTGCATCATCCCCCCAACTGTGAACTCATAGTATTTGAATGGTTCCTTTCTGGCTGGTTGAACTATTTTCTTTGACCAAGGAACTCTGGAATTTAGCTATAATATTTCCTAGGAGGTTTATTTTGGGATCTCTTCAAGGAGGTGATAGTTAGATTCCTTCCATTTCTATTTTACCTTCTGGTTTTGTAATATCAGGGAAGTTTTCCTTAATAATTTACTGAAATATGATGTCTAGTCTCTACCTTTGAGGATGTCTTTCAGGCAGTTCAATAATTCTTTAATTCTTTCTGCTCAGTCTATTTTCTTTTTCATTTGTTTATTTTTATGAGATATTTCACATTTCCTTCCTTTTTTCATTCATTTTACTATACTTCAATTGTGTTTTTGATGTCTCACAGAGTCATTAGCTTTCACTTGTCCAATTCTATGTTTTTTTAAATTTTTTTTTATTATTTTTTGATATGTTTAGTTTTCAGCATTGATTTTCACAGGAGTTTGAATTACAAATTTTCTCCCCATTTCCACCCCCCCACTCCAAGATGGTGTACACTCTGGTTGCCCTATTCCCCAGTCAGCCCTGCCCTCTGTCACCCCACTCCCCTCCCCTCCCCCTTTCCCTCCCTTTCTAGTAGGGCAAGATAAATCTCTATGCCCCATTGCCTGTGCATCAT
>CM053624.1:204940423-204982859 GCA_028646595.1 Phalanger gymnotis | reverse complement strand
GAGAGAGAGAGAGAGAGAGAGAGAGAGAGAGAGAGAGAGAGAGAGAGAGAGATGCTTTTCTATGAATCATGAAGACCTGAATTCGATTCTGGTCTCAAATATTCACTAGTTGTGTGATCCTGTACAAATCACTTGAGCTTTTTGCCTAATTCTCCTCATCAGTAAAATGGAGATAATAGCACCCATCTCCCAAAGTTGCAAGGATGAAATCAGGTAATAATTGCAAAGTACTTAGCACAGTGTACAGCTCATACTATGTGCTATATAAATGTTGTTGTCACTTTTTTTGTAAGCTTAGCAAGGGTAGAAATTCAATCATCTTTTTCCTTTAAAAAAAAGCAATCTTGCTCAGGACTCAGAAGAGAAAAATATTCATAGAAAGTACTTATTAAAGTTTCGTTAAGTATTTGCCACTTTTGTACTTCAAAAATTTTATATTTCATCACTGTGATACTGCTTTCTATTAAAAGTGATTACATTTCTACAACTTAATGTGTAACATTTATGACAGAATAGAATGAAAAGTCTTTGAAAACATGGAATATATCTTATTTGTCTTTCTATCCGCTATTCCTAGAGTGATGCTTGATATGTAGTAGGCATTAAACAAATGCTTATTGATGAATAAATTCATTGTTGCAGACCAAATATGAATACGTGTGCATATATGTATACATGTATGTATGTACAGACACATATGTGTATATATGTATATATCTGTATGTATGTGTGTATACACATACAAAAACACTAATCAGCCATCAAACTTAACTAAGCTTCTTCAGATAGCCACAAACAGTCCATTGTGTGCCAGAACCTGTAGACTTTACAGTTTAGTAGGACATTTTCTACAACTTGAAATCCCTGTCCAGAAATTTGAGGAGCCCTAGTTCTCATTACTCATACTCATCCCTAGCCTTGGAAATAAGTGGAGGTGAATATTGATCAGTGAAAAAATTACCAGTATTCAAGGAATTGTGATGAAGCAGAGTAAAATAGGTCTTCAAAGAAACATGACTGGGGGAAAAATGAGCTAGTGACCTGGTGAGAACAAGATATGACCAATGGATAGCCCATGTAATATATTGATACCTTTGAACATGCAAGGGAGATTATTTATGCAGAACTTACAGGAAAAAAAAATCATGGTGAGGAATCAGGGTGAGTAGTTATGTGCAGGGCCACATCTATCAAATCTTAGGTTCAGTGAAGTCATTAGGTCTTCATTTGAGTAACAAGTTTAGCTTTTATTGCATCAAATGTTTGAATTATATGTTAGTGAAGAGTCATGTGGGATCTGAAAATTAATATTATTTTATTCTGAATTTGCCTTTAGATTTGATACATAACTTGATTTCTCTTGCTTTTTTTTTTCAAGCATCAGCTAAAATTCTACCTTCAGCAGCTTTGCCAAATCCCTATCAATTCTCATGCCTGCCCTCAGAAATTAGCTCCATATCTTTATATATGCATGTGTCCATGTATATTATATGTATAAAGTACACATATGCATACACCCTTAAGAGTATGTATGAATAGATGGACATACGCCTATGGATATGGACATGTATGTTTACATATATAATATACATACACATAAATATGTTATATATAACAAATTTATCTATATATCCACAGCAATAAATATGTCAAGAGTGTCTGACTTCAAAAAGCTCATTTTCCAGTGAAAGAAACATGGAAACAATTATATACATCCATAATACATATAGAGATAGGCAGACATGCACAAACATGTATGTATTCAAAATTTTCCAAAAGTCTCAGTGTATCATCTTATAATTGTACTAAGACTTTTGGGAGATGCACACATATATGTCTGGCCAAAATGATGACAAAAAGTAACATTTATATACCATTTACTATGAATCGAGCTCTGTGCTAAGCATCTTAAAATTATCTCATTTCATCCACATAATAACCCTGAAAGGTAGGTGCTACTATTATTATCCCCATTTTATACATGTGTATTTTATAATGTGAGTGTTTGTGTATGTGCATATGTACATATGCATATCCTAAAAGTTTTAGTGCAATTTTATGTTAATTCACTAAATCTTTTGGGACACTCTGAATATGTATGTATATGTATGTGTATATACATATATGTGTGTGTATATTATATATATACATACATACATACATACATATATGTGTGTGTGTATATATATATACATATATATATATATACACACACACACACACACACACACACACACACATGTTTGTTTTCAAATTGTCTCCAACGTTAGAATATGAGCTCTCGGGAGACAGATATTTCCCCCTACCTTGCCCTTTTTCATATACTGAAAATTTAGCACAGGACATTGGAACATAGGAAACATTTAATTAAAGCTTGTTCACTTGACTAAAATTAATTGATGAGCTTCATTTCATATCTATGATTCTAATTCAATCAGTAAAATGGAAAAAAAAGTAACACAGTTGCCTTTAACTTCAAGGGGATAATATGAGGGAAATTAATGTATATGTTGAACTTTGTGAGCTCCTTGGAAGACAAGAGCTATTCAAATTTATGATAGTGTCACTGTTATTCTTTTTCTATAGATGATAGTGTAATAAATCTATTGACTTCATGAGTTAATTGGTATAGTCTATTTCAATGGAGCAGAGTTAACGGCTATCAATTTTCATATTTCACAATGACACCAATGGAGATACAATATCCATAAATTTCTCTTGTGGTATAAGCTAATTGTGATTTTATTATTTATTAGATGGGAACCCAGAAAGATGCTCTTTGTCATTTGGCATATTGAAGTAGACTCCACCATACTCAGTGATGTACCATTTAAAACATCTGGACAAAATTAGTTCAGATAATAAAATCTCATGGTCTACTACATTTTGCCTTAAAGTTGAAAAGAACCCACACTCCACCAAGGATTAACAGATTACTCATTTCTTTATCTCGTCCTGAGGAAATTATTCCACTGTGCCCTCCCCCAAAATTGTTGACATTGAGATGCATTTGTTTTCATAGATAAGTACACAATAGACCTTGTTCAAATTCTATCTTTGCTGCTTACAAGTTATTAGATTGTAGGTAAGACACAAATTCTTTGAACCTCAGTGTCCTCACCTTAGAAGTGAAGATAATATTGCTTTAATTATCAATATCAAGATAAAAATAATTTGCAGTCATATATTGACTTATGCAAAGCACATTACATACATTATTTCATTTTCATTTATTCCTTCATAAATGCTTTATCATGTAGGTAGTACAATTATTATTATTATAGCCATTTTAAAAGGAGAAACAGAACAAGAATATGAACACAGTTTGTTAAACTCAGTCGTTTCTCATTAGTACCAATATGTCACCCAAAATATTTTTTGTGAGCAATGTACTTTGAAGTATACAAATTATTACATAAGCATTATTTTCATAATATAATATTTACATTGTTCCTAGAAAAGAGTGACAAGGATAATGAAAAACGAGAAAGCATAATCTATATGATGGATTATTAATTACTATGACAATTAGTTAAATTAGGCATCTTTAGACTAGAAAAAAGAAAATTTATTAGGATGTATTATCTCTCCTAAATATTGGGAAAGAGATTAACCAATCAATCATTAAGCATATATCAAACACTTACTATGTGTGCATCTAGGGTCACAAAGACAAAAATGAAAGAGTCTGTCCTTACATCAGGAGAGACCACATGCATTTATCACCTTTATGAATTGATTGGATGTCTACTATGGTTCCTTCCAACTCTCAGATTATGTAATCTTGTGATACAGATAGACACAGAGATAGAAATAAAAATAAGATAGAGATGGATATCAGAATATAACGTTATATAATTATAGATTTCAATTTTATGCATGATTACACACTCATACTTTCAAAATGCATAAAGCTATTTCACTGGAGGATACGTTAACAATTTGGGGGGGGGTGTTGAGCAGAGCCAAGATGGCCGGTAGAAAGCAGGGACATGCCTAAAGCTTTCACCCAGGACCCTCCAAACATGTATAAAAATGGCTCTGAACAAATTCTAGAACTGCAGAAACCACAAAATAGCAGAGGGAAGCAGGGTTCCAGCCCAGGACAGCCTGGATGATCATGGAGTAGGGTCTATTGCACAGAGCTGGGAGCAGAGAAGAGCAGAGCCCAACATGGGCTTCACCCAGACCAATCAGATTGGGAGCCGAGCAAAACAGGCCCTAGTGCTCTGAATCAGTTAGCTGTGGCAGTTACCAGATTCTCAACTCACAAACACTAAAGACAACAGAGAACGTTAATGGGAAAAAAACTGCAGGGGACAGAGTGAAAAGAGTTTGAGGTTTGGCCACCACCCCAGGGCAGTGGATGTGGTACAGCTACAGACTACAGCTGCAGTTGCTTCTGACCCCAGGCCCATGTGGTGAGAGGAATTAAATGGCAGATCTGAGCAGGAGTACAGAGCCTGCTCAGATCTGAGTCAAAGTTCAGGTTGGCAGTTCTTGGGGGAGGAGGAGCACTGGTGTGGCAGAGCTTGATGTGTAGAAAAACCACAGAAAACAACAGCCCAGTCCCTCAAGTGTGGGACAAAGTACTCTCAACTCTACAAGCAGTCACTCCCCGCTGAAAAACTCAAGAGTCAAATAGGTGGCTGGGAACATGAACAGGCAGTGAAAATGGACTCAGATTCAAACTCAGACTTTCAAATCTTTCCTTGGTGACAAAGAAGAATAAAACAGACAGCCAGAAGAAGTCAACAAAGTCAAAGAGCCTACATCAAAAGCTGCCAAGAACAACATGAACTGATCTCAGGCTATGGAAAAGCTCAAAAAGGATTTTGAAAAGCAAGTTAGAGAAGTAGAGGAAAAATTGGGAAGAGAAATGAGGATTATGCAAGAAAACCATGAAAAACAAGTCAATGACTTGCTAAAGGAGACCCCCAAAAATACTGAAAAAAATACTGAAGAAAAAAACATCTTAAAAAATAGACTAACTCGAATGGCAAAAGAGCTCTAAAAAGCCAATGATGAGAAAAATGCCTTGAAAGGCAGAATTAGCCAAATGGAAAAGGAGGTCCAAAAGACCACTGAAGAAAATAGTACCTTAAAAATTAGATTGGAGCAAGTGGAAGCTAGTGACCTGATGAGAAATCAAGATATTATAAAACAGAACCAAAGGAATGACAAAGTGGAAGACAATGTGAAATATCTCATTGGAAAAACCACTGACCTGGAAAATAGATCCAGGAGAGAGAATTTTAAAATTATTGGACTACCCGAAAGTCACGATCAAAAAAGAAGCCTAGACATCATCTTTCAAGAAATTATCAAGGAGGACTGCCCTAATATTCTAGAGCCAGAGGGTAAAATAGAAATTGAAAGAATCCACTGATCACCTCCTGAAAAAGATCCCAAAAAGAAATCTCCCAGGAATATTGTTGCCAAATTCCAGAGGTCCCAGATGAAGGAAAAAATATTGCAAGCATCCAGAAAACACAATCAGGATAACACAAGATCTAGTAGCTTCTACTTTAAGGAATGGAAGGGCTTGGAATATGATATTCCTGAGGTCAAAAGAGCTAGGGTTAAAACTAAGAATCACCTACCAAGCAAAATGGAGTATCATGCTCCAATGCAAAATATGGATTTTCAATAAAATAGAGAACTTTCAAACTTTCTCAGTGAAAAGACCAGAGCTGAATATAAAATTTGACTTTCAAACACAAGAATCAAGAGACGCATGAAAAGGTAAACAAGAAAGAAATCATAAGGGACTTACTAAAGTTGAAATGTTTTGTTTACATTCCTACATGGAAAGATGATGTATATAATTCATGAGACCTCAGTATTAGGGTAGCTGAAGGGAATATACATACATACATACATACATACATACATACATACATACATACATGTATACATATATACATATATACATATAAACATAGACAGAATGCATGGCGTGAGTTGAATATGAAGGGATGATGATATCTAAAAAAATAAAATCAAATTATGTGATGGAAGAGGAATATATTGAGAGAGGGAGAAAGGGAGAGATAGAATGTGGTAAATTATCTCATATAAAAGTGGTAAGATAAAGGAGTTCTGTAGGAAGGGAAGAGGGGGCAGGTGAGGGGAAATGAGTGAATCTTGTTCTCATCAGATTTGACCCGAAGAAGGAATAACATACACACTCAATTGGGTATCTTACCCCGCAGGAAAATAGGGGGAAGGGGATAAGAAGGGGGGATGATAGAAGGGAGGGCAGATAGGGGGAGGAAGCAACCAAAAGCAAACACATTTGAAAGGGGATAGGGTCAAGGAGGAAACTGAATAAAGGGGGATAGGATAGGATGGAGGGAAATATAGTTAGTCTTTAACAACATGAGTATTGTGGAAGTGTTTTACATAATGCTACACATGTGGCCTATGTTGAATTGCTTGCCTTCCTAGGGAGGGTGGGTGGGAAGGGAAGAGCAGAGAGAATTTGCAACTCAAAGTTTTAAAATCAGATGCTCAAAAGAAAAAGTTGTTTTTGCATGCAACTAGGAAATAAGATATGTAGGGAATGGGGCATAGAAATCTATCCTGCCCTACAAGAAAGCAAGAGTAAAGGGGATGGTGGCGAGTGGGGTGATAGAAGGGAGGGCTGACTGGGGAATGTGGAAATCAGAATATATGCCATCTTGGAGTGGAGGGGAGGGTAGAAATGGAGAGAAAAGTTGTAATTCAAACTCTTGCAAAAATCAATGCTGAAACCTAAAAATATTAAATAAATAAATAAAAAACCAATTTGGGGTATTATTCAAATACAAGACTGATTAATTATGACAACATAGCACTTGAGTATCTAAAGCAATAAAGATTCTAATAGGTGTAAGTAGGAAGGAAGTGCATTTCTTGATGAATAACCAGTGCAAATACAGGAAGACAGAGTGTGAAATGGTTGACTGGATCATAGGATGAAGACAGTGACATATTTATATTTATATTAAGACTGGAAAGATTGGTTGAGGACAGGTTGGGAATGTTTTTAAAACTCAAGCAGAGAAGTTTTTAAATTATTTTATTATTTGTTTAATATGATAATTTTCAACATTGATTTCCACAAGATTTTTTCTCCAATATCTCCATCATCTCACCAATGTGGGTATTCCTTGGAATGAGGCAGATTGCAGACTGTCTAATCCTTGAAACTTTCTGCTGCATATCTCTGTAAAACATGGGTGATAATAAATAGAACCTACCTTCCAGGGTTGCAATGAGTATCAAATGACATAGTATTTGAACAGAGCTTAACATAGTGCCTAGCACAGAACAGGTGCTTAAAAATGTTTATTCCCCTCTCTTTCTCCCATTTTCTCTCATAAATTCATCACAACGAGGGTACTCAACCTGTTGGGGATGTTTCTTAAATTTCCTTGACTTCCTATATGTACTAATGGAGTACAGAGTCTCTCCACTGGTTATTTCTTACTTTACTACATAATAAGGTCATTTTTAAAGTCAATTATTTAAAAAAAAAACTTTCAGATATACATTTGTATGATGAAATCTTTCATATTATTTCCCATGTAATTCTTCAGTTACAATGTGTTGCAGTCTGTTTATGCACAGAAAATAGTCTGATGGTTTTGACAAGTTTCTTTTAAAAATGTGTTTTACAGTGAATATACAGTAAGTGTCTCTAATATATGTTACCCCAAATGAGACATTTCAATGTGATCTGTTCCTGTTTAGTCATTCCACATAAAGATTGTGTGTGCTATTAGTGAGGGAAGGGGGGAACCAATAGGCTTTAATAACTCAAAGCACTATGAACTCTTAATTATGTATTTATTCTTGCCTGTTTGAAATAAGTGTGTCATGGCTTATGGATAAGTGGTAGGTCTCTGAAGACATCCACAACTAGTGCTCTCTACTAATGGTTAGAAATTAATTAGGATTTATTTTCTTATATGCTCGTATGATCCGAAATTGATGAGAAGTCAACTAAGTGCAGCCTTGCTAGAAGAAACGATCAGTATCCAGCAGATGTAAGAAATGAAGAGCTGTTTTGTTGTCGTTTTTTCTCCATCCTAAGTCTTCAGTGAAAACACAAACAATACAGGAATGTAAACGGCCTGCTGATCTCTGATATTCAAGGGATTACACCGATAGACAGGAAATCTATATTTCACACACCTGGAGTATTGCCACTACAGGCATGTGTTAGTATAAAAAATACATTCCATTCACATAACATATTTAAAATATCAATATATCTAGAATCTGAGATTTCTTAGGTAGAACAGCCATACAACATTTGTTGTTGTTCAGTTGTTTCAGTTATGTCTGACTCTTCATGACTCCATCTGGGATTTTCTTGGCAAAGATATTAGAGTCATTTACCATTTCCTTCTCCAGATCATTTTACAGATGGTTAAATTGAGGCCAATAAAGTTAAGTGACTTGCCCAGGGTCATACAGCTAGTAAGCATTTGAGTTCAGATTTGAACTCAAGTGTTTACTTTTTTACTCCAAGCCCAATGCTCTATCCACTGAACCACCTTGCTGCCTTACATCATTGCCATGTATAACTTAGCATGTGAGTCTTAGGAAACTTAAATAACTTACCCTTACTCCCACAGGTAGCTGTTGCCAGGAGGAGAATCTGAATCCAGTACTACCGGACTCTAAGGCCAGCTTACTGCACTACAAATTTGTTCTAAATTCCCATTCCCCCCCACCCCTGCCTAAGACTTGTGATTTCATAGATGTTTGGAATTCCCTATGAGTAAATTCTTTTTACTAACGATGACCAGCAGCAGCTTTGTGACTTAGAGTTGTAGAGAGGGTTGGCTGGAACACCTAGAGATTACATGTCTTATTAAGGTTCACACAGCCACAGACTCAAATAGGCTCTTCTTGTTTCTGAAGCTGGTTCTCCTTGAACTTCAGCACACTGCCTTTCATTCCAAGTGTATGTATGAACACATGCATACATGATTGTCTGTGTCATGACAGAAGATATTACCAAGATGTAGGAAAAACTTTCCACAAGCAAAGGTAAATTTTATTTTCCATAGTAAAAAAAAAAAACTTATAGATTTATTCTGCCTTTATATTTACTCATTCTTTTAATATATGTACTCTTTTTAAATGTGGAAAAATAATTTAAGCCAGAACTCCTTTCTGTGTGATTTTATGTGCCAGTACATGTTTAGAAAAGGCTGGGAAATATGCGTACATTCAAGTTAATTTTCTTCACCACAAATCCACACCCAGGGAGGAAAAAAAAACAATTCCAGTAAAAATTTGAATTTAAATTCTTTCCCCCAAACCTATCAAACTCAGTGCTAATGGTATCATACAAAAACACCACAAAAGCAAATGAACAAAAAATAATAAGATCATGAACTAATCCCCCCACCCCCAGGAGATTTCCCTCAATTAGTCTTTATTACTTCAGATAGATGATAGTAAGCTTAGCACTTAGAGCACACTGGGAAAATGAGAAGTTTTCTAAAAGGGCTGATTCTTGAAAACGAAATACATAATTCAATAGCAGATGGAACTCTAGTATATAGGAAGAAACAGTTTCAGATGCAAGAGGTAGATAATTTGGGATTAATATGCACTTGCCTTTTAGATTTTTAAACTCCACCTAGTTCTTTTCTGTGGCTAGCTATTAATCAAACCACGCCTGATTAGACTACAGGAGGCTATGGATTGGGGTCTTTTGCTAATGAGCAGAGAAAGTGGAAACAAATGGGTGACACCTGTAGGATATTATGCCCTTTTTATGTGTGGAAAATTGCATGGGATTCTGAGTCTTTGAGTGTACTATTAAAAAGGCACCACACACATCATGTCATTGACTTTCCAATAAACCATTAAAAACTTTAAAAAAAAATCTAAGAGAACTATTTAATTGTAAGACCAGTCTAACTACGTTTAAAGCTTTGGTGGAGTGCATGGAGATTTCCACTCTAAAAAGGTGAGAGTCAACGGAATGGGAGTAAAGGCTCTAATAAAACACAGACTTCAAGTGAAAAACTAGTGTCTTCTGAATCTTTGGCAAAGAAATTATTTTTGTTCAAGGAAGTTCCTTTTTGGTTTATTCCAAGTAATAAAAAGAAAAACACCTCTGCCTCACCACCAAGTATCACAGAGAGGAGATGAATCTAGATTGTAATTTTAATATTTTAGCTGACTTCATCTAAGTGAACCTGGTTTCTCATGCCATTGCCAAAGTTAATTTCTCCTCCTGGGTTCTTGATCCCACCATTCCATCTTGCTTTGTCCATTATTTCTAAACATATAAGAGTTCTAGGTGTGGAATCAGGGTGATCTTTGTTCAAATCCTTTCTTTACTTTGGAGCATTGAGATCCTAACTGCTCATAGGGTAATCTCTCTTGTGACATGTTAGTAGTTCTTACTGAAGGAATGCATAATTATCTAAGAAATTATACCAACATCAGAAAAATCTATGAATCTTATCATCCTACATCAACATTAAGCATCTACTTCTATTCAGTAGGCAAGCTTCACATAATTAGGTATCAGTTTTTGACCCAAGAGAATTGAAGATTTAGGGATTTTGAAATTGTCATGGCAAAATGCTTTATGGGGCAGAGGGTAAGGAGAGGATTACTTTGTAGCCACAACATTGTAGACTACATGTTCAGATCTATGTCTCGGGTCCTCCCAGTGGGATAGCAAATGTCTTTACTTTTAGTATCAGGTGTTATCTAATAGTACTTCCTTATGTAAAGTAATTATTAGAAATTATCTTTCTGCATAGAAGGTGCCCCTTATTATTTGGTATTAGAGAGCAGAGGCCATGGACTCTTTCCTTCAATTCTATCTTTGACCTAGTTATTTTATGACTTACTTCAAGCATAGGGTTTAAACACTTAGTTTCCAAGACAAATTAGTCAATATCTATAACACAATTTGTGATGGCATTCTAAGCACCATTTTAATTCAGCAATGCATTATTGTTGTAATATAGTATCAATGAAGGTGTTTAAAAAAATCCCTGAGTTTACTTAGGTTTATTAGCCTGCCATGCTGAGTTATAGCACAACTTGGTTTTACTGTTAAATGCTTCCATGGGATAAGGGACCAAGCCACTTTTCCGTATATATATTCCATCTATTTTCAAGCTCTTTTATAAAAAGTCAGGGGGTGGAGTGGCATGCCAAGACCAAAAACTTTTGCATTCCTCTTCCAACCTCCCATAGTTCCCTCTCCCTCCACCCTCTATGCTAAGAATCTTGCCTCACATGACATTTTTTCCATTGGGCTATATGAGTTGTTTAAAAAGAGGGCCCGTCTTTTTGCCTTTCTCTGTATCCTCAAACTTTAACATATGGCATATAGTAGGTGCTTCATAAATGCTTGTTGAAAACTTGAAACAAAAAATTTTTAAATGGTGAAAGTCAGAAAAAAATAAAATTAAAAATGTATCCTCTGATGTCAAATTGTGATCTGTTCCACCAAAAAGTGGAACTGGTCAATCGATTTATAACATTTTTCTCTGTTGGTGATTTGTTTTTAATTAGCTGATAGTGGCTGAAAATGATGACTACATATTCAGATCTTAAAAATGTATAATGATGATATTAATAGTATCATTTCCTTAGATGGGTAGTGCAAATATTATAGGACCATAGAGTTTTAGACTTTATAGGGTCTTTAACTTCATTTTACAGAATACAGAGGCCCAAGAGGTTAAAAAAAATTGTTTATGGTCACAAATGAAAAGAAAGTGGCAGGACAAAGTTCAAGCCTAGGTTTTCTGATGTCAAATCTTGATTTTTTTCCACCAGAACACATACTCTTTCAAATTATGGTAACCATTTTTAAAAGGAAGGCATTGAGATTTAGGGAAGATAAGTCCATCTAAGGCCATGAAGGTGACTGAAGCAAGCACTGTGGAGTGCTTAAGGCTTGGTCAGACATTGAAGAGGCCAAGAACATCTACTACATCCCAGCCATCATCAGTCATCTTGATGTTTGTCCTGCCACTAGATTTTAATGACTCTGGAAGAGAGAGTGAAGCTGGTGACTTAGTGCAACTCTGCCTCACTTAAAGCCAATTAATGCCCAAGTCAAGATATCAACCTTGTGATGTCATTGGTATTCTTCAAAAGTGAGGGACAAACAACTTTGTGAGAAGCAGCCTCCCATAATGGATAGGTTGCTAACCTGGAAGCCAGAAAGACCAGGATTTAAGTCTAACCTGTGACATATCCTGACAGTATGACTGCAAAATATTTAATCTCTCAGTACTCTAGGGAACTCTGCAAATTTATAAACAGGTGAATTGGTAGAGGTAACTTCCTCAACAGCTCGTTTCTTCTAAAATAGGTCCAACACCTATTGCTATCCCTTATTATGTGCTTTAGCACTAAATAATTTCCTCAAACAAAGCTATACCAGGGCAGCTCAGTGGTACAGAAGATAGAGTTCTGGGCTTGGAGTCATGAAGACTTTAGTTCCAACCTGCTCTTGAACATTTATTAGTTGTGTGATGCTGGACAATTCATGTAAACACTCTTAGCCTCAATTATCTTATCTGTAAAATAGCATAGTGATAGTATCTACCTCACAGTGTTGCTGTGAGGATGAAATGAAAGAAAATTCTAAAGCACTTTGCAAACCTATGTAAATATGAGCTATTGTTATGTACTTCATTTTCATTATGCTATAATCATATACTCCCTCTAATGCTCACCACTACTCATTCAGCCTTGATTGAACCTCTCATATAAAGCACTAATTCTTTGTCCTCCAAATACTGAAACTGTGCTTTCAACCCACATATCCAATAGCCCCAAGGATGGCTACCTAGCACATGTACTGCACTGATACAAAACATCAAAAGAACATTTTGACATTCTTATAGTCCTATGGATAAAAGGGAGAAGGAGTAATTAAGGACTGTGGGCAGCTGCAATTTCAAAGAAGTAAACTCTGGAATAAGTTTGGGCAAAATTATCCATTGATATTATATTGCATGTCCCCAAAATCTTAGTGTACTTTAAGTAAGCTTAAATTGAACTTAGACTTAGAACAAACAGCATTAGAACTTTGGGGACAAGTTCATGTTCACAATAGAGTGTTAAGATTACAGAATCTTTAAGATCTAAAATTCTATGATTCTAAATTGCTATTCAGCCATGGTGATGGAAAGCTACTAACAACAAAGTAGTCTTTCCAAAAAGACTGCATGCCTTTCAGGGAGAACCAAATAGCTCTGCTGTGATAGATGGCAACTGTCCACTGAGACTTTCATATCTAGCTACCCAATTGATTTTCATTACATTGGGCCGGAGTTTCTTTAAACTGATGTATAACGTGTTCCAGCAATGGCACCAACTAAGGTCATTTTCATCAAATGCAATTGGGCTTTACTTTAAGGAATTAAATCAATACATTTTTCTTTAAACAATGGCCCAAATTCTTATAACAACTTGACTCTATATATTGGAAATGTCCCACTAGAGCACTGGAGCACTGATTGAAGTGATGGGTGTATAAGGGTAAATTCCCCATTTCCTAAGGAATATTGCCAGCCAAGAATTGGGGGTGATGGTTGTCTCTTGTGAGGGGGACTCTTCCTGTTTGTGAGATAAATTTCTCTCTCATCACTTAGTTGTAGTAACTACTAAGTGTCTACAATATGCAAAATGTTGTACTTAGATAAAATGTAGTTAGGTAGTTCAGTGAATACAGGAATATTAGACTTGGAATCAGGACAGCCTGAAATCATATCCAGTATCTTATCAGACATTAACTAGCTGTGTGATACTAGGCAAGTGACTTAACCACTTTCTCAGTTTCCTTTTTTATAAAATGGGGATAAAAAGAGCACCTGCCTCTGAGAGTTATTAGGAAGATAAAAATGGTATAATACTTGGAAATCACTTTGCAAAAGTAAAGAATAATTTAAAAAAATCACTTTGCAAACAGTAAAGAATAAAAAAAAATAAATGCTAGCTGGGAATAAAACAAAACGAACAAATTAAGACATTCTCTGCCCTCAAGGATCTTACGCTCTACTGGAAACAAAGTAAATGCAAAGTAGTTAGGGGACACTCAAAATGTATTCCAGAAAGGAAAGGTATCCTTTAGGTAGGAGGTAGCACATGAACTGAACTTTGATTGAAGGCAGAGATTTAAAAAAGGTAAAGGTGAAAAGGTAGAGAATTCTGGATATGGAAGGTAATGTATGAAAAAGCATGGAAATAGAAGTAATGGAACATATGGGAAACAGCAAGTAGGCAATGTTAGTTGGAATGTAGAATACACACACACACACACACGCAGAATAGTTTGAATTGAATTGAATTCATTCTATAAAGATAGATTGTAGCCAGATTAAGAAGGGCTTTAAGGACCAATGTATGTATTTATAATCCTAGAACAAGCTGCTGAAACTTTCTGAGTGAGAAACTGTGAAAGGGTAATGGGGTCTGGGAATTGTGGGGAGATGCGGTCAGACCTATGCTTTAAGAAAATTATCTGACCATCTGGGTGGAGGATTGAATGCAAGGGGAGAGACTTGAGGCAAGGAAATAAGTTATGAGGCTATTATAATTGTCCAAGGGAGAAGTAATAAGGCTCTTAGCTAGGGATATAACTATGTGAGTGAAAAGAAAAAGAGGGATGTGAGGGGCCCTATGGAGGCAGAATCTAAATTGGCACTTGGTAACTGATTTATTCCAGAGATGAGGAAGGGTTGTGACAATGCCTCTTCAGAGTTTGTCATGAACTGGTATTCAGAGGAGAAAGAAAATGTAGGGCCCTCATTCCAACTATATGAAGTTCATAAAAGATTATGAACTGTATCATTGATTGCAAGCTATTCCTATAGGAAGGTGTATATGTGTATAATAATGCAGCATGACTTCCCTTCTGCCCATTATCCTCCCTCCAAAATCAGTAGAAGAAAGGGATGAGAGGGTGCTTTGTGCTTATTTAATTGTGTTTCATTTGTATCCAAGTCTCTGTGACTACTTTTGAGGTTGTCTTGGCAAAAGATACTGAAGTAGTTTTCCATTTCCTTTTCCAACTCATTTTACAGATGAGGAAACTGAGGCAAACAGAGGTAAATGAATTGCCCAGGGTTACATAGCTAAAGTCGGAAGTCAGATATGAAATCAGGTCTTCCTTGCTATAGGCCCGATAATCTATCCTTTGCATCACCAAGCTGACCAAGGAAAAGGGGGAAGTGGAAGGCAGGAGAAAGGACAAGCCCAGCAGCTGGGCCCTTTAGCCCTACACACCAAATTTCTGAGTTAAGACAATATGGAAAGAGGCAGATGAGGGAGGTAATTATCTTGGGGAAAATTACAGAAAATTACAATTTTTTCAAAATAAGACAGAGAACATGAACCTGCAGTTGAGTTCCTCTAGGTACACATAGACACTTGAGAAAAAAAATCAGTATCAAATTCAGATGAACAGTGAGGGGCCCTTAAGAAAGTTGGAATCAATGTACAAATTCTGTTCTTTGAATTACTGGTTTTGTAGAGAGTTTGGAAGAACCATAAGTGAGAAAGTGGTGAGTGGGATGATTTTAAAGTATTTTTTTTCATTCTTCTTGTCATGAGTAAGGTAAAACATGTAGTTATCCTATACTTGTGTCTTTGAACTATGCTGAACAGCAACAGAGAGATGAATTTTGTCAAATTTCCTAGTCTTGAGCCAAAATTTGACTGGATACTTCTGTACTAATCTTTTGAAATAATTAGATGAGTACCCCAAAAGAAGTAGAGCAAGGAAAATGAGATAGCCATCTCTCCAAGAAGCAAAGAAGGTTTGGCATTCCCCTAGATCACCTCTGGAATTTGGTGGAATGTGTAACTGCTGGGGTGAGCATGCGACTAAAAAGAGTATTTGGCCCTTATTACTGGATAGAGTCTGGTACTTGGGTCTTAGTGTCCAATGGTGGTGAAATAAAAGCCAATGGAAAGATACTGTGAGCTGACTCATATCTTACATCATAATAGGGTATTTTTAAAATACATTTTTATTTACTTCATTAAAATTTTCTTAATTACATTTTTAAAAATTAAATTCATTTTTAAAAATTTTGAGTTTTAAATTCCCTCTCTCCATTCCTGCCCTTTGAGAAGGCACACAATATGATGATTATATATGTGAATTCATGCAAAACATATTTCCATAATAGCTATGTTGCAAATGAAAACACACACATACACACAAAATAAGGAAAGTGAAAAAAGTGAATTTTATGTATATATAAATATATTCGTGTGTGTGTAATATATACATATATACATGTATATATATATATATATATATATATATATATATACATATATATATATATATTTGTACAAGCAGCTACCTTCTACCTTTCTTTGGTCTCTTTGAGATACAGAACTAATAGTGGTATTACTTGGTCAAACTATATCCTTTGGATATAGTTCCAAATTATTCTTCAGAATATTTGGATCCATCCAAAATTCCACCAACAATCAGTGTCCCAATTTTTCTACATGCCCTCCAGCAGTTATCATTTTCTTTTTCTGTCATGTTAGCCAATCTGAGAAGTATGAAGTAGTATTTCACTATTGTTTTAATTTGGATAATCTGAGTAGAGTTTAACACATCACCATTAGTGTTTAATGACAGTGAAAAAAAAGCCTCTGGAAAGATATCTTTTATATCACAATAGGATATGCCGAACTGAATATTAGAGGTCTATGAGAAGTGATCTTAATCTGCAGTTAATTATGGTTCAACTCTGATCTTGGCTTTCCCTCATACAGCTACTCTGTCACTGGGACTGACCATTCTAAGCCTGAAGCTATATAATCTGTCAATTCAGTCAGTTATCAACTTAGAGAGAAACTAATAGTGATACCTCAAAGAAAAGTACAAGAAAATCTCTAGACACATAGAAAGATGTTTTTTTCCCCTGAAAGAAAAATTAGCTTCCCTTCAGCACTCTAGTCTTTCTAGAGACTGTCATTTGTGCTGCTCCTGCCAAGGCTCTCCAATTGCTTCATATCTTTTAGGACATGGCATAGAGGCAAGAATGGCATTGGTAGAGTCAAAGAACTTTAATTCAAATCTCTGAAGTGACACTTCCATTGAATTCAGGCATGACGTGAATTATCTGGGGTTCAACTTCCTGTTCTATCAAATGAAGATATTGAACCAGAGAACCCCTAAGATCTATTCAGTCTCTAAACCAATGAATAAATAAATGAATTAAAGAAAAACAAAGTCTTCATTGTGTGTTTATTATTTGCATTGCACTATGGATACAGAAAGTAAGACAGTCCCAGCTCTCAGAGAGCTCATATTTTAAAGGGAGACACAATACATATGAAAAGTTTCACCTGCAAATTAAATGAGATTCTTCAGGTGCAGTGGTAAATCCGATGGTATTGTCTCTGATTTACTTTCCATTGATAAAATCATATCAATTTCTAATGTTGAAACACTTGACAGTGCCAAGGACTGTGGTGACAAGAACTTTCATTTCTGGGTCATGGATAGCTGTTGTTATAGCACAAGGAGGAGGAGTTGCCAGGCTGCAATTCCCCAGATATTGCATCTCAGAGCCCCAGTTTAGGGGCTAGATTGGAAGAATTGCTTATCCCAAGCTTTGCTATTCTATGCCTCAAGAATCGCAGCTGAAAGTCTGATGAGATATTAATTACTATTATAATTCTTATAACCTAGCCGACCTCCCCCCTTCAAAAATGTCATAGAGATATGAATGTGTTCCCCTCCATTCCTAGACATCTCTATTGGGCTTCCCACTATAAATAATCACATTCTGTGGTTAGAAGTTAAACTGAGGTAGTAGCTGCTAGGTGCGAAGAGACCTTAAACCCTTCGATAGAGTGAAACATATTGCTTTTGTCTAATTAAGATGTCATTTTGTTCAGAAAGAGTTGTATGCCTGCTATGTTTCAATTTTCAGCAAATCGTTGGAGAAAAAAGAAAAGAAGGAAAAAGGAGTCAAAACTTTTTTAAACCACATAACAATCTTGGCAAAATGTCCTTGACATCCAGACAAGTTTGGAAATTCTTCCAGACAAACTGATCCATATTTTGGTAACTACTTCATGATTCATGCATCAGCAGAGAGCCCCTTGGCTTTGTAACTGTTCTTGAACTTATACCCAAGTTCATTGGGCCAGCCATTGCAGGGCTGTGGGATGTGTCAACTTCAAAAATAAAATAAACCAGGCAGTGGTTTGCTTGAGCTACAAAGAACTTAGTCTTTGCTAACCTTCAATTGCTGGCTGAACTGTTGTGCCTTCCTCCCCCACCCCCATTCCACATCTGGCTTAAAACCATATTCTGTTTTGTATTTGTTCTTCAGAGGCTTGTTATCAGTTGTGTCAATTACCTAAAAGACTTTAACATTTAAAGAACTTGTCTTTGGATCAGAAAGTTTCCATTTAAGAACCTAGTGGTTACTGAATATTTAAGGAATTTATTATGTGTTTTGTTTTTGTTATTAAAAAACCTAACACAAAATTTCTCTATTTCTTTTAGCACAGGAGGCTTAGATGAAACAGTCTTTTGTGACTTTAAATATGACACTTTTCCCCTCTTCAATTTTCTCATGCATAAACAAAATAAGACTAGAAGGAATAATAATCAAACATGGAAATAATAAGGTTTAAAAGACCAGATACTGTGGAATGTAGAGTCCTTGTTTATCTGGGAGATGTTTTGGTAAACATATTCCAAAGGTTAGGAGTCATGAAATATGAGAAGGCCTGGCTTTAATACTTATGAGCTGATAAAACCACTATCAAGTCACTTAAACCTTTAGAACAATACTTTCTTCATCTGTACAATAGAGATAATAATAGCTACCCATTTCAGAAAGCTGTTCATAAAGAAAACACTTTATACACATTATAAGACTAAAGAAATATAAGTTACTACACTCATGATTTCATTTACTTTAAACACCTCATAAATTTTCTTCAAGCAAACTCTTTATAAATTTTAAAGTGATACATAATTAGAAAGCTTTATTATTACTAGTTAAAAGGAAAACATTTTTAAAGTGCAAATTAAAGAGTTCAGATAGCTGCCAACAGCATTCCTAGGATCCTCAAAATACTGGAGCATCAATATTAAACCAAGATCCAAAGAAACTGACTTTTATCCATAAGATAGTCTTTTTTGTTAGTCAGCCATTACTAGTTAGTATGGTTCACTCCTGGTCGTGGTTTTTCACTATGTCGTTTAACTGCAGTAATGTACCACACTCATAAACCTATGATCTTGTAAATTTTGTGATTAATCTTCCAAAATTCCCAGATTCCTGAAACTTGGTGTCACTATGCATTATATATGCATTTTTGAAGGAAAATCAGCTAATGGGAAAAGTAGTAATGAATTTTCTGAAATCTATTCAATCATTCCATCAAGGATTCAACATTTACTAATCATCTACTCTGTGCCTTTGGTGTCCACTCTGTTGAGCACTCAGGATTCAAGGGGAAAAAAATAGTTCTGATCCACAAGGAGCTGGAATTTAAGTAGGGGAGGATATGTGTCAGTCATTTAGTCACCAAGTTTATAATTAAGGCTTACTATGTAACAAAAAATCCTTTGAGATTAAAAAAAATACCTGGAAAAAAGGTAAAAAGAAAAACCTTGACTTTAAGGAGCTTACATTCTAAGAAGGGAGAAAATGTGTAAATAACTAGGTACATACAAAATATATACAGTAAAAACTAAAGTTAATCCCAAAAGCAAGGGTGCTAGGATCTGGAAAGATGGAAAAGGTCTCCTGAAGTAAGTGGGATTTAAGATTTGTCTTGAAGGAAGCCAGGGAATCTTAGGAGCAGAAGAAAGGGGAGAGGGGGCAGACCATTGCAGGCATAGGGATAGTCAGAGCAAGGGTGGAGAGATAGAAAACAGAGTTTTGTGTTCCAGCAACTACAATGAGGGCAGTTTACCTACATCATAGATGGTGTGGAAGGGAGCAAGATTTAGGAAGACTGGAATGATAAGAAAGGCTGAGATTATGAATAGCTTTAAGTGTCAGATAGTGGAGTTTATATTTAATCCTGATGTTAATAGGGAATGACTTGGACTCACTGAGGGTGATATGATAGGATCTCAGCTTTAGAAAATCACCTTGAGTAGAATAAAGATTGAAGAGGGAAGAGACTTGAGGCAAAGAGACATTTTAGAATCTGTATACTGCAACATTACATGTGACAGGTGATGAGGACATGAAATAGGTTTGTGATTGTTTGAATGAACAGAACAGAATGTAAAAAAAAGAGTTATGACAGAAGAAACATATAGATTTTTTCTTGGTTTGTATATATAGAGCGAGCAAGAGTTAGGGATCAAGGATAGAATCATGGTTTCAAGTATAGGTCACTAAGAGTATAGTAGTATCCTTGGTGACAATAAGGAAGTTCAGAAAAGAGGAGAGTCAGAGAAGTGGGGAAAAGACTGTAATTTCTGTTTTGGACGTTTTGAATTTCTGATGCCTACAGGACAGCCAATTCAAGAAATCCAAAGGAAAAAGTTTGGTAACGTGTGATTGAATCTCAGAAGAGATAGTAGGGCTAGATATGTTGATCTGAGCATCATATGCATCAAGAAGCAAATTGAACTTATGAGAGCTGGTGAGATAAACATGTGATATAGTTTAGAGTGAAAAGGGAGAGTTTTCCATGACAGAGTCTTGAGAAACTTGGAAAGTTGGGGGAAGTGACATAAAGAGAGAATGAAACAGAGACAAGGAGTAAAAAGGATAGAGATAGTCAGATTGTTAGGAGGAGAACCAGTAGGGAATTGTCACAAAAGCCTAGAAAGGAGCCAGTAACCAAAAGGAGGTGATGAATGCTGTCAAATGCTGCACAGAGATAAAGAAAAAAGAGGACTGAATGCAGTTTATTAGATTTGGCAATCCGGAAGAAATCATTTTTAACTTTGAAGAGGGCAATTTCAGTTGAAGGATAAAGTTAGAGGCCAGGGTGCAAAGCATTTAGAAGAAAGTAAGGCAAGAGGAAATGAAAGAACAGACTGTAATTGGATTTTTCGATGAGTTTAGGTATGAAGAGAAGTAAATTCTAAGATGAAAGTTATCAGGGATGGCAAGATCAAATGAGGTTTTTTGTTTGTTTTTTATAGTGGGGAGTCATGCATATTTACATAAGGTCAGGAAGGAGCCAGTACACAAGGAGAGATTGAAGACTAGTGAAACAGTGGGGAATCATACAGGGAACAATCTTTCAGAGAAGTCAGAGAATGATGGGATCCAGAGTGCGTATAGAGAAAATTGCCTTGGAGAGGAGAATTATGCCCTCATCAGGCAAGACTGAAAGGAAGCTATAAGTGAAGGAAGATATCTGAATGATGTGATTTGAAGAGCTCTCAGCAAACAGCCTGGAGTTATTTTTACTGAAGTATCTCACAAGAGGCTCATTTTGAACGGGGTGCGTAGAGGTTGCCATGGAAGCTTGAGGAGAGATTATGATATAAAACAATACAATACAATATATTATAGTATAGTATAATATAAGATACAGTATTACATGGTAAAAATAAGGTATAATATAATGATATAAAATAGAAAATATAACAAAATATAGATGCAGGAATGTTTGCTTGTGAGTAAGTGGGTACATACTGTGGTGTTAATGTGTTTAAAGATCTTCCCCGCCTATTTAATAGTCCTCAGGTGAAGCTAGTTAAGGGAAGCTTGATTAGAGGAGGCTTATTTGTAGGAAGGCCCCTGTTCTTTTGCTAACTAAGTGTGAGGCCCCAGGCCCACAACTTTTTGCTAATTAGGTGTGAGGCCCCAGGGCCATACTCTTTTGCTAATTAGGTGTGAAGTCCTCAGGCCCTAAGAAGGGTATATATATACCCTGAGGATAGCCATTAAGCTCAAAGAAAACTGGAAGGGCTCTCAGAACTGCAAGGTCTCAAAACTTTGGGAGGATAGGACACAGTCAAGCAGTTAGGATTTGTGAGTGAGTGTTTATGGGAAGGCTCCAGCAGAGGGGAAAGTTACAGGATGGCTTAGCTCCTTGCTGCAATGTGATGTTTTAATCCCCTTGCTATTACACTGAAGGGAAGTTACTGGTTTTGGGATACAATTGTTGCTATGTCGAATTGGAACTATAGGTTTTGGGATTTGATTCTCTGGTGTCTGAATAAATGCGTTTGTTCTTCTGCCTTCTATGTAGAAAGTCTCTTATATTTGTGATTCTGAACTACCCAGGCATATTCATAGTCACCAAAGATATAGTGAATCTTGCCTTACTGATACACACACATACACAATACACACACACATACACGCACACACATGTTTATCTCTCTGTACAGTTATCCCTTCTATATCGCAACTTTCTCCATCACAGTTTCACTGTATCATGGGTTGACATAAGAAATCAAATGGAAATTTTGAGGCAGTTCTGTGGAAGTTGCAGATGACATGTGAAGGCCAGTAGACAACAGAGAAAAAGTTTAGAAACTCAGAAATACATATACCATATGTATAGCATGGCATAATATCAACAGATTTATTCTCTGGTATGTAGGGAAAGCCAAAAAATTTTACTCAGGTTTTCCAGGTGGGGGGAACATGCCCCTAATCCCTGCGATGTGGATGAGATAACCATGTTATCAAGGTGATAATATGAGTAACTAGGAACCAGGGTTTTGGGAAAAGTAGTGTGTAGCAGGTGGCACTTAGCTGAATTTGGAAGGAAATAAGCCATTCTAAGAGGCTGATAAGCAAAGGGACTGCATTCCACAGTCATGGAAGATCGCCAAGGCAAGAGCACAGAGAAGGCAAATGGAAGATCAGAGCATGTATGAATAAAGCAAGGCTAGGTTGGCTGAACTTCAGAGGAAGGGAAGGGGACTGATATGTAACAACATTTAAAAGGTAGATTGGAGACAGGATGTGAAAGATTTTAAAAGTCAGAGGAATCTTGTTTCATCTAAAGGAAATAGAGGGTTGTTCATATTTGATGAGTAAAGGAATGACAGGCTAAGACCTACATAACCAACCATGTTTTCACCACTTCCTACATGTTAGAAATCAATCAAATAATGCTTTGAGTACTTCTACTTCTATAGACATAGATATTCAGCTGTTCCATCAGTATCTGTAACCCTAATAACAACGAAGCCCACAAAACTTCTGCCCTAGTAGTATATAACATTCTCTACTGAAATGAACCCTGCCTGTTTCCACTTTGAATATGGATGGATAGAAAACTACTTTCTACTCCAGCTGTTCCAGCGACCTAGTCAGGGGCATAGGAAGGATTTTTTTTTAACAGCAAAATACGTTGTGTACTTTAAGATGAATTTATATCCAATAAAATAATCATATTTCTCTCTTTAATCTCTTGATTAGCCAAGCATGCAACTGCAAAGATGAAGTCAGACAATGATGGCTATTTGAGCTGTTTTGGGGATTGGTAGATAAGGGTAGAGAATGATCTGAGGTCTCTGTAGCCTCATTTTTAAGAGAAATTTTATTTTGTTCCTTCCAATGTATCAAAGGGAATATTGTTGGTGTTGCTGGTGTTCTTGCTGTTATTTTCATCAACAGAATACTTTGCCTGGAAAAAAAAAATTAATTGCATCACAGTTAAAGTCTGAAACATCTTGTTACTGTTCAGTGCGTTTGGATTAGAATTTAAAATCTTGGTGTCAGCAAAGAAAATAAGCATCATGATTTGTGGTTTCATTTTAGAGATAAAAAAATTTAGGCTCTGAAATTAGATAATTGGCTTAAAATAATAAAGGTTAGTAAGAGAACTGGAGTTTGAACACAAAGTCCTCAGATTCAGGGAATTAAGGGATTAAGATCACACTAACTCTTTCATTTTACAGATGAGGAAACTGAGGACCTGGCAAGATAAATGACAAAGGCACTTTGTAGCAGATCTGGAACTAGAACTCAGGTTGCCTATCCTTGCTCTTATTCCAATAAGCCATGCAGCCCTATATGCAACTTCCTGTTGAATTTATTTATGCATTTACCATGGACCCTGAGCATAGGATAGACTGTATAAATCTTAATTTCAGATTTTATCTAAGTGCCACTGTTCAGCTCCTGGTTCTAGTATATGAGATGCTGAAAAAAAATACATCTACTCATGCCCTTTATAATCCCATAACATCAAATGTGTTTCCTATCAATCAATCTGTAGTGAAAAGAATGCTGACTTGACAATCGGACAACTTGTGTTTGAGTCCCAGCTTTGCCTACTTACTGTCTGTATAATCTTGGGGAAGTAATTTATTCTCTTTACGATTCTCTTTTTTCATATGTAAGATGAGTTTGGATATGATGAACTCTAATGTCTATTTCAACTCTAAATCTATGTTCCTATAATATTTTTCCTCCTCAGACTGAAGACTTTTTTCATCTGTTCTCATACAGAAAGAAAATTTAGCCCTCAGATTTTTGATAAACCATGTCTGCTTTCCAGCCCACTAGCAAACTCCATGGGTCTCAAATGGTAATCAGCAAAGTATGCTAATGGCGATTTTCTTTAGCAGCGTCTCTTCTCTGTACAGAGGCTAAACAGATGGTGACCCCCAGGAATGATGAGTAGAGGAAGTAATGAGTAGATGAGTAGAGTAGGTGTGTTAGGAAATAAGTTTATCATATAGAACATTTTCAGGCAATGTAGTAGAAAGTTCATGGGAGAAAAAAAAATATGTACTTTTAAATTCTGCTCTGTCATTGTGTTACTTTGAGTATGGTCTTGGGGCTTTAGTTTCCTTATCTGCAAATAAGAGGAATATTTAACAAAATAAATAAAAATACAACATAGCTAAAGTTAATATGTGTTTTTTCTAAGTCAATATGTAGCCTGCAGGGATCCTTAGGTACAGTTTAGTGGTCTGTTTCTATTTGAGTTTGACACTTCTGTTGCAGACTTTCTAAAACCCCATATTATTATTTGCATTGGGAGAGCACATTTCCTCATGCTAGGGTTCCCTAGGCAAATGAAGGCTGAGGTCTAGTCCCTGTCCTCTTATTGATATTATTATAAAAGCAAATAGGACTGGAAATTTAAAAGGACCTGGTGGTAATTTATTTTTCCAGGCTATTTTGGTAATCTTGGAAACATGGGAAATTAACTCTTTATCACCACTAATAGCTATGTCTTCTAAACTCAGTACCATATTTTTTTAGTATTTATAAAATCTGGTTCAGAATTTAAAAAAAAGAGAGACCTAGAGTATAATCAGATTTTCTACAGCTATCTTTTATGAATTGATGAGGCCATCTTGGTATTTTATCGGATGCCTCTGTCTCACATAACAGCAATGCAAATGTCTGCTTCTCATGTCCATAGCTTCATATAGGATCTGCTCTGTTTATCTCTTCCTTTTTCCGAGGCCCTATTTGTTGTGGGCGATAAAATTCAGGCAGAAGGTTTTAAAGGCTTCAAACTCAAACTTAATTAAAATGTCTGTTTATCACCAAACATAACAAGCCATAAATTATATGGATGTTTCAGTTTATTTTGTTCTACAAACATGTCAGTTTGATCGATATGAATTTGGCTTCACTCATCTACAGATACAGTCTTGAAAGTGACAGCTCATATGATTTTTCCCTAACAGCAGCATGAGAGAAGTTGGATGGAAAACTGTTAGCTGGTTCCAATGATAATCTCTCAGGGACGTGTGCACAAGAGTTATAGAAAAAGAATTCTAGCCCCTGAAACAAATTTAGTTTGCCCTGGTTAAAGGTAAGAGGTAGATCTTTGGACAAAAGGTCCTTTTAGAGAAGAGACCTCAGGGCACTGTTTCACAGTATGATAGGAAAAAAAATGAAGATGTTAGGCTTACTCTCTGTGAGAAAGTAGGGTATTAAGTAAGGTATTGCCCATGGAAGGCAAGATGTGGGTACTTGACCCATTCTTCTTGGGTGCAATTATATATATGGGTGAAGGGGATTGAGGTGAAAAAGCATGAAGGGTAATGTTTAGAGAGAACAGCCATGGCGTAAAGGAAGGTAGGCATCAGAAGAGGAATGCTGATGTGATAGAACCCTAGATTGGGGCCAGCCAAGAGATTGAAGGTGGTGAAAGTGATAAACCAAAAAAAAAAATCAACCAAACCTAGAGGCACAGAAACCATATCTTATCAATATTTTGAGGCAAAGCCCAAGTCATTCTGCTCTAGGGATAGCTTTGTTGGACAAGACCCTAAAGAGCTGAGGAAAGAAATAGATTTTTCACTTAAAAAATAGAAACACAGGTTATAGGAAATGGAATAGATAATATTTGTCTTTAAGACTTTCACAAGGTACCTAAATCTAGCATAAAAAAGGTAGACAAAGAACTAAGGTATTTCAAGATTTGACTTCATGAAATAGATCTAAAAATAGCATTTGTATAAAATAATTATAACACTTACGTAGTGCTTACTATGTGATAGGCAGTGTGCTAAGTGCATTACAATTATTATTTCATTTCATTTTTACCTGGGAGGTAGGTGCTATTATTATCCACATTTGACAGATGAGGAAACTAAAACAGAGAGTAATTCACTTAGTGCAGCACAGCTATGAATTGTCTGTGATTGAATTTGAACTCAGGTCTTCCTGACTCAACACCCAACACTCTATCCACACCACTACCTTGCTGTAAAGTTAGATGAAAGAGAGAGGGAGTTGAAGAGAGAAACTGGAGAGAGGAGAGGAAGGAAAAGGGGCAGGGGGAAGGGAAGGGGAAGAGGAAGGAAAAAGAGAAGGGAAAGGAAAAAGAGAAGGGGAAGGGGAAAGGGAAAGATGAAGAGGAAGAAGAGAAAGAGGAAGAAGAGGAGGAGGAGGAGAAGGGGGAAAGTAAGAACATAAGCTGCCATTAGAATTGGATTGAATATAGAATCAAGGAAGAAAATATGCTACATATTATAACCATATATTATGGTTATAAGAGAGATCAGAGGTCATACAGTCAAACCACACCTGAATGAGAGCCCTACAATAGCTCAGACAAATGATCTTCTAGCTTCTGCTTGAAGAATTCCAGTAGTGTGGAACTCACTACTTCCCAGAGACAGCAAATAAGGCTTTTAGGAAGACCAAATTCTTGGGGATTTTTCATTAACATCAAGCCAATATCTACTTCTCTGTAAATGATGCCCATTGTTCTTATTTCTGTCCTCTGAGGCCATGCCAAACAAGTATAACATCTGTCCTTGCCTCTGTAATACCAGGAGATAAGAGTGAAGTATTTTCATGGCATCTTCAAGAATAGATCATATCGGACTAACCTATTTCTTTTCTTAGGATTACAAATTGTTGCCATAAATCAAGTGATGTTATAAAGATGTAGTCTACCTAGAATTTGGGAAAACAGTTGTTAAAATAGCTAGTGTTCTTAAGGAAAAGGTGATTGGTGTGGTGATAGAACAATTAAATAGACTTAGGATTGGTTAAATGACAGCTCAAAGAAGTGTATTAATCAAGAAGGGTGAGCTTGGAAGGGGCAAGTTGCATATCCAAAGACTCTGTCCTTGATGCCATTATTGTTGTTACTGTTGCTATCACTATTTCTAATTAGTAGTTTGTATGAAGGTAGATATGATACTTATATAAAATGGGAGAGCATGTAAAACTCATTAAGTGAACGAGCATGTGAGGTGACGTTACATTGGGTTGTCAAATACGGTGAAATGTAATCCATATAACATATGTACATATATATATTCTTATATCTTATTAAAAGTGAATTCACAAGTATTAAAGGAGGAAGCATGGTTTCTCTGAAAAAGATCTAGAGGTTTGAGTGGACTGCAAGCTCAGTAGGAGTTTAAAGAATTAACACTACATTGGGAGAGGGGAAAAGAAACTAATATGTTCTAGGCTGTATTAAAAAAAAAAAACATTGTTTCCAGGGATAAGGAAGCTATAGTCATAGCTAGGAGATACAGTGGGCAGAGTGATTGACCCAAGTACAATAGATTTAAGTTTGAATCCAGGCTCAGACACTTATCTTTGTTATCCTGAGTGAATCACGTGATGGCTCTCATCCTCGTTCCCCTTAACCATAAAATAGCACTTACCTCACAGGCGTTGTGAGGTACGAATAGCTAAAATGTAAAACGCTTTGCAAACCTTAAAGAGTAGTATAGATTCTATAACAATATAGCAATTAAGTTATATAATAATTATATTAATATTGATATATTATGTTAATATTATATTTATTATTTTATATATTTGATATATATGATTTTACCTTAGAACACATGTGAAGTATTGTGCTCTGTACTGGGTGCCCTTAATTTTAAGAGGGGCATTGACAAGCTGAATGGAGAGTGTCCAGAAAAGAACATTGAGTAGAGTTATGTGACAAGTTCATACCATATGAGGAGTCGTTGATGGAATGAGTGATGTTTAATTTAACCTGGAGAAGAAAAGATTTATGGCAAGAGAAGTATGAAAGCTATCTTTAAATTGTGGATGGACTGTTATATAGAAAAGGGCTTAGCTTTATTTTACTTAACATCATAGAGAACAATCAAGAACAGAGAGTGGGGATTGATAGAGGCAAATTTAGATTTAATATGGGGAAAACATCCAAACAATCAGGAGAGATCCCAAAGTGTGATGGGATGCCTGGCAAGGTAGTCAGTTCCCTCAAGGATGTGATGGTAAATATGCTGCAATTGACTGGGGAAGGAGGGGTATAAACCAACAATACATTCATTTAATCTGCATTATTAATATTTTTCCTTCACTTACTTAAATCTAGATAATCAACAAAAACAATAAATCAAGCCCTGACTTGTAGTGTTAGACAGAATTCCAAGATGTAAAACCTCACACTGAAAATTAATCAATCCTCTCTCTATAAGCAAGTTCCAGAATACTGCTGGTTCCTTCTCATTGAAAGATTTCCACTAAAAGCTAGATGGCAGTTTGCTTAATACAATATGCTGTAGAAGAAGGAAGTCGGACTCAAACAGAAGCAGATCCCTGAGGGACACATATTGATTTAGAAAATCACAAATGAACATTATCTATGTTCTATTTTTAAAATTTTTGTTAAACATTTTCTAATTGCATTTTAATCTGTCCCCCCTGACCCAACTTGATAGTTTTAAGGCTGAATTTGACATCTTCGTTCTAGGTTATCTTTTTCAGATATGGTTCCAACTATAGACCTCAGATGGTTGCTGTGGTCCCTTATAATCCTAACATTCTATGCTATTTTTTTAATTCCCGGTGCCTATAACATTGCCTTATGCGTAGTATATAAGTACTCAATACCTGTTTTATTTAATTGAATCAAACAATTTCCCCCTTTTTAGGTGTCTTTTATAGAATTTTTTTTATTTTCTTTAGGGTCAAATGAGTCTGTGAACATGAACATTTTTCATAAATTTTGAGGCACCATACAAATATAAGATATAATTGTTACAGTTAGGGTATACTAAAGTGACTAAGTTCAAATGCACGTGGAAGAAATAATAAGAACAGGAACAATGGGAAGAATGCACAAAAAAAAAAAACGAAATTCAATTTCACATGGCCATTTCTGAAAAATTAGCTCTCTTAGGCTTTAGGGGTAGAATATAGGTCAGGTTTTTTTTTTTTTTTAATGTGGAATGTAGTTAAGATCCTGTCTTTGAACAATTTAAAATTATTGCAAGTTAAACAAGAAAATTCATCTGAAAACACCATTATAGCTTCTGCTGAGGGAATGGCTACAAGGATTCTGTGATCTTTTGCTTGCCTAAATTCTGTGACACAAGGTGATCACTTCAGTGTACTGAACAGCTAAGGAGCATGGAAAACCTTCCCTCTCTCTTAAAGTAGAAAAACATGCAATAAATTGTCTGGATTTCATGAAGTCTAGCCTGCAGGTACAAATTCAGTACATTCTAGGGGCTACAATTTGTTTGAACTTGGCAATCTTTATTGCCCATTTTAATTAATTTTCTTTGTCACATACCATATATTTTCTTTATTACATTCAAGGCCCCAGGGTGGTTAATTTACCACCTGAAATTTCCATCATTTTTTTTTCCTCCTAGAGCTCCAGTTGACTAGAAGGTAATGATGTGCATGAGTACAGCACAGAAAATTCCCAGGGCATTGTTTTTCAGATAAGTTTGTCTTAAAAACTCTTAACAGGGATAACAGTTTTCCTTTGAACTACTGGAGCAAGACCTTTTGTAATTCCTAGTGTTTTCTTTATTTCATCAGAATGTTTAAGTACCTGAATGATAGATCTTAGTACTTTCATTTTGTTAGCTTGGTGTTCACAATTTACCACTTGTGAATAGGTCCCTTGGGGGGATATGAGGATTGAGAATTTGGTCCGCACATTGCAAATACCCCTTACAGAACTGCTCATGGCAAGATTGTAGTCACCAAGCAATCCAGAGCTCTAAAAATTTTAAGAGGAGTAGAATTTTATCCCCATTTGAATCTTTACTAACTCTTAAAGAGTATGGACAACAAGGACTAATTTTGTGGATTGTTCTTCATCTCCTATCGATGAGATCTTTAATAAATAGAAGGCCAGTAATCTTATTCCCAAAGAAAAGATGAGGACCAAAAACGCTGTCATTTTATTGCAGAGGTGGGGAACTATGGTAGGAAGGAAACGAGCATTTATTAAGGACTTAGTGCCAGGGACTGTGCCAAATGCTTTAAAAGTATTATTTAATTTGATACTCACAACAATGCTAGAAAGTGGGTGCTATTATTAGCTCTGCTTTACAATTGAGAAAATTGAGGCAAATGGAAGTTAAGTAACTAGCCCAGGGTCACATAGCTAGTAAGTATCAATAACTAGATATGAAGGCAGCTCTATCCTAATGCTGTGAGGTCCTTTAGCTAACTTGCCCCCTAGCTTCCTAATTGGAGAATTGTGCATGTGTTATCAAATGTTGTTGCTGTGCTAGTTTATCTGCTTTAACTGGTTTTGATCATATTTTCTTCATGTCAAAAGGATGCTAATGGAGAGGAGAGAGACAGATATATTTAGATATGACGCTAAAATAAATGAAAAGGCACCAAAAATGTCCTGTGGTTTTTGTTTGTTTGTTTTGTTTTATAGCAACATATTGCAGCTTTTGTTTTCTTGGCAATTCAAATGTTGTACCAGGAACTAGTCAATAATTCGACAGGACTGTCCAGGATGACTGAAGGTCAAAAGTTTACCTTCACAGGACTGTGAGGGGCAAATCCCTGAGTCAGGCCAGCCAGAAGTGAATTACAGAAGAGTAAAGCAAGGCAGGAACTGTAGGTCTAAGAACATAAGACAAAACATCAGTTAAGGCAGGAATCAGGAGTAAGGTTACAAAGATGAAGGACAAAGAGTCTTACATCTCCAGGACGACAGTAAGAAGAAGGGTGGTTGATATTGACCCAAAGGCCTGTCTTAGGTGGAATTTCTTTTATGAATTCCAGGTATTCTAGTGATCCATTAAAGCTCATCAATTTCTACTAACTTACTTAAAAATAGGAGATAACTAATGAAACTGAAAATATATACCAATGCTCGGTGCATAGAAATAGTGTTCCATTTTGACTCCTTATATAGGACAGACCAAATGTAGGAAGAAGTTATGATTATGGGAGAAGGGAGTAGGTAGATCGAAATTATTTCTACCCTTTGGTTCTCATAAGGGAAATGAAGGGATGATTTTCCTATGTGATATGCAAGGTTTATTCCATCTTAAAAATCTGTGACAAAATTCAAGACAAAATCAGCAATCAAAGCAAACAAAGGGAAAAAAAAAACTCATTTCCTAGAGTTTTAGAAAGAGGAGATCTGAAAAGCTATCTTTTTTAAAGTCTATTTTCTTATTCATCTTTTTTTTTTAAGTTTGGGAGGAAAAACAAGAGGTTGTTATTTCCTGATGTAGATTTTTTTAACAGCCAAGAGTCCCAAATCCACAACAAAGTAGGACTTTAGTGAAGAAAACGACTTATATAGTACAAAAAAGAAAAAGAAAAGTATAAAAAAATAGGCCCTGCCTTAACTTAGGGAGAGATATCAACAGTTTTGGGAGGGAAATAATTGGGAGGAGATTTGGGAGAACAAAGAAAATGTATAGGAAAGAGTTTAAAAAACTTCCGTCAATAGAAAATAATATAAAGTTAGTTATTCTATTATTAAAATTGATAGTTGCTTGGGAGAAATTGTAGGAGGCTGCATTTTTAAAAGTCCTTTAGCCTAGAGAAACAAAATACACGGGCATAACATTTGAATGTTAATTTATGGAGGCTGCATTAATTTATTTTTAAGGGAGAGAGATACTCTTGTTATATGAACAAAATTACAGGGTAGTGGTCACCAGTCCTGGTCTTTTACTTCCTTTGTACCTAAAGGGGGATGTAGAGGGAGTCAATTAGAAATTCAAAAGGAATCCATATATGCTAACCTAGCTCTAGCCCTTGAGAGTGGGCAAATATGAAAGAAAAAAAATTTTAATAATCATGTAAAGGAAACTTTTGTATACTTTCTGTACTGTGAGTCTAATTAACAAAAGGGATGAAAATACATTGATTAGTCTTCACAGCATGTTGACCCAGGGCAATCTAACAAAAGAGCAATAACATAACATATTTGGCAAGAAGAAGTCATAACAGTAGATGACAGCTGGAGCAGATGGCAGTAGAGGTTTGCAAAAAGCAAAATGAAATAAAATCAAAATAAAAAAGCAGCAACTAGCAATTCTGGAGGGAGAATGGAACTTCAGTGGATGATAGTGCCAAATAAAAGAAGCCTAAGGAAGACATAACTTTGGAGTTGAACAATGCCAAGAATGCTAGAGCTACACTCTTGAGAATGTGCTAGTTGGTTGGTTGGTTGGTTGGTGAAGGTTGGTTGTTGTCCTTCCTTCTTAGGACCAAAATGACTATCAATATACTAGAGTCAAGTTTCAATGTGTCTGACTATGGCTGATTGTAATGGTAATCATGGCAGGACTTCTTGCTGTTCTCTTTTGAGACCTAAGTCTACATCAAGTGACTTTAATGAGTCTCTCCTTTATTTGAATGGGGCAAGTAAAGTGGAATCTTTTTGTTTTTGGGTGTTTCTCAGCACTGTGGTAATCAGGAGTCATTGCTTTGAAACAATGTATATGATTTGGTGCTTGCTATTGAAAAACTTTCTTTCACAATAAATTCTAAGTTGGCCACAGCCCTCAGAGTCCTGAACAGGGTATATAACAGCTCTGAGGTTGGAGTTTTGCTTTTGGGGGTAGACTCATTGAAAAAGTGCTGGTCACAAGATTGTGGGCAAGCCGTTGAAACAGCGCCCCCCCCGCCCCCTGCAGGCTTTGATAACCCAGATGTTGGTGCTTCTCTGGTAACTATATATTGCCATGGATAGACTGCTTTGTGTTATTTGCTCTGTTTATAATGTATGCTTGTATTTGCCCTGAAGTTCAGGGGGCTGATCTTTTCCTCCGGAAATAAGTGAATGATATATGTTTAATTAAACTGAGATTGCTAACCCCTTAACTGTGTTATGGGAATCTGTGGGGGAATTATATACCTTTATGCATGAGGGAGGATAGGGCTAAGAATGATTCTATAACAATTATTCTTTGTTATTTGCTTAGACTTCTATTTAAATGAAATATTTTGCTATTTGATTTATGACCTCTGATTGGTCTGTTGGTAGATAATGCACTCAATGAGACCATTTGTATATTTTCCAAAATATGATTGTTCCACAGTGAACCTGGTGTAGCAAAAGTGATCTATGTAATATTTGCGGTTCAGTCATTTCAGTCATGTCTGAATCTTTATGACCCCATTTGGAATTTGGAATTTTCTTGGCAAACATACTGGAAAGGTTTGCTATTTCCTTCTCCAGCTCATTTTATACATGAGGAACCAAAGCGGACCAGGTTAAGTTACTTGCCCAGGGTTACACAGCTAGTATGTACCAGAGGCCAGATTTGAACTCACGAAGATGTCTTCCTGACTTCAGGCCCAGCACTCTATCCACTCTGCTACCTAGCTGCCCCTATGTAGTATGTTTTATATTTAAATATAGTGTATATAACTATTTCTTGATTTGGAGTGACTGAACATCCTCCCCAACCCCCTCTAAAAAAACACAAATTAAAAGGTAAGGATGGAGATCCAAACTTTTTATTCATGTTTTACTAAGCTATGTGCTTCCTCAGATTAGGATGGGAGACCACGAAGCTTTAATCTCTTATGTTCGGCTCAGTTATGGGTCGGGAGTTCAAATGATTGTTTCTTAATAAGAATTAATTTCTGAACTATGAGAATTATTCATTAGACTACACTATCTATCCAATTTCCTTTAACTCATGTAAATCTTGACAATTTTAGAGCTCCAGTTAGAAAAGCCTCCCCCTAGCACACTTCTGGGCTTTTGCATTAAACAATCTTCCCACCTGGAGTACCTTTATTTTCTTTCATTTTCTAAAACTCAACTCAAAACACACATCTTCTGTGAAGCCTTTTGGAATAAACCCACATGCTTTTCATCTGAACAATTCCCAACATTTACATAAAGTTATTTAATTCAGTTGCAGTCAGTAATGTGCTTAACTCTGTTGTGTCTTTTGTGTGGTTTTCAGGGAGGTCTGATCCCCCTACAATACATACCAGGGGCCTGTCATTCACTCACTCCTTCATTTAATATTTATTCTACCTTCCCCTCCATCCTAGATCCTAAAACTTTTTTTCTATCTTGCCTCAGTGCCTAGGAAAATGAACTCCACATAAAGTATGCCTACTCAATACAGGCTATTGACTAACTAATTGTCTATGGAGCCAAAGGGTGTTACTCATTAGCACATGTGAAAATTGCCGGAATGTGGTGTCTGTTTACAATGTCAGTTTGAATTGTGTAGTAGCATTTGAGAGAATTGCCTAAATACCATACAACCAAGAAAGGGGAATAAGCCAACCCAGATTTTTCAGGAACATGTGGCGATTCACTTTCATATTTATGCAGTTTTTTCTCCATGTTATTTCCCTTAAGAGGCAGTAAGGAATAGGGCAAAAACATTAAAGCCAGGAAAACCTTGAGTCAAGTCTCGCTTCTGATAAATATTAACTATGTGACCATAGTCAAGTCACTTAATGTCTTATTTCCCCCAGGCAGTAGTTTAAGATTATAAATTACACATAAGGTGCTGATCTGAAGCAAAAGAGGGAGTTTCTGCATTGTGAATCACTCACATGTATGAATAAAGGTCCAGAATAAAGCAAAAGAAAACAATAAACAACCCAAAGATTTCTCTTAAATTAGGTTTTCCTTTCATTCTCAGCCATTATCAGATACATAACTGTATATAGGAATTTTTGAACCTGGAACTAGAAGAAGAAATGGTGCCAACAGTTGTGGAAAAGGAAGAAACAAACCCCAGGTATTCATATAATGATGGTCAGGTAACAGCCACCCCCTGCAGATGATCTGATAGCTTTCAATCTGATAAGCATTACTAATTTCCTATTATGTTCCAGATATTGGGCTGAGTAGTAAAGAAGAAAGAGAGACAGAGATAGAGAGATAGAGATAGAGATAGAGACAGAGACAGAGAGAGAGAGAAAGAGAGAGAGAGAGAGAGAGAGAGAGAGAGAGAGAGAGAGAGAGAGCAGGAAGGAAGGAAGAAAGAAGGAAAAAATTTTATCTCAAGAAACTTACTTATTCTTGAAGAGGGAACATTGTGTAAGTATATATGTGATCACTGGAAGAGGTCCAAAACATCAACAATTGAGGCAATCAGGAAACCATCCTTGTAAAAGGTAACACATGAGTTCATCTCTACAGGGAACTAGGAGCTCTAAGAAGTTTGTCATTGCTCATTCTTCATTCTCAAAGAGGACCAATGAAATCATGAAGGTGATGTCTTGAATTGTGAGTGAAGTGGCTGTAGGTGAGGCAGAGCTATGCAAAGTCATTAGCCTCAGTCTCTCCACCAGAGTCATAAGAGTCCAGTGGCTAGACATGATTCAAGACCATAGTCTATGGCCCAGGATGTAGTGGAAGACCTTGGCCTTTTTTAGCTCGGGTCTTTCTCATATCTGTTTGTCTGAGGCAATGCCCATTAATGATTAAGTGATTAAAGGCTAGGTAAGAATAGAGACAAAAGATGGCCTAGTTTGTCTTCACAAAAGAATCAGCCTAGGAGGGGAAAACTCTTAGAGAGGTAGAGGTTTAGAAAATAGCCTACACATAAGAAGAGTTCAGAAATAAAATACTGATTTTGAGTAAAAGCAAGTAGTTCTGACATTTTGTCAAGTCTAGAACGTATGATTTGTGAAGGGCAGTAATTTGAAAGATGACTAAAAAGATTGGCTAAAGCCCAATTGTGAAGGGCATTAAACACAAACTGAGGCTTCCAGACAGCTATTGAAGCTTTACTAACAGAGAGCATGGCATGGTCAGATGTGTGCTTAAGGAGTATTTTGGCAGCAGTATGGAAGATGGATTAAGTGGAGGTGAAACTAGAAGCTGAGAGTCTATTCTATCCATATTAAATGCCACGAGCAGCTTAACTAGGGGAGGGGCAATATGAAGAATATACATGAGGGATGTTTGTGGACATAGAATCTGCAAGACTTGATCAGTGATTGAATGCCTTCCTTCCTTCCTTCCTCCCTTCCTTCCTCCCTTCTTTCCTTCCATATCTCAAACTCAACATGCCCAAAACAATGCCTATTAACTTTCCCCCCACCCTACCTACAAGGTGAGAGATTTTCTGAACAGGAGGGGCAGTAGAGAGATGATGACTGAAGTCCTGCTAAAATTAACTGATTGGGAAGAGGAGGGCAATTCCATTCTTCCCCAGTCTTCCTCTTAATTCCCCCATTGTTCCTCCCTAGTAGCTTGGATTTTGGAGGTGAATGAGGGTATTGAGAGAACATATCTGGTTCAGAAATCCTTAGACCCTAGAAATACAGTGTGACATAATGGATAGTGCATTGGACTTGTCAGAAATACCTCTTTGGATTGGAATTCTGCCTTTAAACACTATCTCTATGACCCTGGACAAGCCGTATTCTTTGATCATAGTATAACATGAGTAAACGGATGTATGGGAACAATTCTTTGGAACATTAAATAATATATCCTGTCTGATTCAAGTCAACTCCACGAAAATTGGGGGCAAGGGGATGATGGGGTTTTACAGATTCTTGCCATGCATAATTGATTAATAAATAGCATATATTAAGTGATAATGAAGACTCCCTAGTTGTCTTATTAGCCTGAAGATCTGATGACTCAGAGGATGCCCAAAAGCAAGCTACTGAGCTCTTTGAGATGCTCCTTTTTTGAAGGTGAAGCACCTGTACCCAAAGAGTGGGAAATTTGGGTGAAATTGCTTTGTCTCCTACCCAACTTCTATAGGCCAAAGAGCATATGACTACCTCTATATTTGTCTTTTTTTGTGTTTTTTATTTATTTTAGATGAATGAGTATGAATGGGATGCGCAAATTGAGAAATTGATTAGTCAGTTACCATTAATCAAGTGCTACTGTGTTCCTGGAACTGTACTAAGCACTGGACTAGCTACAACTTTATAATTTCCAAAATGTCACAAGATTTTGGGGTACCTATGAGTACAGAAGCTATAGTGTCCATGGCTGCTCCTGAATGGCAGCAGAAGATCAGTTCCTGGAGACTACTTCATTGTCTTTGCAGAAAATGGACCTGCCAGGAGAAAGGTCAAGTCTAGCCCATTTTCCCAGACAATTTACTCTGTTTCTGATCAGGCAGAGACAAGGTGAAATGTAAAATGGCTAATTAGCAGTTTTTCAAATTGTTTTATGTCCTAATGAGGCTTAACTACCAGTTTCTCAGCAGGTTGTAACAGTAGTTTTAAGTTAATTTACTGAATCCTGATTAAGTCATTCTATTAACACCTACTATGATTCTTTCTATTATTTCACATTTCTCTCTTTGTAGGAATTAACTACCCATCTCATATTTGATTCAAATTATTCTCTGAATATTTCTTTTCCTAGGCACCTTTGGGAAAATTCAGACATTAGCCATAACCTAAGATATGAGTAAAACTGCCCCAGTGATTCAAGGAGGAGGTTTTAAGGCCCTGTAGTCTGTGAGGAACCTACATCTTAGATCTTTAATTAGCAGTAGGTTCCTCAATCCCCGAACCTGGTCCATGACTACATTGTCTGAGTAGAGAGTTATAAAAGGTCTATAAGCCCGACCTATAAACAACAGCAGTAATTTCTTTCTCTGTGGATCAGGGGACTTAAGTGGGCAGTGGGGGCAGTATGTATCTAGTCCCGAATGATTGTTGTTTGTATTTTTGCTGTTGTTGTTGAATATGGCAATTCTAAATGCAAATTTTTTTCTTCAGTGACCAAAAAGTTGATATATTATTTTCTGAAATGAACCACAACTGTTTCCTAATTAGTGTAAAACATGAATTTCATGAAGTGATCTCATTATTGGAATTTATAACACATATTAAACATGATCATTGGATTCAGACCAATGGAAATATGCAGCGTGAATTCAAATGATGCTACCACTTTATGGGATTCATTATTTGCACTAATTTCTATTAACTGTGTGACCCTGGGTAAATCGTATACTCTCTGAGCCTTGATATCCTCTTTTGCAAAATAAAGATAATAATCACAACTATCTCACAGAGTTGTGAATATCAAATGAGATAGTACATTTAATGAACTTTGCAAACATTAAAATACTATAAAAATACTTGTTTTATGATTGTGATAATGATTATGAATGTTATTGGACAATCGGCCATCTTGCCCTGTATAGTTCCAGTCATAATCATTGTCATCATCATTGTTATTATATATTACTATGTCATAATACCCATTAAATAATCATATTATTGTTAATATTATTTGGGAAACTTGGTCATCTTGACTTATGATACTTGTGATGAGCATAAGTAAAAATATAGTCAAGAAGATAATTGCAGCTTGAGTACCTACACCTGCTGTAGGTGATGAAGGAGTTCATAACTATACAAAGAATCTTATAAAACCTTATGAACTTATGCCTTGACACACTATGGCTGCAATATAAGTAGGGAACATGAAATAATGATGAAAATCTGTTAGAATATGTGATCCAGAATAAAGAAATCAGCAAATTGAATGGTTGTTTTCTCCAATATTATCAAACCAGTATTATCATGAATTTGTTTTAGAATAAAATCTAGAAGTATAGGACATAGCAAGTAACAAATAATATAACACAAATTAAAATGGCTATATTTTAATGACCAGGAAAGGACTTTGCAAATTGGAGGTCATTTAAGAATCAGTTATTCTGAGTCAGATCAACTTATTAGAGCAAAAGTCACAACCATTACCAAACTAGAAGAAATGCTGAAGATGAGAAAACAATAAATCCTCCAAATAGACTATTTAATTAAAGAGCTTGTTCACACACAAACACATCACATCACACACACACACACACACACACACACACACACCCTGAGAGAGAGACACAAATTAAAATAAAGACACTTTAATCAATGTAAAATAGACACCACAATGAGGAGAAAATTACCCCAAAAGTGCCTCAGACAACAAACATGTTCTTAGTGCCAAGCAGAATACCATGAAAAACAGTGACAACATTGGTTTGGGGTGCAAGTTCATTTTCAGAGCATTATACAGTAGAAGAGAAGGAGAGAAGAGTACAATGAGGACCATCTCAAAATTATTGAAAAAGAATGAAGGGGAAACTTAATCTGTAGAAAGCTTGCCATGAGACCCAAGATGAAACAGGAAGAGAAAAAAAATCCTTGAAGTAGAACATATTTATAACATGTTATAGGACCTACCCCAAAGGCCAAACTACATATAAAAAGGCACACAAATATTTTGAGGAACACCTGGGAAGGAGGCATGGGAGGAAATAGACAAGAGTCATGGGCATGAGTAGATGGGTTCTGATCTATATAGCTGTATAGTGATGAGAACATATTATTAAGCCATCAAAACATTATCAAGGTATATATAAGAAATACAAAGGATAATATATGGAAGGGATCTGACTTGAATAATAGTAGGGACCTTCTCTAATTACTGAAATATGGTTTCCACAGCTGAAACCCTCTACAATGGAAAGGAATGTTAAAGAAAAAAAAAACATCAAAGATTAGAAATATCACTGGCTCTAGATCAGAGGACTTGAGTTTTAATCCAACATCAGTGTTTATCACTTGTGTGGTTTTGGACCAATCAGTTCATTTCCCTGGACCTCTGTTGCTTCATCTGTAAGACATAGCCTCTGAGATCCCTTATGTGTCCAAGATTTCATGATTTTGACTAGTGGAGACAGAAAAATGGCATTTCAAACACAGGGGAAGGTTCGAAGAAAAACAAAGAAGCAAGATGTTTAATACGTTTGAGCTACATTGTTGCAGAAGCTGAAGGATGAGAGTATATAAAGAAAGGATGGACATAGATATCACATGATTCATGAAGATTAACAAATATGAATATAGAAAGAACAGTCATTGAATTGGAAAAGACTTCTTAAGCTTTATTGTATAAGAAAATCTGTTTAATGCATCTCTACAAATCACCCTCTAGTCCCCATTTGAAGACCTCCAGTGAAATGAGAGAGAAATCATTTTTATTTTTTAATAAAGTTGCTATTATTTTTAAAATTCTTTTCTTTTCAAATACTGAGTTTCAAATTGTCTCCCTCTCTCCCACCTACTTTTAAAAAGGCAAGTACATGATATCAATTATATATGTGAAACCATGCAAAATATATTTTCATATTAGTCACATTGTCCAAAAAAAAGAAATAAAATGAGAAAATTATACTTAAATTTGCACTTAGATTTCATCACTTCTTTCTCTGGAGGTGGATAGCATGTTTTAATCGTGAGTCCTTTGAAATTATCTTGGATCACTGAATTAGTCAGAATAGCCAAGTCTTTTACTCTTCAATCATCACTAGAACATTGCTATCCACAATGATCCCATTCATCCTATTTTCTTCTATTTATCCGTCTCTCTCATTTTCTCTTCTCCCTCCCCAAAAATCTGTTTTACTTCTGACCTTAATCTGCCCTGCTTTTTGTCATCCTCTACTCCGTATGTCTTATCTTCTTCCCATCCTGTTGGGTGAGATAGATTTCAATATCCAACTGAGTGTGTGTATGTGTGTGTGCGTGTGTGTATACACACATACATACATATACATATATATACATATATATGTATATATGTGTGTATGTACATATATACATATATATATATGTATATATATATATATATTCTTCCCTATTTGAACCAATTCTGGTGAGAATGAGGTTCAATAATTTCCCTCCCCTCATTGCACAATTCTTTTATATGAGAAACCATTCTGCTTCTACTTTGCCCGTTCTCTCAGTATATCCCTCTTTCTTACCCCTCCATTTCTTTCTTTAATTCTTTTTTTAAAAAAATCATCCCATAATTGACTCACATCCATGCCCTTTGTCTATGTAGTCTCTTTATAACTATCTTAATAATGATAATGTTCTTAGGAGTGCTATACATTATCTTACCATATGTAAGCAGTTTAACTTTATTGAGTTCCCTCTGATTATTCTTTAATGTCTACTTTTCTAGGTTTCTCTTGAGTCTTCTATTTGAAAGTAATTTTTTTTTTATTCATCTCGGGTCTTTTTATCAGGAATGTTTGAAAGGCTTCTATTCTATTAAATAAATATTTTTCCCTAAAAGTTTGCACTTAGTTGTTCTGAATAGGTTGTTCTTGGTTGTAATCCTAACTCCTTTGCCTTTCTTGAATATCATATTACAAACCTTCTACTTCCTATAATACAGAAATTACTAAATCTTGTGTGATCCTGACTGTGGTTCCATAAAATATTTGAATTCTTCATTTATGGCTGCTTGAAACATTTTTCTCCTTGATATGCCAGACCTGGAATTTGGCTACAATATTTCTGGAAGTTTTCATTTGGGGATCTCTTTCAGGAGGTGATCAATGGATTTATTCAATTTCTATTTACCCCCTGTATCTAAGATATCCGGGCAGTTTTCCTTGATAATTTCTTGAAATAGTATATCTAGATTCTTTTTTTGTTATTGTTTTGATCGTGCCTTTCAGGTAGTCCAACAATTATTATTTCACTTCTTCTCGATCTGTTTTCTACGTCAGTCGTTTTCCTCATGAAATATATCATATTTTCTTCTAATTTTTTCATTCTTTTGACTTTGTTTTATTGTTTCTTGATGTGTCATTGAGTCATTAGCTTCCAGTTGCCCAATTCTTTTGGCCAGTCCTGTTTTTTTTCCTTTTTTTTAAATTTATTTTTAATATGTTTAGTTTTCAGCATTGATTTTCACATGCGTTTGAATTACAGATTTTCTACCCAATTTCCACCCCCCCACTCCAAGATGGCGTACACTCTGGTTGCCCTGTTCCCCACTCTGC
>CM053624.1:204877299-204939923 GCA_028646595.1 Phalanger gymnotis | reverse complement strand
AGACTGGGGAACAGGGCAACCAGAGTGTACGCCATCTTGGAGTGGTGGGGGGGAGGAAATGGGGAGAAAATTTGTAATTCAAACGCCTGTGAAAATCAATGCTGAAAACCAAACATGTTAAAAATAAATTAAAATTTAAAAAAAAAAGAAGATTTAGCTTCTCACAAAGCTTGGGGCCCTTTCTTACAGGAAGCCTACCCTGAGCCCTTCAGTTCCTAGCAACCCCAGTCCCTATGGCTTTGTGTATATTTTGTGTTTAATTTTATGTGTACATGTTTTTCCTCCAACTTTTGTTTATGTTTATAATATCCCTAGCATCTAGCACAGTGGACATTTGCCCCATTGTCCTATCCTTTTAGTTCCTTTCCAGACACCAATCCTGGATCATTCCCAATATCTACCTGCTTCATTTCTCTTCACAGGCTAACCCCTAGGGATCACACAATTGGTGCTTACTGAGTCCAGTGGAAAATTGAGGTTGTCTAGTTTCAACTGGCTTCTTATTGCTACTGCATGCTGATTTTTTTTTAATTTTCCCATCATCAACTCTTTCAAACTCCCTAAGATGGTTATTCCAAACCTTCCATTTTCCTCTCAAGCTACCTATACCATTAACACCTGTCTCCATGAATGATATTTTATTGAAAAATTGAGGCCATTATTTGTGAGCTTCTTTTCTACCCTAATTCTGTACCTTAAGGTACCAAAGCCTAATCCTGTTATCCTCACCTCCTTTTCTCCAGTCTAAGAGGATGAATAGATCTTTCTGCCAGTGGCAAACCCTCTACTTGTGTCCTTCATCCCTTCCCCTCTGAGCTCCTCCAAAGGCTTGTGCCTTCAATTATCAGCTTTGGCCCTAGTTTTCAACCTCTCCTTATCTCCTAACTTTTATGGAATATCCTTATGCAGTGTCTATAAAAATTTTTAGATGTCTCTCCTAAAAACAAGCAAAACCACAAACATATATTCAGTACGTACAAAATACATACACAATCACATACACACACACGCACACGCATGCACTTTCATTGGATCCTTGATTGCCTTGAGAAATCATCTGTTCTCTGTCTGTGTTTTTATCTTTGTCTCTGTCTGTCTATCTCTGTCTCTCTCTCTTTCTTTCGTTCCTTTTCTTCATTTCAGGAATACAACATAATCTCTTCTGACTTGTGTATAATGTTGTTCATAATCCGGCTCCATCCTATCCTTAGGAGATTATCCATTACTCCTCCACATGTAATCTATGCACTATTAAAACTAGTTTAACTGTTATCCTACAGTCATTGCATTCCTTCTTTTTGCTTCTGTGCCTTTGCACAGACAGTCCACCATGCCTGGAATGCTATCTCTCCTCATTTCTGCTAATGTGCATCTGTAGCCCATAGCAGAGTATCTGTCATATTGTATTTTTAAAGAATAAATATTTGTTGACTGAGTGACTGGATTGAATTGCTTTTTATCTAATGGCATGGCCAGAATTCATTGACTTTCAGTCAACAAATCTCTTAAATCAACACAATTGAGGCAAAATGTTGACCAAGTTTAGAGCCTTTTTCCTCAATCCCCCTCCCCCAGTCTATAGCAATCCCCCAATACTACAGCTTTAACTTCCTTTTTCTCTTCCTTCCTCTCTTCTTCCCTCCTTTTCTTTCTTCCTCTATTCTTTCTTCTTCTTTTTTAAACCATGTTAACTATTGAAGAGTGTTATGATCTTGTCAAATATAGCTTAGTCATGGTCTGGTTCAGCAACATCAAAGGTCTTCCTGGAAATCCCCCTTTCTTTTGACCATAATTTTCTCATTACTACTTCCTAAAATGGCTATAGCTGAATTTCATTTGAGAACAATTATGTTATTTTGCCCTTTCTACCTATCATTTGAGTCTTTTCTTATTCAGAAATAACAACTACCAGTGTAAATGTATTTGCTTTCTCCAATTATGCTCTAAAAAGAAGCTTGAAGTGAGAAAATATATCTAAGAGATTTTTGTTGCTGTTATTGACTGTATGGCTATGTTTGGATACCAAAACATGTTTTTGAACTTTCACCTAGAAGTCACACAGAGTTATGGAGAAATTCAGATAGCTTCTTCCCTTGATTATTTTTCATTTCGGGGTATGTATGTCTCTCTAATCATCAATTACATCTGGAAGTAGAGTAGAAAATCCAGGGAGAGGAATTTTCAGCCCCAATTGAGAATACTGGAAATCTTGTGATAAAATCCATCCTTTTAACCTTCCCAGCCTAGTCTAACAGACCCCAGAGGGTTTTGTCTATGATAAACATGGGAACTTTCTTATGAAATAGTCTTTAACTCCAAAAGAATTTGCCTTTCTTAAATGTGCTTACCTAAGTACTTGATACATCCCTGTGAACTTATGGCTATCATTTGGCAGACTAGTGCAGGCTTGAATCTTTTGCTAAGTGGATTTTGACATCTTCCAAACACAACATTCTAAATCTCAATTGGAATAGCAATGTTATCTATTCAGGGACCCCAAATGATCAGTAGGTAGTTAAAAGGGATTAGAATGAAGAATAAAACCATAAGTTGATTAACACGAGATTTTTTTAAAGGTCACCACAAAAATCAAAGTAAAAAGATGGCTTTATTTGCATAAATAGGGTGTCCATCATTGGAAAAGACTACCATCAATCCTCAATAGTTTATTTGTCTTGGTTTCAGCATTTTCAGCAAAACCTCAGCCAACTTTCTACTGTGGATCAAAAGAGAACCCAAGAACATGAAGAGAGGAATAACAATATTCTGATATGTTTCCTTGATTTTTCTTCTTAAGTAAGTTGAAGGTATTTTTAATAGCAGACATACTGAGGGAGACTTGTTATTTTTAAACTTAAAAGTCACTCCGTTTTAATCTGTGATCTGATATTTTTATGAGGCATTGTTGGACTTCGGGTGTGTATGTAGGGGGGGTGGGTTTCCTGTCTGACTATAGCTTGCAACTTTTTCTTCAGCTTTCAAACTGCTGAGGTTATGAGAGGTCTGAATACAGTCACGCAAAAAAATTATAATAATAAAAAATGTAATAGAAACCAGGAACTTGGAATTCTCCAAGAGCATGAACTTTTTACCCTTCCAACACTGATTTTTTCTTTCTTTCTCAAGATGTCGATCTGTCTATTAATCACCATCACCAACGAACTTCCATTCCAAGAACTTAAAAAACAAAATTCCCTTACAATTAGTGTTCTGCATGCATATTCACATTCCAAATTAAATGAGTTTGAGAAGGCAGAAGAGATGTTGAGTAAGCAAATTAAAGGCATAAATAAGACAAAGAATGGTAAGCTGCTTATTTATTTTCTTTTCTCTTCACTTTTTAGATTTATAGAGTAGAAATAGGTAGAGGATATAGGGACTAGACCTGTGATTTTATTGATATAGATGGTCTAGAAATAATGCACTAGATTATGTATTTCTGTACATTTGCTTAAACCTTCCAAAAATACCTGGAATTTATAACCTCCTAAGTTCTACCTCTCAGAAGCATTATCTTCCTTCAAGGATCAAATCATCTCTCCCTCATGTATGAATCCCACTCTCTTCATATTACCCAGTACTTACTTATATAGCCACACATTGCTCCTCCTCTTCCCTTCCCACCCAGGGTAATGTTAAGATGCCTCCCACATAATAGTGACTTTAGAAATTACGTATAATCAGATTGGATTTTTTTTAATTCATTGAGTAAACATTATTTAAACTGGGTTTTCAGGGTAGCTAGGTGGCATAGTGAGTAGAGCTCTGGCCCTGGAGTCAGGAAGACCTGAGTTCAAAACCAACCTCAGACACTTAACACACTAGCTGTGTGACCTTGGGCAAGTCACTTAACCCCAATTGCCCTGCTCCCCACCCCCCTCAAAAAATAAAAAAAAGTAAACTGGGTTTTGAACAATGGGGAAGAATTGGGGAATTATTTGCTGGTTATGCTATGTTTTTAGTTTTAAAAAAATTACTTCCAATATCATTTACCATGGAATAATATTTCTTTTCATATTCAGCTAATTTAAAAACTTAATGTATTAGAGAAATCATTTATCTAGTTAACAATATTGTTTCATCTGGTAAAAAAAGTCTGTATCATGAAAATTTGACAAATATTTGGGAAGTAAGGAATAACAAATTCTCCCAAATTTGCCCTATTCATTTCCATTAGAGAAGAGCTAATGAAGTAGCAAGTGTGGCAAAATGTACTTATTATTAAAATCCAGATAATTAAACCAAATACTCAACTTTATTAATATGGAAATGGTATCTATTTTCTGTATGTACTAGTTATTATGATTAGATTCCTCTCTTTAGATCTCAGCTTCTCCATATAAAAAAGGGGGGGTGTTATGTAGACATTCTTCTCATTCAGATTTCATTATATCTCTATGAGGCACCATCATTCACTTAATCTTATTGAGAGACATAGTATAATGGACAGAGAATTAGAACTAAAGATAGGATAACCCACATTCCAGTTCTGGTATATACTGGTTGTGTGTTATTGACAAAAGACTTGATCTTTTTAACATCAGTTTCTTAAACTAGAAAAAGGCAGATAATAACACCCATAGAATCTATTTCATAGGGTGTTGTATAGATTAAATTAGATCATGCATATATAGAACTTTGAAGATCTTAACTCCCCATATAAATGCCTACTGTTTTTATTCAGCTAGCTATTAAATCTCAAAATATGAAGCAACCTTAGAGGACAGTAAATACAAACCAAAACCTAATAGTAGTTCCCTTAATAGCATTCCTGATATGTGGTCATTCAGCTTCCATTTCATGACCTTCAGGAAGGGAAACTACAACCTCTCAAGAAGCTCATTTCACTAATAAACCATTCTAATTATTATACAGTTTTGAAATTGAGTTAAATTCTGCCTTTATGAAATTTCTTTCTATTGTTCCTAGAACTTGTCTCTAGGGCTAAGCATAAGAAAATGAATCCTTCTTCGACCTGACAGCCTCTCAAATATTCAATACAGCTGTCATGTCACCTTGGAAGTCTCCCCTGCTCTAGGCTAAACATTGCCAGTTTGTTAAACCAATCTTCAATTGGACTAGTGGACAGGATACTGGATTTAAGGTCAGGAAAGTTTTAGCTCAAAACCTATAGCATTTGTCGGTTGTAACATAATTAAAAGCTTTTAAATGATATTTTTCCACTGATCGTTCTTTTAGTAGCTTAGTCTATTGTTCTCAACCTGGTGACTTAAATTCACAAATTCAGGTATATGCTCTCAATCTCATTTGATTGTTGGGAGGAATAACAAATGAAATAACTGTTAAAATTGTCTTTTTTACAAAACCTAAGGTGCTATAGAACTATCAGCCATTATCATCACCATTACATTCAATTATCTTCTTACAGTGTTAGGGGTCTTCCATTCCTCAGTTTCCAATTTTCCATGGTCAAGTTAGTCAATATTATCCCTAAAACATTGTGTGGAGAGATGGATAGAATATTCCATAATTCCTCTGACCAGGAGCAAATATTGCAGAGCTCTTTGTTACTTGGTTCTGGACATTAAATTCTATTGATGCAGACTACAATTTCATTAGTTTTTATTTGTCATCAAGGTAGAATAGATTAATAAAAATAAAATCATTAGCACTTACTTTGTGCCAAAGATTTTCCTGAATATAAAGATTAAAATAAATGGAGAGAGACAGACAGACAGACAGAAACAGATAGAGAGACAGACACAGACAGAGACAGAGAGACATAGACATAGAAGCAGAGAGACAGAGAAAGAAACAGAGAGAGACAGAAACAAGGGAGGGAAGGAAGGAAGCAAGGAAGGAAGGAAGGAAAGAAGGGAAAGAGGAAGGAAGGGAAAAGGGGAGGGAGGGAGGGAGATAGAACCTAGTCCTCAAGGTGCTTACATTTTAATTACAAGAGAGAACTTACATAGAAAAGAAAAACTATGGGGATATGATAAGGCCCAGGAGTCTTTAGGGCATGGAGGCAGAATTGAATGTATTGCCTCTCAGATTAAAGGCTATAGTATTAGGCTTCATGGTAAATCCAAGAGGTCCTTATAAAGTATTGCCAAGGTATGTAGTATACCTAGTAGTGTTCCATCTTCCTAGAAGGATTGTAATCGGTGACTCCAGATTCATCAAAATGGTATGAGAAACCATGTCTAACCTATAGCTAGCAGTTATTAGCAAAAAGATTTGGAGGATCTGGGCAGAAGATAGACTGAGATAAGAGAAAAGGCAACATGGTGCAGTGAAAAGAAAGTTGGAAATAGATTACCGAGAGATCATTTCAAATCTCAAGTTTTACGCTTGTGTGACCTTGGAAATGCCATTTAAGCTTTCTGGAATGTATTTTCACCATTTGCAACATAAAAGAGTTTCTCTCTCTCTCTCTCTCTCTCTGTCTCTTCTCTCTCTCTCTTTTGCAATGGCATACAGTGGATGAGGAGCCAACTTCAGGAATAGAAAAGACACCTAGATGCTATAAATAACATCACCATAGTTGGTCAAAAAGGGTCACCATAATTTATTTTATGTAATATAATTGGCTATTCATTTACTTGCTGAATTCAATCAGTTGAGTTTTTCATTTTATTTATTTCAGTCAAACTGATTTTTTTTTTGTGTAGACAGAGCCTTGAGATTAAATGTGTTAGAATGTTTACTTAGAGGAAACTTATAAGACATTGCTCCTGAAAACTCTTTTATAGATTTATTCTCTGAATGGTACTATTCTCTGATGGTTTAGAGAACATATTTTGCTGTGATGGTGCATTAGGTAACACACTAATTAGATCTCTAATTATCTTGCATTTTTTTTTACAACCAACAAAACTTCTGAAAAATAGATCAGAAAGTCAGTGGTTGTTCATATGTATAAGAGAATGAAGCATTTCATAGAACAAGCAAGCACTTATTAAGTACCTATTATATATCAGGGACTATGCTAAAATTCTTACATTTTGAGATTTACTTTTATTAGAATTGTTTTCTGGGTATATTTTAAACGCTTCCTCAACCCCCTTTTAAATGTCTTTAAAGAGTCCTTCTCCCTCCCCTCCCCACTCCATGTTTGGGGAAGATAGTTCCTTTCAATATTATATTGCACTGTGAATTCCCTTGTGTCACATGTCCACCTATAATGCTAGATTGAACAATGTTTTGTTTTACAGTGTAAGCTCTGAGCAGGCAAGGGCTATATCTGTAATTATTTTTACACAGTGCCCATTATAAAGTGGACGTCACTGAACACATGTTCATGATAAGAACATATTTAACAATGCTGAATTTTTATAATAGAAGGAGTTCATTTTTTGTTTGTTGTTTTGAGTTGGGGGGATTGAGTAGGGAGTGGATGGAAGTAATAACTGATGCTGGAAGACCAACTTTATATAGCAAATCATGTATCCATAGTCCTTTAAGGTTTACAAAGGGTAACCCTTAACTATAGTTCTTTTATGAAAGGAGACATAGGGCAGTGGCCGCTCAGTTCTCAGTAAGCATTAAACACCATGAACTTTCTGGCTCTAACTCTACATCCCCACGCTTGACACTGAACTTCTTTGTTTCTTGACCTACGACTGACTAATGAGCTATATCCTTGGATGTTCCCTTCTCAGGGCTGTGCCTCTCAAATATTTCTCCTCCAATTTTTTTATAAATGTATCTCTTAGCAAATGACAGAATTTCAAACTTTGCAAAAACTCATAATTTGTACTTCTCTTCACATTTGTTCATCTCAGTTCCCAACCATAACTTTTTAGACTCCTTCTCTAGTCAAGACGTGGACCCAGCACATTTATTAACCCTACATTATCTAGTGGCACTTAAGAGTGGTTAGGTTAAATTAATTGTGATAAGCCAACAAAGAGGAGCTCATGTCAAAATCAAAACAAGAAATTTCATCATTTGCATTTTTAAATTAAAGGTTGTAAATTAATTTTATAAAGAATTTATTTCATAGAATCTTAAGAAGCAGAGCTGGGAGGGAGTGTAGAGGTCATCTAATTTAGAGCTTTGCTTCATCTCCTACCTGGTTTTTTATGAATGAAAAAATTTACAGTTACAAAAAGTGAATTAACTTTTTCAAGGCACACAAGACAGTAAGCTGCAAAGCTAAATTTGAACTCAAGCATTCTGACTCCAAATCCATTGCTATAAATTATTATTATTATTATTAATTTTTGCTATTAATAATAACACTCTCAAATATCAACACATTATCCATGTCATAGACTCTGTAATGGGCAGGGGTGGGGAGAAAATTGTTTGTCCTTCATTTTTGATGAGAACCAATGATATTATGAGTATGATGTCTAGACTCTGGCATGAATTGTATTTAAGTAATGCAGAGGTATATACAGTTGTCAGTCTCACTCTCTCTTTCAGAGGCATCAAAGTCCAGTGAAGATAAAAATCAAGATGCTTGGTGATAGCCCAAGATGCTGTAGATGACCTTGGCATCTTGGCTGTCTGACCAAGCTCTAAGTGCTTCACAGAGCCTACTTCGGCTGCTTCCATGGCTGTTGGAACAAATCATTTTCATCCATCCATTCCACCAGAGGAAGTCCCTTTAACTCGCCAGCAGATTTGAGGCCTGCTAGTTTACTGATTTAGCCTGTATATAAGACAGTTTTACTTTGGTGTAGCTGCTATTCATGCCACATCTTCTTGGAGCCACAGATGAGAATTTGTGGACACATGAATACCAAAGATGGATGAGTAGCCTTGCTAGTCCTCTCTGAGCATCCTATTGTAGCAACAATATTACTAGCAGCTGCTGTGGAGATGTAAGGCCAATAACACCAGCACACAGGAAGACTGCTAGCACAGGATCTTTGATCTGCTTTTCTAAGGAAAGCAACTTTAAGGGTTTTACGATGTCACTTTAATTAAACATATGAATATTATTCATTTACTTCAGGGGAATAATTCAGCACCTTGAACTTTAGAGAAAACATAAACAGAAATTACAAGTAGAAATTATATAAACAGAGCAAATAACACAAATCAGCAGACAGTGCTTCTACTGTCTGTACATAGCAATACATACATGGTTACCAGAGAGAGAGAAGCACCAACATCTGGGTTTTTAAAGGAGAGGGTGCTCCTTAATGGCTACCCAGAGTCTCATCTGGACAAATCACATGAACACTCTTCCAGTGAGTGAGCCCCAAAGCAAAATGCTAACCTCAGAGTACATATACACTTCTTCAGGGTCAGTAAGTGTCACAATCATGTGACTCAAACTCTTGTGACTTATGCTTTCTTGTGATTTAAGCAGGTCATCAAAGAATCTTGATTCAATCAAAGGCAAAGCTCAGTCAAAGGCACTTGGTTGCCTTAGTGCTGAGAATCACTCCAAAAGGAAAAAAAATAGCAAAAAGTCCCACTTTGCTTGCCATTATACTTGGGGGGAGGGTAATGAGAAACCAGGAGAGTGCCAAGAAGGGTGATATATAACAGGGACCCTATGTACCCAGTGACCTCTATAGAAGATTTAAAGAATACCTGGTATAAACCACGAAATCCTCAGCAATTGGGCTGGGGTAATATCCTGGTTAGGTTATTATGCTGATCAGTAAGATTAATAAGTTCCTATGACTATAATCTTGAAACTTTTGTAATGAGCAAATATAAAGGGAGAACAACAGAACTAGTGACTCTACTTGTTTTATTACTGTAAGAGACCAAGATGTATTGAAAAACATCTGAAATAGCAATAACCTAGCTGTAGGAAATGGTTTGGTGCAGATAGTGTTGATTACTAATGACTGTAATCACTGAGTATATGTGAAATATACTAAACATATGAATATATTAATTATGCACAAGTTCTATATCAAAACAATTTATGAAGAGCATCTCATCAGTTATAGGACAGGGCTTCATGTTGCATTTTGTCAATTGTATCCTCAACACCAGGTCACAGAAAAATGTACTGTCAACCAGTGAAAGCCAATCATTAAAAAAAAAGACAAAAAAAACCACTCTTTTGCCTAAAGCTAAATCAGAAGACATATGAGATTAAATTCAGGATCAACTAAGGAATGGGAGGAAAAGTTGAAGACCCTGATAGGGTCATTGGAAGTATTCAATTAATGTAAATTGCAGAAATAATCCCTAAAAATAAATAAAAAATTCAAAACTAGTATCTCTAATGATTTCTGAAACATAAATAGATATACTTAGACTTGAATTTTTAAAAGTCTCTTTTGAATTTTACATAATGGATCCAATTAACACACCAATCATACCATATATTTTTTAAAATTTGTATCTTCTATAACCATCATGAGGGGAAAAATTCCCATAATATTTGACAGTAAATATAAAAAAAAATCAAGTTTTTCACATAGTAGTATATGTAGCAATTATTGCCATTATAAGAACAAGCAAAGGAAAGGTGGAGCCATCAAAAATTACCTAGAAGGACAGGTATTAAACACCACTATAACCAAAGCAACTTGTTAGAGCTATTGAACAACTATGGAAAGGCATTGAATGATACATTAATTTCTAGCTGTTATGAACAGAAGACACTTTAAACTTCATATTGCCCAATTAGAGGCAAAAAAGAATCAGGAGTAAAGGAAGCTGGAAAGCAAAAGTTTATCCGAAATACTAGATTCCTTTTTATTGTGAGTTTAAAGGAAAAGTTGTAAGACCACATAAGGATTCAGAGTACAGTAAAAATAAAATTAAAAATTCAAGATCAATAAAATAAATTACTACATAACCCTGAAAAGAGATTAACGAGAAAAATGGTATACTATATTTATGGTCATTTTGTTATGCACCCTTCATTTTCAAAATAGGATGAATGACATCACAGGGTGATGCCTTGAAATGCATGTGAATTGAATTTAAGCAAGGCAGAGTTGTGCAAAATTGTTAGCTTCATTCTGTTCCTGAGTCATCAAAGTCCTGTGGCAAGACAAAAGTCAGGACAACTGGCAACGGCCCAGGATGCAGTGGCTGACCTTGGCATCTTGGATGTCTGACAAAGCTCTAATTGTTCCACAGAATCTGTTTCTATCACTTCATGGTCATTGCAATAAATTATTCACATCTGCCTATTCTACTGGAGAAGTCTTCACATGGTTGGTAGAGATACCCCATACTTCACCAATGTGTTTCAAGTGCATAGGTTACACTCAATCTGTAGCCTTGCTGAAGTGGAGTGTGGCTGCTGTGCATACTATAGCTTCTTGGAGCACAAGTGAAAGTTGGGTGGCAGGTGGATACCAAAGATGGAAAAGCAGCCCTGGATAAGGCTCAGCAGCCCTCACTACAGCCATAGTGTTCTTCCCTTAACACCCTGCACAAGTTCCAAAAGACTAATAACTAAAACCACTAATTTGAGTCAAATTAGAAATTAAAAAAAAAGCTCATACATTATTAATAGAGTGAATGATAAACAGTTATGTCAACTCTAGCTTCTTTGCAAAACATGGAAAATAGAAAAGGCAGAAATGATACATAATTGTTGGCTGGAATGAATCACAGGGGCACATGTAGTATGGGCAAAACAATGTATGAGCTTTATTTCAAATGCCAGCTTTATCCTCACCTTTGGGAAAGGCAACAGTGATACTTTACCAAATATTAGAACATCAGCAGCAATTCAAATTATGGTCCAATTATGTGTTTCTGTACTTTGTGCAAAGGAGTTAAAACTTGTATCAATTTCAAAGTCCTTAGATTCAAGAAAACAAAATATTGGCTAATGTCAAAAAAGAGGTGCCAAAAGTCCCCGAGGACAAAAGAGAAAATTATTGTCAATTCAATGATTATTAAGTGACAAGCACAAAAGTACCACAATATTTATATTCTTCTTTTTGCTTATTGCAAATCTTTTAATTCAGTTCCGCACTCATGGCTAATTCATATACTACAATAAATAAGTTCAAATATAATGACAATGCAAGAATATTTAATATATACATGGGAAAATATTATCTATTTAAAGTTTATTGTGAAATAGTAATATCAAAAACTGTATATAAATATGATACATTTTAATGAAGGTAGTTCTGCCAAGTCCATTATGATTCTGCCTAAGTTTAAATCTATTTTTATTTCTCTTAAATAATACTACATATGACTTCCAAATTAAAGAAAAGATTGAACCAAATCATTGTAACAGTAATTTGATAAATTTAGCTAAAATAAAGGGATATATTCTTCCAAATAATAACATTAAACAACTTTTATGAAGCTGTGGAATCCTTCTGCAGTAATATCAAAATATCATTTGACCTCAGTAAATGTAAAATTCTTAATATTCCAAAAGAAAATAGGGACTGAACACATTGAACCTAATTCTAGAAGTCATATTGAACCAGTAAATGGATGTGATGCAAATAAATTCCTTGCTTGTCCTTAGACAAGACAAATAGAACATGTACATCAAACCAAAGGCTATAGCTTGATACATCAAAAAATTTATGGTATCCTAAAATCCAAGCTGAATGAGAAGAAAATTATTGAAGCAATCAGTAACTGGCCAGTTACAATATCAACATACACTTTGGGATTTCTGCAATGGACCATAACAGTTTTAGAGAATATTTTCAAAAAAACAGATAATGTAAATAAAACAGTGTTAATCACCCTAAAAGGATTAATATTCATTTGCCAAAAAGAAGAGGACTTGCAGACATTATAGTACACACAAGTAGGTTAAAAAAACACAAAGCAATACATTATTGAGCAATATTCCAGCTAACTAACAGATGCATTCCATTTTATTTATTGAAAGTAATTAAAAATGGTTTACTTCTGGATGAAAGACACAAAACCAGTGAGATCCAAGTTGAAATAAAAAACCCTTAATGAGTAAAATCTGCATGAACTCAGGCAACTACATGTCATTCAAAAGCTTGGAACAAATGGCTGAGAAGTACAGATTACTTGGTTAAAATATGTTTTTAAGGTGGTAATACTGTTCTAGGACTTTGTGAACAAAAATTACAAAAGGGTTCTCCTAAGCTCCTAAAGTTTAGCCATTTTTAGAGATGATGGAAGAAAATGGTAGAGATGGTAAAAAAAATTACTATGGGCTATACAATTTTACACATAAAAAATATATAGCAGGACCTGATCTCATTGCTAGAGTTATACATCAGAAGCCCTTGATCCTTCATGGTTTAACAGGAAATTTTCCTTCTCTATGGTCCTAGAACTGGACAATTATCATGGACTAAATTATAGTCCTAAAACTTGGACTATTATCATATTATGACCAATATTCTGTGGAAACATTAGCGCATAAAAACTTAAGGACTCTGTCTGCTATTTCAGTGGTACCAAAGACACTTTTATTGAGCCTATGGAAAATGAACTCCTCTACTAATACTTTTATTCAAATACAAAACATTTATTTTTTACCAGTGCAATATCCCATAGTACATTAAATATAAAAGAATAATAACAGGGCTTGGTCTAGAACTATTTCTATCTGAACCATAATGAAAAAGATGAGAATGAGATGGTAACTATTATTATCGTTAATTTGAGAAAATATGATTAGAATTATAGATACTGTTTGATAGTCAAAGTAGTTTAAAAGTCAACTTTGACTTTGTACAAGTCAAATAACTTCTTTCGCTTTTATTTAATCATCTCTGAAATAGGGACCTAATCTTCTTCATCGATATTGGTCAATAAATTAAATACTATTGAAAGTATGTATTACTATTAGAAGAACAATGTCAGCCATTCATTCATTATTCACCCATTTATGAACCACTTATTAAATTGTCACTCTTTGAACAGAATCATGGAAGGTAAAATATGTATATTGTCATTGTTGTTTCTGTTTCTCTTTCATGATGACATCAGGAAGGTGATGACATGCAAGTGACATTGCAAGTGAATTGTAGTTAAATGAGGGAGGGCTGTGCAGTCACCAGTCTCACTTCCTCTTCTGAAGCTATCTTTATCCAGTGGCAAGTTACAGATCAGCATACCTGCAGATGGGCCTGGACGCAGTGGGAGATCATAGCCTTTTTAAGCTAATGTCTTTCCCAGATTTCAGTCTGTCTGAGGCAATGCCCATTAAGTAATCAAGGCTAGATAAAAAATGAGGCAAAAAATGACCTCCAAAAAAAAAAAGAGATGAGGTATTTACCCAAACAACCGTAATGCAAAGCAATATGTGTGAAGGGCCATAAGAAAGAAGCATACGTGACGAGATTGCATCCTTCTTGGCTTTAAGGAAATTTTCTAAAAAAGCTTATTACTTTGATGTAGTCCTTGAATTATTTGTAGGATTCTGATAGGTAGAGGTAAAGAGAAGTGGTGGAGAGATCTGAGGGTAGGATTGAAAGAACGGAATTTTGGGTAGAGATATGAGGCAAGATACCACATAGAACCAGTCATATTTTTACTCTCCCTCTCTATTTTTGTATTTTTTTTTTGTATTCATGTATCTTTTATCTGAAGTAGGATGGACATGGCATACCACTTTAGTATCTTTGCCAAGAAAATCCCAATTAAGATCACAAAGAGTTGGACATGACTGGGAAAAAAAAACTCAACAACAATAATACAATGATGTGAAAAGAGGGCAATCAGACTCCCTTGGTTTGAGTCTCATAGCCAATCAGCCAATCAACATACACTCATTATATGTAACAGACACCATGCTGGGTATTAGAAATGCAAAAAGACAAATTAAATAGTCCTCACCTTCAAGGAGCTTAAATTCTAAATATAGGAACAAACACCTGTAAGCAGATACGAAATAAAACTAGCTGTATTGTGGCACTAAATATATTTCAAAAAATTATGAAATGAATGACCCCCAGTATCTCTTCTAATGTTGTGATTCTTTGGCAAGACTAAAAGAGTGTTTGTAGCCAGGTAGGGCTGCTAAATTGGACAAGTTTTCTTTGTTTTTCAAATTTATATAATTTATTTATTTTCAGTTTTCAATATGCGCTTCCACAAAATTTTGTATTCCAAATTTTCTCCCCAACTTTCCCCTCCTCCCACCCCAGAACAGAGTGCACCCCAACCACCCCTTTCCCCATTCTGCCCTCCCTTCTCCCATCCCTCTCCCTTCTGTTTTCTGGTAGGGAAAGATAGATTTCTATATCCCATTGCCTGTACATCTTATTTCCCAATTGCATGGCAAAACATTTTTAACATTTATTTTTTAAAGCTTTGAGTTCCAAATTTTCTCCCCTACTCCCTCTCCATCCATCCACATTGAGAAAGCAAGCTATTTGATACAGGTCATACATGTGTAGCCATGTTAAATACTTCCATAACAGTCATGCTGCGAAAGACTAACCACATTTCCCTCTATGCTCTCATTCCCTCCTTTTATTCCATTTTCTCCCTTGACCTGTTCCCCCACAAAAGTGTTTGCTTCTGATTGCCCCTTCCCCCAATGTGCCATCCCTTCTATTATCTCACCTCTCTTATCCCCTTCTCCCCTGCTTTCTTGCAAGGTAAGATAGATTTGCATACCCAATTGAATATGTTATTCCCTCCTTAAGCCAAATCCAATGAGAGTAAGGCTCACTTATTCCCTCTCATCCCCTCTTCCCCTTCATGGTAAAAGTTCTTTCTTGCCTCTTTTATATGAGATGATTCACTACAGTCTGCTTCTCCCTTTCTCTTTCTTCCAGGACTTACTCTCAACACTAAATTTTATTTTTTTAAGTATCATTCCTTCATATTCAGCTTGCCCTGTACTTTCCAAACACATATATACACATATACATAAATATAGATACTTACACATAAACCTACACATACACACATATATATACACATGCATACATACACATACATACATATATATCTACATCTCTATCTATCTATCTATCTATCTATCTATCTATCTATCTATCTATCTATCTATATTCCTTCTAATTACCTTAATGCTGAGAAAAGTCTCATGAGTTACAAATATCAACTTTCCATGTAGGAATGTAAACAATACAACTTTAATATATCCCTTATGTCATCTCTTTCCTTTTTACCTTTTCATGTTTCTCTTGATTCTTATATTTGAAAGTCAAATTTTCTATTCAACTCTGATATTTTCAACAAGAATGCTTGGAAGTCCTCTATTTCATTGAAATTCCATTTTTTTCTACTGAAGTATTATACTCAGTTTTGCTGGGTAGGTAATTCTTGGTTTTAAGCCTTTAACTTCTAGAATATCGTATTCTGAGCCTTCTGATCCCTTAGTATAAAAGCTGCTAAATTTTGTGTTGTGCTGATTGTGTTTCCACAATACTTGCATTGTTTATTTCTGGCTCTTTGACCTGGGAACTCTGGAATTTGACTACAATATTCCTAGGAGTTTTTCTTTTGGGATCTCTTTCAGGAGATAATCTGTGGTTTCTTTCCACTTCTATTTTACCCTCTGTTTCTAGAATATCAGAGCAGTTTTCCTTGATAATTTCTTGAAAGGTGATGTCTAGGCTCTTTTCTTATCATTGTTTTCAGGTAGACCAATAATTTTTAAATTATCTCTCCTGGATCTATTTTCCATGTCAGTGATTTTTCCAACAAGATATTTCACATTGTCTTCTATTTTATCATTCTTTTTGTTTTGATTTTTAATGTCTTGGTTTCTTATAAAGTCATTACCTTCCATTTGCTCCATTATAATTTTTAAGGAATTATTTTCTTCAATGAGCTTTTGGACCTCCTTTTCCATTTAGCTAATTCTGCTTTTTAAGGTATTCTTCTCCTCATTGGCTTTGTGGACCTCTTTTGCCATTTGGGTTAGTCTATTTTTAAAGGTGTTATTTTCTTCAGTATTGGGGGGGGGTCTCCATTAGCAAACTATTGACTTGTTTTTCATGATTTTCTTGTATCACTCTCATTTCTCTTCCCAATTTTTTGTCTACTTCTCTTACTTCATTTTCAAAATCCTTTTCAAGATCTTTCATGGCCTGAGACCAATTGAATATTTTTCTTGGAAGCTTTGGATGTAGGAACTTGACCTTCTTGTCTTTCTCTGATTGTATGCTTTCATCTTCCTCTCCACCAAGGATGTAAGAAAATATCTTTTTCCCAAGAAAGTAACTTTCTGCAGTCTTATTGTTTTTCCCCTGTTTGCTCATTTTCCCAGCCAATTATTTGACTTTTGAGCTCTTTGCTAAGTGGAGGGTGTACTGCCCCAAGTTTCAGGGGTTTTGTGCAACTGTCCTCAGAGATATTTCTACGGATCTATAAATTCTTGGTTCCTCCAAAGTGGTATGATTAAAGGAGAGGTGTCCACTCCTCTCCTGGCCTGTGCTCTGTTCTGTGAGCAACCACAAGCGTTCCTTTCTGCCTTGGAACTGCGAGGAGGACTCCCTCTCCACAGCTGCCACCAGCTCTACCATGCCAGCACTCCCCCTCACCCTAGGACTGCCACCCACAACTTCGACCCAGATCAGCTGTTCAATTCTACCATGATCTGTAGGCCAAGAGCTCCAGAAGCAGGTGCTGCTATGGCAGTGGCTGCTGCCACCCTGGGGCTGAGGCTGGGGCTGTGGCTGGATAACACTCCTCTGATCAAGTTTTCCAAAGACACATTTTAAATTGTGAACTGACTTGCTTGACATCCTAAGAAGCCAATGTCAAATAGAAGAAATGAAGCAGGGGATGGGGCTATGAAGGAAGAAAATAATAAGTGAATGGAAAGTTGATTAGCCTGAATAAGAAAAAAAACCTGAATAGAAGAATCTTGAAAAATAGGATTATTGAGATGGAATGATTGTATTTCTGGAGGAATCTGAAGGCCAGGGTGAGAAATCTGCATTTTATTCTATAAGCATTTAAAAACATATCTAAAGGTTCCTAGGGAAGTGATGCTGAGCAAGATTAAAAAAGAATGGCTGCACAAAATTCAGGAGGCAGAAAAATAATAGTACCATGTCAAAGGAATTCAGGTAATGTATGATAAGAGCTTATATTAAGGTAGGAGTTTGTGGCACAAAAAGAAAGAGAAACTCTAGATAGTCAATAGAATTTGTGATGAGTTCAGGATAGATTCCCTAAGGACAAAAATGTATCTAAGGATACAAGCTTTGGGGACCAAAATCCAAGAGATTGTTAAGCACTTGGTGTGAACAGCTCTCTCATCATAGAGAGAATACAGGAAAAACAAGACAAAACAAAACAAAAAGCAAACAAAAAAACCCCAAAAAGCAAAAAACAAAAACCCACTGGTCAGAACCCTAATAGTTAAACACCTCCTGACTCACTTCTAAGACCTCCTATCCTCTACGCTTAAATCTTAATCATTTATCTTTTCCATCTGCACCATTTTAATCATACACATACAAGTAGGAATAATTTCTGTTCGAGTTTGAAAATCATGGGCAGTGCCAGGGTTGATGCAATCTTATGAATGATGTGTCACAAGCTACTGTGATGCATGAAAGTTGAGAATCTTACTCAAAATATCGTTCACCTTTAATGTTTGATTTGCGTAATTTGCACAATTCTGTTGTTTATATCTATGAACTCTGGAGTGACTAAAAAGCTTATTCTGAAATTTAACTTCTATTTTCCCTAAAGTGTGGCATGAATCTATATCAACTGGTACAAAATAAAGTATAAAAAACAAACCAGTTGGTCAGTAGTCTGCTAGGTTCCTTTATTTTAGCAGAACACAACTCCTCTACACTTTAGTATAGATAGAAGTCTTGGAGACTTGCCCAAGGTTTAGAAGTTTAATTACTAGCCCATGATCACAAAGTTAGTAAGATTCAAGGGTGGAATATGAACTTAGGTCTTCCATTTTCTAAGTCCACTATTATATTCATACTATCTGAAACCATAAGTCAGAGGAAAATCCATTTTTTCATGCATCTATGTGCTTATTGCATTACCAAGAGCTGGTATAGTGAAAAGAATATTGAACTAAGAGACAGAAGACTTGTGTTCTAGCACTAGTTCTGCAACTTTCATGCCTTGTTGCCTTGGACTTTAAACCCCTCTGAGCTATGGTTTTCCTCATTTGCAAAATAGCCATAGTAATAATAATTTTCTGTTTACTTCAGTGTTTATAGATAACACTCAATAGAGATATTATGAAAGCTCTTTGAAAACAAAAAATTACTAATCTAACAGACTTTAAGATAAGGAAATATTAAAAAGTGGCTCTTTTCCAGGCTTGTTTCAAGGTCACATATTGGAGCACATCTGATGGGTCTATGGTAGGAAGTTTATTTTCAGAGGTATGCCTTACTGAGTCACCAACATGAGACAAAGAGTTAATTCTCTATATTATTAACTACACAGGGGTTGAATTTGTTGGTTGGGCAACCTACAGGAGGCTGTCAAATAAAGGATGGAAGGCACTAGTGTAATAACATGTAACCGTAGGTTACAAAAACATGCTCATTTAATAGAAGCTGCTTTTTCTTCAGTTTTAGCCAGATTTCAGGACCAGAACTTGAACCTGTAATGAAGTCTGATAAGGAATACTGTTTATTAGTGACATGGATAGTAAAACTCTCAGCTGCTGAGGCATTTGTGAATCAGTAAAATAACATACTTCAGATAACATGTTCAAGTTGAATAGCAGAAAATACACACTTTAACACAACCTTGGGCAACTGTAAAATACAGTCTGTAATAACAGTTAACTGTAACAGTCCTTTGGGGACCTGTATACCAATGTATTAAAATAAATGGGTCACCAGCTTTCTAAATGTACCTTGCTTTTGCGAGCCCAAACCACCAACATCAAGATCTGTTCAATGGTGAAGAGAGAGAGAAAGAGAGAGAAAGAGAGAGAGAGAAACAGAGAGAGACAGAGAGACAGAGACAGAGAAACAGAGAGAGATAAAGAGAGAATACATCCTTCATATATAAATTCATTGCAAAAATACATTTATTCTCTAGGGGTTAAATCCAAACATAATGTCTCTACCAACTTTCTGATTGTCTAGCTCACCTGGTGACTGTAGTTAAGAAGTAGGTGGACAAGGCTTTTATTAAAGTTACTTGGTTCCCACCTAGTTGAGCTTCTTCTGAAATTTTGAATTTATTAGTACTATGTTCCCATGAATCTTCCTCAAAAGCATTTGATTCAAATTAGGAAAACTTGAGGAAAAGTTGTACATCGACAATCCTAAAGTCTAAAGCTTTCTGTTCACTTATAGACCAGGCCCCAGCTTGAAAGGTAGTAGGGTTAATGGGGGTATAGGGAGAAGTGAGAAATGATTAAATTTGGGACCACATTTTATTGTCTTGAATGTCCCTGGCATAGGAGTGGATCAGAAACAAAAAAAAAGAGCTGTTTTTAAATATTTTTTGAAGCAGTATATATGTTTACGTGTATGAATACGTGTGTATGTATACATTATTTATATATGTATGTAATTTGTCACAAAACAGAAGAGAAATAACCCATATGTCTAACAATGAAGAAATGATTAAATAACTTGAGGCATATTTAATGCATTGGAATATTATATTGCAATTAGAATGATCAGTATGAAGACTAGAAAAGCATCTTAGAAAAATCTTTATGAAATATACAAAGGGGAAAAAAGTACAATCAGAAGAAAGAAAGGTACACTCATAAAGTAAAAACACATGAGGAAAAGTGAATGAGAATTAATGGACGAATAACTTGATAGGGACATAGAGGGGATGGTTGAATAGGTGATGATAGTTTGGGGTTATAATCAATTAATATAAAAACAGCTTCTGAGAAAGTTTAGTTGTTTAGCATGAAATTTAATGTAAAGTTGCTAATAATTTTTGAAAGAAGTTTAGAAAGTTCCTTTCATTTAAAAAATAGAATAACATTTTTAACACATTTCATTATTATACAGGTTTACATAAGCTATGAGTCAAACCAAGTCTTTTGAATTGTAACTGCCTGCAGTTAAAAGCTGGCTATTATATAATTTGCCAAGAAATGGTCTTTATCCTTTCGTTTAGCACCAGTTTCCTGCCCTTGTTCCATAGAATCTCACTTCAGACTAGATAACATGAATATAGAAAATAAAAGCAGGTAAACCTCTATCTGTTTTTTCCTCTGTTGATCACATACATCCAAACAGTTATCACCTAACATATTCATTATTCCTTTGGCTCCCTATTTGCTCCAGGGTCAAATCCAAACTTTACCTTTTTGGCATTCAAAGCCTTTTATAACCTGGCTTTCTCCTAGATTTCCAACCTTATATAGAACACCTCTTCATACTCACTATAGTTAACATAGGCAAAGCCCATGTGTGTATTTCACCTGTGTCATAGAATCCCAAATTTCCTTCAAAACTTAGCTCAAATGCTATCCTACATTGGACTCAGGTTCTAATTTCTCTCCCTGGAAAAATCATGTTGTACTTATTATGCAAATATTTTGTATATATTTATATATATAAACAGAAGGAGTTCAGTAGAATTAATGTTCCTTGAGGGTAGGAATTAATTTTTTTTTCCTTTTTGTATCTCCAATCTATAACACAGTAATTGGTAGTACAAATGATTAATACAGGCTTGCTGATTATTTGAATAATTGATTGCTTCATCTAAGAAGTAATCAATGGCACATACTTTATAATGTTAGAGTTTTACATACACTCTCACATATACTTTTATTTGATTTCATTAGGTTTTTTTTTTTACATATATTGACCTACCATTCATTTTGTTAGTATCTCACGGCAATAGATTGGTCTTATAACTCTATATATCCTTAAATAACTAGTTGACAAATAGTGGGCATTCAATAAACATGTATTGATTTGTTAATTAATCACATACTGTGTTCACAGCCCTGCAAAGTATTATGACCTTTTCAAATTCCAGCAGACCACACAGCAGTGAATCTTGTCTTCTTTCTCAGAAGAATTGTTTTTAAAATGAAGAGAACTTCATGGTTATCAGTATGATATACAATAAACCCAGCCTCTAAGTTGACCTATGATTAAATTATAGAGTTTGGGAAGATGCTTCAATGAACAGATCAAATCTACACATGATATATGTTGTCTAAGATGTGCACAATGTAGTATTAGCTGCTGTGAGAATAGCCAAGAAACACATCCATCCTTTCAGGTCACCTGCTAAGAGTTCATGTCTAGGTTCCTAAACTATCTTTTGGGCCATAATTTCTGTACAGAATTATGTAATGGTTAAAACCAAGAGTTCATCATGCTTTAGTATAACTATTAAGGACTAATGTTTCTTCTTTTTCCTCTTCCCCTCCCCCTCTCTGTCCCCCTCTCCCCCCCCTCCTCCTTTCTCCTCCTCCTCCTCCTCCTCCTCCTCCTCCTTCTTCTTCTTCTTCTTCTTCTTCTTCTTCTTTTTCTTCTTCTTCTTCTTCTTCTTCTTCTTCTTCTTCTTCTTCTCCTTATCCTTCTTCTTCCATCTATGTACATAGTTTCCTTCCAATAGAATGTGAACTATTTGGATACAAAGACAGTTTTCTTTTTGTCATTATCTTCCTAGTTCCTGCATACAGTTGATGCTTGATAAAAGCTTGCTAAATTGAAATGAATGATTATTAATTCTATCACTAGAGCCATAAGGAGAAAAGAGCAAGTTCCTGTTCAACTTCATAGCAATTTAAATATTTCAAAGTATCTATTATGTCCATACTTCATCCCCAAGTCTTCTATTTTTCAGGCTAAATATCTCTAATTCTTTCATTGTATCCTAATATAGAATAGTGAAGCCCCTTCATTATTCTAATTACCTTGTACTAAGTAGTACCTCAGCTTACCAATTTCCTTGCTAAACACAAGTGCCCAGAAATGAATACAAAGGTGTGGAGAACAAGCTAATACAAGACCATAACCCCTCTCATTTTGATAGTAAGCTTCTATTAATGCAATTTATGTCATAGTAGATAAAAAGCAGACCTCAGTGTCAAAAAAAAGAGAAAATGTTCAAATCTTGTCTCTCACCCATACTGATTGTATTTCTCTGAATAAGTCAACACCTCATTTTTCCAGATATCTCTCTAAAACTATAATTTGCAAAGTTCTGATCTGCATTAGAAGGAATTTTCTGACCGGTCTCCTACACTGATAAAATCATAGGTGCTGATGAATATTTAAAGTCACATTAACTTATTGGCCACAATGGAGTCAAATTACCAGCACCTATTGAGCTCAGACTGCATTAAAATCTTAAGGTTTATTTCATATAAATGGTTAGCTAGCCATGCTTCCTCCATTCTAAAAATTGAGAATAGATTTTTTTTTTTTGTTAAACCAATTTCAGGATTGTATACTGAGCTCTGATGGATTACATCTTATTAGAGCCAGTTCATTTTTTTTCAGCCCCTTATATTTTAGATCCTGATATTACTGTACTATGCTAATTATTCCTCCTGGTTTCATATCATTCATAAATTGTATAAGCATATCATTTATGCCTTCATTCAAGTCATTGCTAAAATCATTGAAACCACTGGAAGCATCCATCTAGGTTGATATATAATTATGATCATTCTTTCTGTCGCGGCATTCAAACAATTCTTCATCCACCAAATTCTGTAATCCAACCCAAACATCTTCATCTTTTCCACAAAGTTATCATGAGATATGTTATTTAATAGCAGGTTAAAAGCCACATTGAATTGGAAAAATACATATGGGAAAAATACAATTATACCTTGGTCTATTAGTCTTGTCGGTAATATTGTCAAAAACAAAATGAAGTTAGTCTGGCATGATGTACTTTGTGAAATGATTCTAGTTCATAGTTATCACTCATTTATTTTTTATGCTCATTCTGGAAACTTTGTCATCCAAAGTTATAAACAAGAAAATTTAGGGATCTATCACCCTTCAATAGTCAATGCAAATTCCAGGAAATTTTAAATATTAATTGATGATGAAAGCATCTAGGTTATTCATGACAGGCATCATAAAACCAATACTTTGGACACCACATCTCTTGGTTTTGCATAAGAGGCAAGAATGAAGGTCTAGACTAGTAGATCCTCAGGCTTAATAATTTTATCCTGTGATTTATATGATCTAGAGTAGATTAAAGAGTATTATGTTTGAGAGACCATATGGCATAATGGATAAAATGCTGGATCTGGGGTCAGGAAGATAGGTGTTCAAATCCCTCAGACACTTAGTGGCTGTGTAACCATGGACAGATAAGTCCCTTATTGTGATCATGGACAGGTCCTTTAACCTCTTTGGACCTCATTTTTCTCATTTGTAAAATGGGCATAAAAATATATGCCTAACAGGGCAGTTGTGAGGCTCAAATGAGATAATGTATGTAAACTTTAAAGTACTAAACAAATGAAAATTATTATGGTAGATCATGAAAAATTATAATGGGTTCAATGGTTGGGTTGGTAGAAACTGATGAGATGTGATTTCAAAGGGGAGGAGAAGGATCTCCAGTTAAACATCTTTCCTTCTTTAGTAAAAGTCATTTGGACTGAATATTTTCATTTTCTCTTCAATTCTCTTAAAAGTCTGGTACCCCTAGGAGCAGTAAGAGCTTCAGTGTGAATTGCTTTAGAAGATTTACTTTCTTTTTTGATGGAAGAGACAACACAAGAACATTGGGTACTCGAGGATAGAGATTGGGGGGAAAAGTGTGTATGTTGAGAACAAGAAGGTCATGGTGACTAATTCACAGGTTTTTACTTGTTTGCTTTCAAGATTAGTCATTCCAAATTGTTTACAGCTAATAACAAGCCTCAACCGGAAATGCTATCTTCAGTTAGTAATATACCTTAGGAGAGGGAGGAAATGAGAAAGTGTGGTAAAAGAGAGGTTATACATAAATGAAAGGTCAAGTGATTACTCTCTCAAGAGATATCTCCCCTTTATAATATTATCTGATTAAAGGAGATATTTGTGTAACACTTAGCATAGTATGGATCACATAGTAGGAACTATATGAATGCTTATTCCCTCCTTCCCTTCCCTTTAAACACACACACACACACACACACACACACACACACACACACACACACTTCCCATTTAGGAAAGCAGCACAGATTCTCAGCAAAAAACAAACAAAAAACACATTATTTGCCAAAGTATTGGCTTTGGCAAATCTTCGTAGCAGCTCCATTAGTGAAAGCTACCTGATGTGCTTCTAAGTCCTGAAAATACTGAAGAAGAGACTCTTTAAAGCTGACATGTAAATTGCCCTGTAAAAGGAAGTGACTGCTGCATTCATTACCCCTATTATTAGTCAATTTGTCAACTACTGGCAAAGCACAGCATTTACATAGCAAACTAAAGGAGACACAAGATCATCGCTAGGCTGGAGGGGTGGAGGAGATGAATTACTAGACACTGATTTGTGACAATGTCATCATATCATCAATCGAGAAGTTGATGGAAGAATTGCCCTCTTACCAAGGAAGAAAAGAAAGCATGTGTGTCTATAAATAATGTACATGTGTTAGGGAAGATTATTCCACATCAGTCTGTTTTTCATCCTTTGCTGTTTTTCGTCCATATTACTTTAGCAGTGATCTCTGTTAGAGGAAATCCAAGTCAAGTTTCTTGGTGAAACGACAAAAGTATGTGCAGACACATTTAGTTTTGATCTCTTATAAAAGTGGCTACTATAGGCTATCAGAAAGAACGAATTGAAATCCTACTGTGTCTCTGAAACCCTAAAAAGCTCCTGGAACCACCCAGTTGCTTCACATTAAAGTGCAAATCCTCTCCCTATTATAAAGGAGCCCGTGTCTGTGAGCATGACTGCTTACGTTCCCCTTGTTTTCTCTGGCACTAGTCCTTGAACAAAAATCAATCTCCAATTCCTTTTAATGTTTAGTACTAAATCTAGCAAGCAAAACAAAACATAGTAGTCTCACATTTATTATGGAACCTCTTTTATCTGGCAGGAGGGCAGCCTTCTAATCAAGGGAATGAATAAACAGTCATTTACTTACTTTCAGAGAACATAGGAGACAGCTCAATCTTCTTGAAGGCCAGGACCAACCAAAAGGGCCTCCAATTTGTAAATCAAAACATTAGCAGCTTGTTAATTTAGCCTAGCAATTATTAAGATGTAAAGGAGTTGGTATTACTATGTTTATTGATGAAGGTTATAGGTAAGGGTAAAATGACTTTCTTTTACTCCAGAGTGGAAAAAAGACTAATATCTGGCAAAAGGGACAATAAGGCATTATTGTGAGCAGATATTTTGTATACCTTTTTAAAAGATCCCTATTCTCCTTCCTTATGTGTTATAAAACAGCAGTTCCATTGAGCAAGGAGAAAGAGGATGGCATCTCATCCTTTGTCCTTTGATCTATGGAGCATAATAATATATAACAGGGTTGCCTAAATACTGTTTCATGAAACTTTAGCAGTTTATGTCATGAAACTAGCATTTCCACCAGAAAATATTGATGCTAGTGGTATTTTCTTTCATTAATATTTATTAAACCTGAAATGATATTTATATCAAAAAAAAATTTCTATGTGAAAATAGGTATAATTTCCTCTATTTTCTCCCCAGATTTCTCTGATTTTCTCTTTATTTCCGGCATCTTCCATAGCCTCAGGCCTACCTAGCTCACATTTATGTTGTATCATGATAGTTCATCTGAAAGGTTTTCAAGGGTATGTTATTGTAGGTAACACTGGGGAAAAAGTTATCTTCAACAAGGGTGTAAAATCAGATACAGTAACTACAGTATGGGCATACCCCTCCTCCCCACAAATGCAATTTGATACCTTGATACAAGAGAGTCTGAGTAAATCAACATTAAGCCATTCTTTGCTGGTGTTTACACTACAGTCATTCCATTAACTACAATTACTCTTCCATTTGTGGATGCCTTTGAAAAAGGATTACTAATCTGCATGGTAGAAAGCATTTTCTGTTTTGAAATAGGCTTTAGTTTTTCTGACAGCAAATTAGAAGAGGGAAGAAAAAATACATCTGTTCTCTTCACTGTGCCTTAAATACATGGCTGTATCATGTAGTTTAGATCTAAAATTTAAATTTAAGTATTTGTTGCTTGAGTACTAGTCTGATAATCCAATGGGAAAAGGATCTCTCTCTCTCTCCCCCCCCCATTTCTCTCATTCACACACACAAACATATGCATACATATGTATTGCATGTGTGTATATGTATTATATGTAGATATATAATATATGTGTATGTTTTTTTTCTGTTCTCTGACTCAGTGTCATTATACACTTATTCCTGAATGTGGTTAACAGGATGGCTTGCTTGTGTGTTTTAATGATAGAGGGAGGATAGGAGTATAGATAGGGGTGTGATGGAGATCACTGACACTTCATGAAAACTAGTTGGTAAATTTTCAGTGTGAGCATTTACACCTTTGAAATTGACAAATGCTGTAAATCAGAGTTTGCTTTATTATTTTGTTGATTGTCTAGATTTAATAAAGTCATGGGAAAATGATAATAAGGCAAATTTAACTTAAAAGTCTATCATGAGTATTTTTTAATGCTAATTATTAAACATTTGCCAGCAAAGAGATGGAAAATTATATATAATTAAATATATTTGTTGTGGATGAAAGTTGCTACTTTTCTACAAAATGCAATCAGAGTAATGTCTCCAAAGATCCTTTATTTGTCCTTGAAATACAGGTAACTAAGACATTGATGAGCATAATGTAATGGAGAACAATGGATACCGGATTTTGTAGTAAGGAGTCAGTTTTTAATTACAAGTCTGCTACTGTATGACCTTGAACGAGGTGCTTAATATCTCTAGGTCTCAATATACTGATGTGTAAAAACTGGGTGGTTTTCATAGATGAACCAATCCTCATTGACTACAGACAGGCAGCTAGGATACATGGTCATGTAGACTTCTATTGGAATCCATCCTCAAATACAGACTAGCTGTACGGTCCTAAGCAAGTTAAGGAACCTCTTTATGCTTCAGTTTTTCCAAATGTAAAATGGGAATGATAATAGCATTTACCTCAGAGGGTTGTTATGAGGATCAAGTTAATGTAAGTGAAGCATTTTGCAAACCTAAAGCCTATCCATTAAAGAGCTATATAAGTGCTAGCCACGTTGCTGTTGTTATGGATAGAGCCCTGGACTTGGAGTCAGGAAGATCTGAGTTCAAATTCAGCTTGAGATAGGTACTACTTGCCTGACTCTGAGGAAGTCACTTAGTCTCTCTTCAGGTAGGTTTCCATATTTGTAAGATTATGGGGTTAGACTCCACCATCTCTAAGTCTTCTTACATTGATATGATTTTCAAAGTTCCTTCCAACTTAAAAATCCTATGATACTAAGGATTTGTGTACAACTATTTGTATGTATGTATGTGTGTGTGTGTGTGGTATATATTATTTTCCTTGCTCTACTTTCAAAATGAATCCAATTTTGGAATCTTTTTATATATTAAAAGTATTGTAAGAAAGAGGGTGGCCTAGGAAATAATCAGTAACTTGGCTCTATCCACAAAGAAGTATTTTCTAACTAAAAGAAACATTAAAGAAGTAATCTTCTGAATTTAGGGATCATAGCCTTACATACTATTTAAATGAATGTAAAAGTCCACCTACCATTAAATATGCTTTTGGAAATTCAAATGGAATATACAAAACATCACTTTCCCACAAAGTTTTCCAAAATTCAGGCACAAACAGCTATGATGACCCCAGATTTTGTTTCCATTCTCCTCTCTAATGGCTTTATTGCTGAAAAGAAAAAGGGTTTGGTGCCCTAATGGGTGTGTGTGTATGTTTGTGTGTGTGTGTGAGTGTGTGTGTGTTCCATCATGTATGCATAAATTGAAGTGTCTTGAAAACGCATAGGGAGATCTTCAAGTAAACATTACCTGCAAGTTAATTTGATTGAAACAGATTTCCAGAAAATCTCAAAAAAATAAAAATAAAATAAAAAAAAGAACCCACTACATTTATCCTTTAGAAGTAGAACAGCCCTTCTTTCCAAGAGTCAAAACACATGCACATGTCCACAAGTCTCCCTCCTTCTCTCCTTTCAGCCCCCAGCCTAATCATCCTAATCCCTTTGACAGATTTTCCTATGGCTAGATTCTAAGTCTCTCTAATATCTTGAAATAAACACAATACTTTTATTCTAATCAGGGTAGTCTAATCAGGGCAGAATGCAGTTGGGTGGAAAAATTGACAGCATTTTAGACAAATTATTTCTTATTTAAAGAAAATATAAATAAGGGACAAGAATCATATTGTACAAAACTCTGGTGAGGGGATTAATGTGTGACTATCAAAATAAAAGGCAGGTAGGTGGTGCAGTGGATAGAGCTCTTCCTGAGTTCAAATCCAGCCACGGATAACTAATAGCTAAGTGACCCTCCACAAGTTACTTAACCCTGTTTACCTCAGTTTCCTCATCTGAAAAATGAGATGGAGAAGGAAAGAGCAAACCACTCTAGTATCTTTGCCAAGGAAACCTCCAAATACTGTCATGAAAAGTTAGACAACAACAAGTCAAAATTAAAAAAAAAAGTTATAAAGCGTTCATGGTTAACCTAATAAAAATCAGAAGTGTAAAAGCCTATACAACATGCTGCCCTAGTACATCATAAAACCATCAGAGTTTCGGACGTAGAGTCAAGATGGCAGAATAAAAGTAGGGACTTGCTTGAGCTCTCGCCCAAACACCTCCAATTACCTATTAAAAATGACTCTAAATGAATTCTAGAGCTACAGAACTTAAAAAATGACTGAATGAAACAAATCTCCAGCCCAAGACAACCTGGAAGGCTGACAAGAAGGATCTAGTGCACTGGGCTGGGAGTGGAGCATGGTGCAGTGTGGGCTGCACCAGCACAGGCAGGGCTAGAGCAGGCCTCACTGGAAGCTATGGTAGTTTCCAGACTTTTCAACCTACAAACCCCAAAAACAAAGTAAAAGATTAGTTAGGAAACCCTGTCAGAGCTGGGTGAGAGAAGAGTGCCTTCAGGCCCTAGCCCTGGGGCAGTGGAGGTGGCAGTGGCAGCAGCAGCAGCAGCAGCAGCTGCTTCCAAAGCTTCAGGCCCACAGACAGTGTGGGGATTAAGCATGATCAGAGGGGGAATGCAGGGATCTCTGTTGGCACTGAGGCAGGATTCTCTTGCTTTGCCCTGCTTGGATCTGGATCACAGTCCTAGGTGGCAGTCTTAGGGTGAGGAGCAGTGGCATGGCATAGCTTGTGGTGGCTGTGGAGAGGAAATCTTCCTCACAGTTCCAAGGCAGAAAAGAGTGCTTGAGGTCACTCACAGACCAGAGCACATGCCAGGAGAGGAGTAAACACCTCTCCTTTGATCAAACCACCTTAGAAGAACTGAAAATTTACACTGTAGGTGCCTAGAAGTATTTTTGACAACAGCTGTGCAAAACCCCTGAAATTTGGGACAAATCACTGTCCACTCTGGAATCGGAGTCCTACCTTGACAAAGAGCTCAGAAGTCAAATAATTGGCTGGATAAATGAGCAAACAACATAAAAAAATAGACTGTAGAATCTTACTTTGGTGACAAAGAAGGTTAAAACATACAACCAGAAGAATACAACAAAGTCCAAACTCCTATAGTCAAAGCATCCAAGAAGAATATGAATCATCACAGGCCATGGAAGAGCTCAAAAAGGATTTCGAATATCAAGTAAGAGAAGTAGAGGAAAAATTTGGAAGAGAAATGAGAATGATGTAAGAAAATCATTAAAAATTAGTCAACAGCTTGCTAAAGGAGACTCCCAAAATACTGAAGAAAATAACACCTTAAAAATAGACTAACTCAAATGGCAAAAGAGGTCCAAAAAGCCAATGAGGAGAAGAATGCCTTAAAAAGCAGAATGGGCCAAATGGAAAAGAAGGTCCAAAAGCTCACTGAAGAAAATAATTCTTTAAAATTAGAATGGAGCAAACAGAAGTTAATGACCTTGTGAGAAAACAAGAAATTATATAACAGAACCAAAATAATTTAAAAAATAGAAGACAATATGAAATATTTCATTGGGAAAACCATTGATCTGAAAAATAGATGCAGGAGAGATAATTTAAAAATTATTGGACTACCTGAAAGCCATGATTAAAAAAAAGAGCCTAGACATCATCTTTCAAGAAATTATCAAGGAAAACTGTCCTGATATTCTAGAAACAGAGGGGAAATTAAAAATGAAAAGAAACCATGGATTACCTCCTGAAAGAGGTCCAAAAAAGAAAATTCCTAGAAATATTGTATCCAAATTCCAGAGTTCCCAGGTCAACATGAAAATATTGCAAGCAGCCAGAAGAAAAAAAAATTGAGTATTGTGGAAAGACAATGAGGATAACATAAGGTCTAGCAGCTTCTACATTAAGGGATCGAAGGGCTTGGAATATGACAATCTGGAGGTCAATGAAGCTAGGATTAAAACCAAGAATCACCTACCAAGCAAAACTGAGCATAATACTTCAGGAGGGGAAATGGACATTCAACGAAATAGAGGACTTTCAGTCGTTCTTGATGAAAAAACCAGAACTGATCAGAAAATGTGACTTTCAAATAGAAGAATCAAGAGAAGCATGAAAAGGTAAATATGAAAGAAAAATCATAAGGGACTCATTAAAGTCGAACTGTTTATATACATTCCAATGGGGAAAGATGATATTTGTAACTTGTGAGACCTTTCGCAGTATTAGAGTAGTTGAAGGTAATACACACACACACACACACACACACACACGCGCACATATATACAGATGTGTGTATGTATGTGTGTGTATATGTATATATGAGCATACACACATACACATATACATATGTGTGTTTGTGTGTATTATATACATATGTGTATATGTATGTGTATGTATATATATAGACAGAATAGGTAGGGTGAGTTGAATATGAAGGGATGATATCTAAAAAATAAAATTAAGGGGTCACAGGAAAATATAGGGAGAAGGTGAAAGCGGGAGATAGAATAGGATAAATTATCTCATAAAAGAGGCAAGAAAAAACTGTTATAATGGAAGGGAAGGGAGGGAGGTGAAAGGGAATGAGCCAGCCTTACTCTCATCATATTTAGCTTAAGGAGGGAATAACATACATACTCAATTGGGTATCTTACCTTACAGGAAAGTACAGGGAAAAGGGCTAAGAGGGGGGATGATATAAAAAAGAGCAAACTAAGGGAGGGGGGAGTCAGAAGCAAACACTTTTGAAAAGGGACAGGGTCAAAGAAGAAAATAGAATCAATGGAGGATGGGATAGGACAGAGGGAAATATAGTTCGTCTTTCATAATATGACAATTATGGAAATGTTTTGCATAACCTATAATGAATTGCTTTCCTTCTCAATGAAGGTGGGTGGGGAGACAAGAAGGGAGGGAATCTATAACTCAAAGTTTTAAAAACAAATGTTAAAAAATTGTTTTTACGTGGAACTGGGAAATAAGGTATACAGGCAATGGGGTATACAAATCTCTTACAAGGGGAAAGCAAGGAAGAAGGGGATAAGGGAGGTGGGGTGGGGTGATAGAAGGGAGGGAAGAATGGGAAAAGGGGGTAATCAGAATGCATGCCATCTTGGGGTAGGGGTAGGGGAGAGAAGGGGAGAAAACATGGAACACAAAATCTTACGGAAATGAATATTGAAAATTAAAAATAAAATAATTAATTTTAAAACAAATTTTAAAAACAAATTAAAAAAAAATGGAGTTCCAGGGGCGAAAGAAAATTCTTTCCCTAGGCTATATTTAGCCTGGGAAGAGCTCATTCTGATGATGTCATCTCCATAGCTTATTTTCTACCAATTCATGCCTTACTTCTTCCATATATTACTGCAGAGAAAATTTAGCTTAGTTTTTTTTATAAAATCAGGCAAGATTAAGTCCTTGCCTCCCCACCCCCATTTTTGTTTTTCAAGTAATTGTCTTGAAAATTTCATAAAATAATATATTCAAATTCATGTGTTAGGTATCCAAGTGGACATTCTTTCTCATGACCCTTCTGGTGATAATTATGAGTCCATCTGGGTAAAATCCAATTGAGCTTGCACTTTTCCTGAAAACTGACATTGAGCCTTATCCCTGTTTGTGATTCCAAATATTGATTCGCTTCTATTTAAAAGTGACTTCACTCAGCTGATTTTGAGCTTGAAATAGTTGTTCTAATCAGTTGAGTGGAAACTGGACAGAACCAATACATCCAAAAATATTAAAAGAATCATATTGTATGTTCCTTTGAGAAAGGAAGGTTCATCATAGAGATGTTCCCAGAATTAAATTAAAAAAATTAAGAGACTGAGGCTGTATCTAAGTATTGCCAATAAAATCTTTGTAGTACAATGAGGAGTAAGAACATCACAAATAAAATCAAATGTCCAAAGAAACAAAGCCAGAAGAGAGAAATATTTCATTCATTTCAATTTAACAAAGTTCTCTTGAATGCTTGTTACCTAAGGCTTTAGGTATGTCCTCACAGATGCAAATATTAAATCATATATAGGCCTTGCTTTCAAGAAATTTATAGTCTAGTAGTGTGGTGAACTAGAAACAGAAATCATTATAATTTAAATTGCTAAGAACAAAGGAGAGAATCATATGAAATTCCAGGAGAGTTTAGAGGATTACTCCTTCAAGGAGAAGAACTAGGAAAATTAGGGTGGGATATAAATATTCTAATTTTTTTTTAAAAAGCCTAAAATAAATTCAGAAATATAATAAATTATTTTTCTGTAATTATCGTATCTTGAGTAATAACTTTAAAGGTCCCTAACATCATCACATTTAGTTCTATCTTTTCCACAACATGTTCCTCTGAGAGAAATTATTATTTTTTTGTTATATTGATAATGAATTTTTAAATTAGAATTGAGGTTTTTCCTTTCTATTTCCTCATTCAGGGACCAGACCTTGCAGGTCAGTCAGACAGTATCTGAACAACATTGCTCAGAGAGGAGATTGCCCAGATCCTCTGAGTACATGTTTTGTGATCACGGGCGGGACTCCACACAACTACAGGACCTTAAAAATCAAATCTGATCTTGGTGTATTCTTGCCCTTAGGAAATGATCCCCTACCCTTGGAACCCTCCATTTTCTAGAATTTAGGGTGACCCAGCTTATGAAGGAGAAAACCAACCAGAGTGGTCTGGGTCAGGATATATTCATTTTTCCAGATTGCTGGAGGCAGCTAAGTCTCATCATTAATGACATTCTCAGCTGGAGCAGAAGGCTTTTGGCTAACATCCTTATCGATATGCCCACTCCTTCATTAATTGTTCACCAATTAAGTTTTATTTTCACCTATCAGGGGCACCTCATTTTCCAAAGGTATTTAAGCATGCAGGGATCTCCATGGTTTTCTCTTTGGTTACCAAGAGAAACCACTGGCCATCAATTTATTAATTACTTAGAAACTATCTCTTGGGCTTTCATTTGTCACACCGCCTCTTCTAAATGTGGTAGATAATATTTATCTCAAATTCACATTCTGTTGCTAGAGTTCAGTATGAAAGTAAAAGTACATTTTTTTAGTCAGTTGTGGCTTGGAAAATTCTGACTCCTATTCACAATATTTAGGTTTAAAATTTCCTGAGAAAAGCAGAATTATTCAGTATATTTCATGCTAAATTCATCAGTCCCCTAACTTCTCTGTGCTAATGACTGATGTTTTTGCCTTCTCTTGCTTTTATTTAACAAAATTATCTAATACACCTAGCATCTTTATCTAAGATAGCTAAATATCTACATACCTAGAGAAAGACTGCTTTTAAGGAGATAAGGTCTATCATACTAAATAATAATAATATTAATACAGTTCTTAATTTTATTAAACAACAAGTTTAGAAAGTTAGATCAATGCAGTAATTCTTTGGAGAAACATGGAAATTGTACCAGTAGTAATAGTGATAGCCCCCGTTAGCCATTTCTTGGTCTTGATATGAAGTATGGTGAAGAAAGGATCAGGGCAACCCACAACCCACACAACACAACACAACTCTTGAAAAGGCCTAGTTTAAACAGAAGGCCCTAGCTCTTCTCTTTCCTTCTTACTCCACAATTTAACATGACATGCCCATGGTCTATATAGATCCCATCCAACTGAGTTTATACTTATGAAAGTTCTGTGGTGTCCATTTTTATCATCAAAACTCCTCTCTATCTTTGAACCAAGCATAAAAATAGATTTGAGGGAAGTACAAAAAGTATGATTAAAAAAAAGTTAGGAGTGAGGAAGAATAACATGAATGAGGAAGAACACATAGATTCACCTCAAAAAACATATTAATAGGTGAAAAAGGGTCATTATAGTACTCAGGTTGCTTATGAGAAGAGTGAACTAAAGAAGGATCACCCAGGAATCCAAAAGGGAAAGGAAGGGAAAAGAAGGAAAGGGGAGGAAGGCAAGGCAAGTCAAGGAAAGGAAAAGGAAGGCAAGAGAAGTCAAGGAATGCCCAAACACAACTTATTAGGAAATAAGAGTAAGAGGCAATTGAAAATTTGACATAATAGAATATAAATGCAAGCAAGCACCTCAACTACTGAGATAATGACTCGAGTCAAAAGCAACAACAACAATACAAGAAAAAAAAACACAAAAAGCAGCATGAGAGGAATCAAGCTTAGAACATTTCACATCACATGCAACAATAAGCAGCAAATAAATATGTGACCTAGACATAAAAAAATCATAAGATGGGAAGAGTTTTTGACTAATCAAGTGAAAGAAATAACAGTAGATAAAATGTAAATTGATTATTTAATGTGATATTATGTACTAACATTATATAATGATTGATTATGAAATGCATATTGATTATATAAAATGGAAAGTCCACAAATAAAATCAGTACAGTTAAAAGTGAAAATCTTTGTTGCAAATTTCTCTGGTAAAATTTCATATACAGTATATAGAGAAAATAAATATAAAAAAACAAGAGTAATTTCATAATAGATAAAAATATAAAGGACATGAGTAGTTATCAAAAGAAGAAATAAAAGCTATCCCCAATAATATGAAAAATGTTCCATATCAATTTTGGTAAGAAAAATGGAAATTAAAATGACTCAGAGGCTCTGTCTCACAAACAGTATAATGAAGATGAGAAAAGAGGAAAATAATACTTATTGGCATATTGGAGGAGGAGTGTAAGACAGGGCAAGTAATGAATTTGGTGTTAGAATTGTGAACTTGTACAACCATTCTGGAAAGCAATTTGGAACTATATCCCTTGAATTAATAACTGTGGTTAATAATTTTGTGCAACATTATTACAGCTAAAATGTATTCCATGAGAGAGAGGGAAGGGATATATATCTTTAGTGCTATCTATCTATCTATCTATCTATCTATCTATCTATCTATCTGTCTATCTACATATCTATTGATCAAGCTTTGTATTTGCATTACCAAATTCTTTTGATGATTATTACTTCATAGATTTTTTTTTAATCTGGGGACTCTAGAACACTTTCTTTCCCACTTTTTCCCATCACTATATCTCTAATTTTCATTTCTTCCTCAAGATTATTTTTCTTATATTCTCTAGCACAATGTAAAATTTGGTAGATGTAAATAATATCTGTAAATCAATTTAGATATTTGTATTATTTTTCTTCAATGTGCATAGCCAAATAGTGAGCCATTAATAACTCTCAAATTATTTATCCTTCTTGTTTCTATAAAAACTGGTTGTATTTGGAATCATAATTGTTCTGTATGTCTTTGTAAATACAAATTTACATATTTCATAAATTTCATAGTAATTTGAAATGAAATTTATTTTTCTTTCCCTTTATGTTCATTTTTTTGTTAATGTCCAAATGAGCTAATAAGTTTTCTTAGTTCATTTTCTATTGTTCTCTTGTAGATTAATAATTACTTGTTTCTATTAATTTAAATTTATTTATGTGGTTAGATAAGTAAACCATCATATCATTTGACAAAAGCAAAAAAAATTGTTCAACATTGCGTATTCTTATTTATTCACATTCTTTTCTTTCCTAATTGAAATATCTAGTATTTCTTGAATTATATTGTTATTGTAGTATTAATGGAATCCTTATTTTATTACTGATGTTATTGAAAATGCCACTAGTTTTTTTTTTCCTTTATTATGAATGGCACTTTTTGTTTGTTTGTAGTCACCATTTACTATACTGGCAAAAAATCTTTATTTCAATGTTTTCTAGTGTTTTTTAATGTAAAGATGTATTTTTCAAAATATATTTATGCATAGAGAGATAAAATAATTTATTTCCATGTGCAATTCACTATGCTTATAATTTTGCAATTACTGAACCAATACAGAGTTCCTGGTATAAATCCAACCTGCACATAGTATGTAATCTTTTAAATATATTACTTTAGTCTATTAATATCATATTCAATAGTTTTGTAATGATATTCATTAGAGATGTTGGCCTACAGATTTCTTTATTTGACTTATCTCTCCCTGGTTTAAGTATCAGGAAAATATTTGTCTGGTAGAATTTTTGCCAATTTATGTCAAATTGATGCAAACAGTTCTTTGAATTTTTGATATGATTAATTTATTATCTATCTGCTTCTAGATTTGTTTCCCCTAATGAAGAATATTAAGGTATTCTTTGCATATTAAGGTATTCTTTAGAAGAAATTACATGAAGCTATAAATTGGTATAGCCATCCTGGAATATAATTTGGAATTATTCTCCCCAAATCACTATATACCCTTTGACCAGAGATATTAATGCTAGTAATATAACTCAAATGAATCAATAGATGCCTCAATTCAATCCCTTGGAATCTCTATGAATATGAATGCATTTACCTGTTTTGGTATTATTATCTGGTTATGTTTGGCTAAGAATTTAGAATAACAGCTAAATTTGTATAGTGCTTTAAAATTTGCAAAGTGTTTTTACATACACTATTTCATTTGGACATCACAATGACCCAGTAGAATAAAAACTAGTTATCATCTTCATTTTGTAGACAGGGGAAATGAGATTTAGAAAAGTTTAGAGAATTAACCCATTGTGACACAATCGTTAAGTGTTGAAGACAGGACTTGAATCCAGTTTCCCCATGACTCTCAATCTAGCACTATACAACTATACAACTATACAACCACTATACAACACTGCTTCTTTAGGTGATGATGATGACAATGATGATGATGAACCCTGTTCCTTAAAAAGGAAAAAAAAAATCAAAACACTGTGGCTACATATTCTAACATTGTTGTAAAATATCTTGCTTATTTAACAGTATAAAACACAGAACTAAATGCTATCCAGTGTTATAATTTGAATATGAATTTAAGCTTGTAATACTATATGTATAAATATATAATGTACATGCATAAATCGATATGTAATATATAAATATATGTATATATGTACATATGTATATATTTTTGTATATATAGTGACTGTTTTAATAATCATAGTGCCTACAATGCCCATGAGGTAACACTTGTTATCTCTATTCTCCTATCCCATTTTATGACAAAGCTGACTGTATACAAAATAGGTGGTTTATCTTCTAAGCTATAATACACCTTTTCTGTCCTACCTGTGAATGGCCCTTTCCTCTCTGTGGAACACAAATTTTCCTTCCTAGTACAAGATTTAATGTTACCCCTCTCCGGTGTGTGTTAAGCTTGGAAAAGACAATGTATCAAATAAAGGATTTTGATATCTGAGGGTAGAATTTTAAAAACTTGGGTAAGTGAGTTTGGGGACCCTTCAGATTAGATAACTACTTCCTTATCCTCATCATAGAAACATTTTCAATCTCCTAATCATAACCATAACTGGCATCAAACATTTTTTGCTCTAAAAAAACTTAAAGTGCTTTACTAATTTATTTGAAAAGATAATAATAAATGTATGTGGAATTTGTATAATTTTTAAAGTACTTTGCACATCTTATTTACTTTTAGACTCACAATAACCCTGTGAGGTAGATACTCTGGATATCATCATTCACATTTTATAAACCAAGAGAACAAAGTTCAAAGAGTGTAAATGAGTTCTTCATGTCACCATACCCAGTACTCTCAGAATTGGTATTCTGTGTTGAGATATTTCTAACTTTGAGGCAATACTCTGTGCACTATGGTACACTGATATATAATATACATATATATGCATATATATATGTATACACACATATACACAGATGTATACAATATATGTACACACATATACATGTGTATGTGTATGTATATATTATCTCTGTGTGTATGTTGTTTTTGTTTGTCTTTCATTTTCAAAGAGGACCATTGATATCACGGAGTGATGTCTTGACTTACCTGTGAATTGGATTTTAGTAAGGCAGAGTTGCACAAAGTCATCAGCCTCCAACCTCTCTTTCAGAGTGATCAGAGTCCAGTGGCAATATAAAAGTCGGGACAACTGGAAATGTCCCAGAATACAGTGGATGACTTTGGTGTCTTCAATGTTGGACCAAACTCCGTGCAGTTGTGGTTGTGGTTTGTCCTTCATTCTTGAAGAAGACCATGATATTACAGAGATGATGATAGGACTTGGAATTGAATTGGATTTGAGTGAGGGAGGGCTGTGTAAAGTCACCAGCTTTACTTTCTCCTCCAGTGGCCAGATATAGAACAGGTTGACCGGAGATGGCCCAAGATGCAGTGGGAGACCTTGGCCTTTCTAAGCGAAGGTCTTTTTCAAGTTCTCTCTCTGAGTGAGGCAATGCCCATTCAATGAATGATCCTCTTTAAGAACACCCCTTGACCAAATTCTAAATGCCCTACAGCACCCACTTCAGCTGCTTTCATGACTGTTGGGAAAAAAAAATGTTCTCATCCACCTGTTCCGCTAGGTGAAGTCCTCACATGCTCCTAAATCATTGATTGGTTTGAGGCCTTTTGGTAACCATCAGCTTCATTTAGCCCATCTGCTGAGGTAATTTCCCCAGAATGTGGCCACTGTACATGCTACAGCTTCTTGGAGCCACAGGAGAGAGTTGGGTGAACAGTTAGGCACCAAAGGAGAATGAGCAATCTTGAAAAGGTCTTGGTAAGCCTTCACCCCAGCAGTACTAGTTTTTTTTTCCTTAATATACCTTAAAGGATATATCTATATCTATCTCTATCTCTATCTCTATCTCTGTCTCTATCTCTATCTCTATCTCTATCTCTATCTCTATCTCTATCTCTATCTCTATCTCTATCTCTATCTCTATCTCTATCTCTATCTCTATCTCTATCTCTATCTATCTATATCTTATCTATATCTAATCTGTATCTGTCTGTCTCTCTATCTATTTATCTATCTTTTTGGAGGAAGGGGGTCAGGCATGAAAGGGCATGCTACTGTGCTGAAAGAGATTTGTCTTTTAAATTCCAACCTGGCCCACACTGAAATATTCCCTGTTAGTAAGCAAATTAGGCAGTTTGAAAGCAGCATTGTCTTTATTACCATTATAGTAGCATGAGTAGGAAAAAGAATATGATGCTAGCTGATTGCATGGTTGGTTCAATTACAATTTTTAAGATATGTTGAGATTTTAAACACAATGTTTTATCATTATCATTTCCCGAAAGTTTTATTTTAGGGTTTTTTTAACTCATCAGGTTCACCAAAAGGTTAATGTTAATGGTAGCATTTGAGACAAATCCCTCAGCTCATTATGCATGATGAATATGTGAAAAATACTCTTAACCCCCTGCCAAAAACAATGTATCTTATGACTTTTTAGCTAATTATGATAACCTCTAGAAAGGCAAAATAGGGTAACTTTGACCTTAGAATCTATTCTAAGTAACCCTGACCTAGGAGATGTATCTTACTTTAAGAGAATTACACATTAGGCATTTTCCTGATTTGCATATGTATCAAATTTTAACTTCATTTTGTCATTATATATATATTTTTATCATTTCACTATGATTGTTACCAACTGACAACCTGTAAAAGTGCATAACTCACAGAGGTCAGTGGGGATTCTTAATGCTTAATTACTTCGGAATCCAACCTATGATTAATTAAAGCAAGCACCAAAAAAGAAAAAGAAAAGAAATAAAAAAACAAGTTAAAACAAAAGAAAATCCCTATAAAGACTTCATTTTTTCTTTTTGATTCATTCTATTATTATTTTCCAAGTCAAACCCAATACAATGTACCCAGCATGTCTAAACTTATATTTGATGTTATTTGCATGCCTAATAAAAAGGTCAAATAAAATATTTTAACCAAAAAATAATTTTTGAAAAAGAAAGAAGACACCTGCTCAACAACATTTACATTTTATATTCTACATTTCTTCACTGTGATAAGTATTTTACAATACTCATTTACCTTTTAAATAAGTAATGGGTTTAAGAGAGTGAAATACTTCTTTTAAAACTAAATAGATGTCTGACATTAGTTTTTTTTTAAAATTAAACTATGAATTATTAAGGTTTGAGTTACATTTATACAAAGTATAAAGCCTTATAAATTTGTTTTATAATGCATTTACTATTTTTTAAATGGTCAAATTAGTCCTTCATTGTCTGAAGGCTTCCCAACTTTCCAGTTTTTTTTAATATTACTTTTCTATTACTTTTATATTCTATTACTTTTATATTCTATTACTTTTCTATTCTATTCTTTTTCTATTCTATTACTTTTATAAGGCACTCTTTTCCCCAGTTCTGTGTGTTTTTGTTAACTGTCCCTGAGTTCTTTTCCTACTCATCTCTATCCCTTGGTTTCCTCTTTCTTCCTTCAGATCCCAGCCAAAGCCCACTTTCTTCATGTAACCTTCCCTGATCTTCATTATTCCTAACACATTGTAGGATATTACCAATTTATCTTGTCCATATCATTTTTAAACATATTCATATTTGTTTTTATGGAGTCTCCTCCATTAGAATTTAAACTCCTTCAGAAAATAGACTGTTTTTGTTTATTTTTTATCCTTCTTTGTCCCAGCACTTAGCACAGTCTCTGGCACATAACAGACACTGAACAAATGCTTGATGACTTAGCTGTCTAATAACTGTTGTTTGTAAGATGTTTTTATTTGGGGAGGAGATTTCATTATTTAGGGGGAACAGTGATTTTATTGATTTATGGAAATTCCTACACTATTTTGTAGATCAAAATGACAACTAAGGGCTCTCTTACAACTAATTTTCTCTCATTCCTTTCTCCTCAAGTTGGATTCAGTGCTGCATCTCTCTCATTCTAGTGACAAACATGTTGAACGCTTGATAAAAAATGTCTTTTTGCTGTAACCTTGCCTGATTTTTATAGAGATTAACGTATATGTCCATTTGTTTGTCCATTTCTACTCCCTTTATATGTAATATAATGCATATTATTAATTATATAAATAGTTTTATTTTATTATTAATTGATAATATAGTTACATAACTTGGTATATTTATGTCTATGTATGTGTGTGCAGACAGTAGAAATGAAAAATTAAATGAATTTAGAATTAGAAAAAGGAGAGTATAATTTAGTTTAGAAAACTTCAGAGCTCCAGATTTCTCTCAGAAACAAAGGGTATTGTTTTAAAAGTTATTCTACCAATGTTACTATAAAATTGTGAGTTAAAGAACACAATAATCTCTAACGGATTAAAAATCATTATAACAGAGGGGGCAATGGAGAGGTGCCTGGTGAGTTTGAGCAATCTGCAGCAAGTAACAAATAAGGAACCACAAATAATTACTGCAGTAAAGGATGACATAAAGGGAATGTAAAATCAAAAAAGAAAATTGGCTGGTTGTTTATCAAGAGCAAGAAATAACAAGTAAATGATGTGCCATATCTATTCTTAAGATGCCAGGAAGAAGTGATGGTCCCCAGCTTGTTAGGTATGGTTAATTTGTGGTAGGCCATAGGCAAGAATTACTTGGGATAGACAGACATGTCTGGATTGTTATCAGCATCTTTGTGTGGAACATCCAAGTTAGTGGCATTACCATACTGTTTTATTATCAAGAAGGTCCTCCTAGCATTGAAACCCTTTCCGCCGATGCAAATCAACTGCTTCTCTGTACCTTAACATCCTTAGGGAATGGCTTGGCATACTGACAAGTGAAGTGAACCATCCATAGTCACGCAGATAGTATATTTTGCAGTTAGCACTTGAACCTGTGTGTTCTTATTTCTGGTACTTCCTTCTCCCCACTAGTCCACACTGCAACTGTTTAATGCAATTTGAAAAAACAGTAAATTATTAGGGCAAAAATGAAATTAAAGACCTTCTATTCTATATTGTAATTAAATTATTCCTGTATCACTTTTTCTGTGCATATAGGGGTAGCCTGAGTGAAAAGATGGCCAAAGTCAATGGTTAGGTCTTTTGGCCTAAGAAGATAACGCAATTGGTTGAACTCTTCAACTAGGCTGTGCACGTGTGTGTGTGTATGTGTGTGTGTGTGTGTGTGTGTGTTTATGATTTGCATAGAGTTTTATATCCTCTTGATATAACTGACACCATAACCTGCTTGGCCTCAGAGAAAGGCAAAAATAATAATCCAGTCAAGCTAATGCATATGTGCCCCCAAGCCATTATTTTATCATTTATTTCCTTCTTTTTTGCCAAAATCAACATATAATAAGTATGTCTTGTTTCAGGTAGAGTGCAGATGGAGACACTGTGTGAGGGAGGGAGATGTCCAGGACCTATTAGAGTCTGCTGAACTATCAATTCTCAAACCAACATTAACTCAAAAAGCAAAACAAAATAAAATCTGTTTTTCATAACTTTTGCTTTTATGTTGCAGTTATTGTAGGATGTAAAACCCATCACTTTGCCACCCACATCCCCCTCAACCCAATAGGGAGCCACAGTGTCTTGTAAAAAAGAAAAAAAAATAAATAAAAACAGAAAACACAGGGATGCCTTCTATTAGAGTATATAATATCACTCATTCATAGTTATCCATCTCTCCAAAGTAAAATTAAAGGTCCCTTTCTTCCTCAGGGCCAAAACTTGTCATCATGTAATGTGTTATTCAGTTTTGTTTTTATTAAATTTCAATTTACATCTTCACAGTTTATGCTATCTTCTTGATTCTATTTATTTATTGCTGTCTCAGTTAATGCAAGTTACTCTGAAAGTTACTCTGAATTTCTCATATTAAGTGGTCTTGATGGTGTGACAATTACATTCATTTGTCTGGCTAATACCACCCCCCCCCCAATTAAAACTGATTTTGTTGCTACCATTAAGTGTCATTAACATTTTTGCTATCCATGGAACCCAATAACCAATGAGTAATTCAATAATCTTTCCTTGAGAGCTTACCATATGCATGACATTGGGAATACAAATTAAAAAAAAATAGTTCTTGTCCTCTGGTGCTTATATTATAATAGAAAAGGCTTGTACATAACTCGGTACTTACAAGTTACACAGAGAGTATATGGAGAGTATTCTGAGAGGGGAAGGCACTACTAGGATGTGAAGCAGAAAGTCAGGGAAGGACTTTCCTAAAGAAGACTGAGCTGACAGCAATAACATTTTTTCACTAATATGAAATATGGCATCATTAGGGTATCAAGAATGCATGAGAACAGTGTCTGTCTGGTGCCTGACACAGTGTTAGATACATAGCAAGCATTCATAAATAGCAATTTATTACTATGTTTGTTTTCCCCTACCCTCCTCCCTCAAAGGCATGACTAAATTCTTCTTTAAGTTGTTAGATATTACTTTTGGTATTTATTTCCTTATTTATTCACTGTGCGTAATAACAATTATTTCTTCCTAAGTTGTTTTCCCCTTTCCCTATTTCTTCCTAAGCTGCTTTTCTCTTTCCCTAGCATATCCCAATGTTCAGAATATGGCATTTGATCTACTGACCTACTTTTCTGATTCTCCGTATGGAACATACCTCTTTTTGGCTTCTCAAACAATACTTTGGCTTTGCTTAAAACCAGTCCTGAGAGAGCTGTCATTGCATTCTCTAGGGAGAGATTAATTCCAGGGTTTGTTGGCCCCTTGGCCAAGTTTATTACTAATAATAAATCAATGTTGGGCCACCCACCCCCTCTTGTCTTCTCTATTTGCCAAGGGTCTGAAACAATTTTCTATGGCTCAGATTGTCATGACACACTGCCTTTAAAAGAGCCTGTTCCAGCCTTATCCACTTCTAAAACTCCCATTAATTTCAATGTGCCGAATCAGGCTCTTATGGAATTAGTCAGGACTTTTGGAAAGGTTAGCAAGGCTGGTTTATTCATGGACTATAACTCTGATGCAGATTTGACCAAGGTATTTCTTGTCTTATAGGAAGACAATGACAAATTAAGACAAATTAAGAAAAAATGACTCATTTCATTGATATTGTTGCTGATCTCGAAAAAGGCAAAAAAGGATGTTTTTCTTTATACATATTAACATTAAAACAGTGATATTTTAGGACCAAAATTATTTTCTTTGAATAAAAGATTCATAATGTTTTGTTTATTATTCATAGTGGTATTCTGGTTGTCACAAGACTAATCACAAGATTAATCTCCTCTGATGTTGGGATGAGACTCTACTGGGCCTAAGAATATTAGATGAATCCAAAGGATCAACATGGTTTAAGTTCTGATGCTGCCAGATACTAGCTATGTGTCCTTGGGAAAATCAATTCATTTCTTGGAATCTCATTTTTCCTTGTATATAAAATAAAGAAGTTTATATTAGTTAAACTATATGGTTCCTTCCAGACCTAAGAGTACATGGTGCTTCTGTTCCTTAGGATAAATAGTCAGAGCCGTAACAGTGCTACCGTTCAATAGAAATGTTGACAAACCAGTCAATTCTCAATTATTTGCACATGGATAACTGACCACACATTCTGAAATTAGATTTCCTTGTCAGATGGGATACCAATAAAACATATACTTCCCTAAAGACTGATGAATCTGATCAAAAGGAATCTAAATTGAAAGTGTAAGAGAAAGAGGAGAAAGCAGCCACAGATATTTATAAAGCTAGACACTATAGAGTCTATCAGATACAACACAGAAAAGAATAATGTCAGTGAAGAGGACCAGCAATTCACAGGAAAGCCAATGGAATGCCAATTAATTTATGGAATTGTTATAGATTTATTGTGACTCAGGAAAAAGGAAAAAAAAAAAAGGTTGTCGTGAGAGGAGACATGAAGTTTTGCTATTCATCTGTTTTCCATCCAGGAATTCATTGGGCCCAGCTTGTGAATGGCTTGTAGTATCAGTTTCTGACTAAGAAAGTAAGACTATAAGAAGTTCTCTCTGAGTCAAGTGGAAGGCAGAAATGCTGGTTTTTTATTTGTTTTCTAATGCTAGCAGGGAAAGACCATGACAGAAGCAAATGAGGAGTAATGTTTCAACGTACTTTAATAAGGCACAGAGAGTACAGGGTCAAATAGCACAAAAAGTACACAGGCAAATGGTGGAAAAAGTCCAGAGGCAAACGTTTGCAAGGGGTGTAAGTCAGACATTGTGAGGACTGAGGATGGGATAGTAGAGAAAAGCAGGCAGTGTGGGGAAGAGAATGAGGAGTAGGAGGGGCACAGAGAGTCACTTACATAACCTTGCATTGGCATTGTAGCTGATGGAGAAGTGCTGGGGGTGGGGGTGAGGAGGCAGAAATTTGGGGTCTTATTTTTATAGGATTTTGGTGGTGTGGGATGAATTAACTCTTATCTCTGCCACTTTAGGCTTTGTTCATATATCCACATCATCTCAAAATTATCAGCAACACTTTAGGGTTAGTTCATTAGTATAATGCTTTGCTAGCATTGTGTTGGTCTTACTACACATTTCCGAAGTTTATCTGAGGCTTATAGACAAACAGCAGTTAGCAGGCCTGAGGCACCCTCACAGTAAGGCCTAGTTGGCCTCCCCTAACTGAGCACAGTCTCAGGATATGGACTTAGTTAATTTATAAGATACTTTCCAATGATGGTTTCTATGCTCCTCTAATTTATGAGACAGTTTGCAAGTAATTGTTTTGTTCCCTTATTTTTTGAGAAATTCTGTGACTTCCAGGTTCCCCTTTATAATCTTACTTCCTACTATTAACATACGCAAACTTTCTATCTACCTAATCTATATTATACTATATATGTGTGTATGCATATATATATATGTTTATATATGTATATGTACACATATACATATATAATACAGGCAATATAAAGGTTATAACTTTAAAGAGCTATACAAATATTGCAGAAACTTGATAATAAACAAGGAAAACTAGAAATATCATTCAAAACAAATTCTACAACAGTGGTATCACTGAGATTTTGATAGTATGTAATTCATGGCTTGCTTTGAAAAAGAATATCTTATATAAAGGACTAGATTAAGTTAAAGGAATGGTAGAATAAACAATATATTCATGTGAGGAAATCCACACTTTGGTAAGTATTGTATGAGGGTCGACGGATCTATAAATGAATTTAATATTCTTGAGGGAATCTACCACCAACCTCCCCACCAGAATGAAGAAATTGGTAGTGAGTTTAAGAAACATATTGTAAAGCTGGTTTAGAGTCATTGAGTACATGATGACATGAACTATTTGGACATCTACTGGAATTTTCAGCTAAAAGTAAAATATCTGATAAATTCTTGAATTAATGATAATTTTGTCATTTACTATCCTAAAAGAGCTGGATGTGATATTCTATAATTCTACCTATACTGGTACCTTCAAAGCTAATGGATATTTGGAGTAAGGGAATTTTGAGTTGCAGTGGATTATACCAATCATGTGTCCATACTGTTTGGCATCAATATGGTTTGTCCCCAGAAGTGGAAGGCCACCAGAGGATGTGAGGAAGGGCAAACCATCGAGTGTGTCAAATTTCCCTTACTAATCAGTAGTGGCATAGGTCTTGTGAGTAGCCCCTGAACTTCCATCTTGGATGTGATGTGTTCATGTGTATAAGCCCATTTAATTGCTGATTACTACTGTCTGTAAGCATATGGAACAGAAAATAAAAATAAACAAGTAAATGTGTCTAATTTAAACAGGAAGAGAAAAAGATGGTTTCCCTTTAGATTTGTTGCTGTTTTTGAGTCATTTCAGACGTGTCCAATTCTTTGTGAGCCCTTTTGGGGTGTTCTTGGCAAAGATACTGGAGTATTTTGTGGAATCTACATATAAACTTGGCGACTGATTTATTCCAAACATGAGAAAGAGTAAAGAGTTGAAGATGCCTCTTTACAATTTGTCATGGACTGGTATTCAGAGGAGGTGGAAAATGTAGGGCCCTCCTCCCATCTATATGAAGTTCATAAAGGATTATGAACTGTATCTTTCATTGCAAGCTATTCCTACAGGAAGGTGTCTATGTGCATAATTATGCAGCTTGATTCTTCTTCTGCCCATTCTTATCCCTCTCAAATCAGCAGAAGAAAGGGGGACATTCTTCTTAATTAGTCACTTTTTAGTTGTGTCCAAGTCTCTGTGACCCCTTTTAGGGTTTTCTTGGCAGAAATACTGGAGTGGTTTGCATTTCCTTCTCCAGCTCATTTTACAGAGAAGGAAACTGAGACAAATATGATTAAATGACTTGTCCAGGGTCACATAGCTAGTGTCTGAGGCCTAGTTTGAATTCAGGTCTTCCTGACTCCAGGCCTGGTGCTCTATCCATTGTGCCACCTACCTACCCTTTAGATTACAACTCTGTAGAAGGAAAAAAAAATGTGCAAACAGGGAGACTTGTCTGGAACTGGAATGGACATTTTTGGTTGTGAGTTCCTCATTAATGTAGATCTTCAGAGATCTCTTTTTTGTAGATTATTGTAAAGATGATTCATATTTACATAAAGGTTGTGTTAGAACATAGTTTAGCTCACTTATAACTGAAATTCTGTGAAAGCAACCCAATTTCACCTTGCTTAAGCAGTTACCTTTTTACAGCTTCCTACATTGCCCAATACAACTATATGTATACAATACCTGGGCCATCATTCACCTCTGTTATTAAATTAGATAATAAAGATCTGATTACATTTTTCTAGTCAATTTGCTTTATTTTTTCCCTTTTTTGAAAATAGTATTTTATTTTTCCCCTAATTATATTTCAAGAAAATATTTAACATTCATTTTTACAAGATTTTGAGTATCAGATCTTTCTCCCTCCCTCTCTTCCCTTCTGAAAATTTGATACAGGTTTTACATGTGCTATCATGCAAAACATATTTCTATATTAGTGTGTTGGTAAGCAAAATGGGCTCTTAGCACTCAATTCAACCAAGTGCTCTTGAAGAGTTTGGCTTTTGTTTCCTTTGATTAATTCAGTGTGTTTCATTGAGTCTTACTAGGTGCTAAGCCCCAGGCCCAAACCCCTATTACGTGCTAAGTTCCCAGGGTCCTAAGGGGAGGGGCTAAAACTAGAACCAATCATAGGACCCTAAGTTCTGGTCATTGAGATGACATTTGATGACCTCTGAAAATGTATAAGAAGAGAAGACAGAGCTATTTGCACAGGGCTCTCACTCGCGGTGGTGCTGATGTGGAGACTCCAGGCAGCTGTAGCTAAGAGTCCTCCAACTTGTAACCTGGATGCTGAGACTTTGTTAAACTCTAGTAACTATGTATTGGTATTTGAATCAGATAAGGTCTGTCTGTCGATGTTCGTACTTTGTATTTTGCTCTGAAGTTCAGGGTGCTGGTTTTTTCCCCTGAACTAAGTGAATGATATTTATATGCTGAATTAAAGTAAACTTGTCAACCCCTTAACATTTCTTTCCTTACTAAAGCAGATCAAAAGAACCTGTGCTTTTGTAGCGTGCTGGTAGCGTTCTTGTTGTTGGGCTTCTGTTGGTCTTTCATCCTCCCACAACAGCTGCTAGCCAGATTGTTGAAACAATTAGTCATAGTTGTGAAAGAAGAAACAGATCAAAAGGAAGAAAATATGAAAAAGAATAAAATGAAAAAATATGCCTCAATTTGTATTCAGAGTCCATCAGGTCTTTTTCCCCCTCAACTTAATAGTATTTTGTTTCCAATCACATGCAAAAATAGCTTTCAGCATTCATTTTTTATAAAAATTTGAATTCCATATTTTTTCTCCTTCCATCCCTCTCCCCCCAAGATGGCAAGCAATACATTTTCAGAGGTCATCAAATGTCATCTCAATCTGATACAGGATATATATTTACAATTGTATTAAACATATTTCCATATTCATCATGTTGTGAAAGAAGAACAAGAACAAAAGAGAAAAAACATGAGAAAGGAAAAAAGAAACAAGGAAAGAAAGAAAATAGTGTGCTTCAATCTGCATTTAGGCTCCATAGCTCTTTCTCTGGATGTGGATAGCATTTACCATCATGAGTCTTTGGGAATTGTCTTAGAAGAGTTAATTATATTAATTTTGAGGTGGGGCAAGGTAAAAATTAGAGTTTGAAGTTTCTTTAGCTTGTATTTCAACACACACACACACACACATATACAATCCTCTATGGGTTTATGTAGAAATGAAAACTACGACTTTACCCTTAATGGAAAAGAAGTGAAGGATTTTCTGACCTGTATAGCTGTATTGTGTTCTGTAGAGGTAGAGTTAAGCTCAGCAACAGAATAGGAAGCATGTCTGTGATCACATTGGCATCACATCAGAACTCTCTAGTTGAGGAGTCTTCCTTTACCAAGCAGGATAATACTTTCTCTGCAACTTATAGTCTTAGAAAGTAGCCTAGAATGGCAGCTAGGTGGCACAATGGATAGAGCACTGGCCCTGGAGTCAGAAGGAGCTGAGTTCAAATACCACCTCAGACACTTCCTAGCTGTGTAACGCTGGGCAAGTCCCTTAAACCCGGTTGCCGGAAAGAAAGAATGAAAGTGCACTAGACAGTTCACACACTGTGTTTGTATCAGAGGTAGGTCTTGAACCAAGGTGTTGCTAATTCCCTAACCAGCTCTCTACTATACCACACTCCCTATCACCTATAATATTAGAATACCTGGAACATGAAAATGCGAGAAGTATGGTAGTAGTAATATCATCAGTTTAAAGGATAGAATATGAATTTAAATCCTGGAGCAGTTTTGATCTGAAGTAAGTCATTTAATCTCTCCAGGCCTTAGTTTTCCCATCTATAAAAATGAGCTGTTTGGTCTGAGTTGTATCTAAATTCTCTTTCAAGGCTTAAGTTTATGGAATCCTTAAGATGCTCTTTTTCAGTTAATAAGTATTGTCTTAATCTAGTTGAAAGTGATTCTACAAGGATAAAAAGAGAAGCTAAATAATTTCCTTTAAGTAGTGAACTGGTGAGAAATATTCTGAAGCCTCCAACATCCTTACATGAGTGAAACAGGGGAGGAGGAAGAGGAAGAGATGAGAAAGGAGGGGAGGGGAAAATGGTGGGGGTGGGGAGAGTGGGAAAGAGAGACAGAGACAGAGACAAAGAAAGAGATACAGAGACAGAGAAAGAAATCAAAGACAGAGAAACTTATTTAGAACTCTCCCTATTTCATCAGATCAATTCGACAACAAAAAAACAACTGAACCATATTAGAAAACATTCAAACAACCCTCAGTAACTCTCTGCATTTCCCTGTTTTCATGCATGTATCCATATCATTTTTCACTCAGCATGTGCTTACATCAATCCCAGCTTAATGGATTTCCAATTGAGAAAGCTAAATATTTGGGGCTATCATAAGCAGACACTTTCAGGGGGTTGGCAGCTGAAGGGTTCTCTTATCATCTGAGTCCTCAGGAGGTTTCTAGCCATTGAAGTTAGTATGAAAGTGGCTCAAAGCCAGTGAACCAGCTATACACTGTTATAATCTGAGCCAGGGTCTATAGAGTCAGTGCAAAGTGAAGAGTTGTTCAGTTAGAAAATTAATTTGGGAATGTTCACAGCCAAGTAGGTAATTGATGAAAATACAAGTTGTTTTTGTCCTCTTTCCTCCGATGTAGCTAAGTCTAAAATAATAGAACAATGGCTAACAGGAAACTGACACCGAAGGCAAGTGAGGATATAGTAAGAGATCACTGAGCTATCATTAGAGAGGGTTAAGCCACCTGACCCAATCCACTGTATATCAGGGTTGTGAAAGTAGAAGTATGCAGATATGACTGCCAAATCCCCACTGGTGATGTTTGAAGAATTCTGGAAAATAAGAGGAGTGCTCAGGAAAATAGTCTCTATTTTCTTGTTTGTTTGCTTGCTTTTAAGAGGATGAAGACTCTTTATACTACTTCTAGGCAAGGCCTAACTCAGGTCATTCCAGGGATCCAGGCTTAGGATAAGAATGCAATGAGATAAGACATTCAGAGGCCATAAAATCACAATTAAAATAACTTTACTTAAGATTAAAAAGGGAAAAATTCAGAAAGAAAAAGCTTCCCTCTGCTTACACATTCATCATGACAATAGTCACATTAGGTCAGTAAAGCATCTTGACCAATCCCATTAGATTGTGATCTTGAGGGTAGGAACTATGTTTTTCCTCTTAATATCTCTAGCAGTGGGCAGCTCAGTGGCACAATTGATAGAATGCTATGCATGGAGTCAAGAAGACTAATCTTCTTGGGTTCAAATCTGGCTTCAGATGCTTACTATCTGTGTGACCCTGGGCAAGTCACTTAGCCCTGTTTTCCTTAGTTTTGTCATCTGTGAAAATGAGCTATAGAAGGAAATGACAAACTCAGTATCTCTATCAAGAAAACCCCAAATGGGTTCAAGAAAAGTCAGACACAACTGAAAAACAACTAAACAACAACAAAAATTCCTAGCACTTAGCACAGTACCCGACACATTGTGGGTACTTAATAAATATTGATTGATTAAAATTAGTAAAACTTCCAATTTGAATTCCTCATAGATGTGGCCTTTTAGGCCTTAGGCAGCAAGAAAACCCAACTAATGATAACAGCAATCTCTCATTCACTGTATCTTATGACCTTTCTTTCTGGATCTCTCTGAAGCCTTTGGCATTGTTGAGTACTCTCTTCTATTTACTGTCTACTGTTTAGGTTTTCATGACACTATTCTCTCCTGATTTTTGTCCTACCTATCTGACAGATCCTGTCTCAGTCTCTTTGCTAGATTTTCATACTGGTCATCCTCACTAACCGTGGGTATCCCCCACGTGTCTGTCTTTAGCTCTCTTCTCTTTTCCCTTTATGCTATCTTTCTTGGTGATCTCATCAGTTCCCATGGATAAAATTAGCATCACAATGAGTATAATAAATGTTCTGTAATATTTAATCGATTATCGAGTTTTATGGATTTGTTCTGTCACTCTCAGAGTCATTACCTTTGTTCACGTTTTCATGGCACATCACCTTTCACCTGGAATACTATAACTAAATTTATCTTTTCCTGATTCCAGTCCTCTTTTGTCCTCTCCATCTTCCACAAAGCTACCAAAATACTTCTCTTAAAACACAAGTAAGACTTTCATACTAAAACATCTTTCTTAGCTTCTTAGTATATAGGATAAAATACAAACTACTCTGATTCATATTCAAAATCTTGTAGAGATTAGCTCTAAATTACCTTTCCAGGGAAGCTTCCTTTGATCCATTCTCTAATTCTTTACCTACTCTCCCCTAGTTCCAGGAAAACTAGATTAGTTTCTTTTACCAGAATTTAGTACTCCATCTCTAACTGCTTGTTTCTATTGTTCTCTTGTTTCTCTGCCTTCCATCCATGACTTTACTTTTTCTTTTCCTCAGATCCATTTAATCAATCAATAAACCTTTATTAAGTGGATACTGTGTGTCAGGCACTATGCTAAATAGTAGTGATACAAAAGGGATCAAAAGATAGTCCCTGCAAAGAATTTAAATCTAATTGGAGAGACAGCATGCAAATATATATATATACACACATATATATATATGTACAAAGTATGTATGTATATATATACACATATATATGTATGTATATATATACACATATATATGTATATATAGGAAGCAAGCTATATAGAATAAATGGGAGAAAATGATAACATGAAAGAAGGCACTGGAATGCATTAGAAGAGGGGTCTGGCCATTCTGTAGAGGAATTTGGAACTATGCCCAAAGGGCTATAAAAATGTGCATACTCTTTGAACCAGCAATACAGCTTCTAAGGCTGTATCCCAAAAAGATCATAAAAATGGGAAAAGGAGCCACATGCACAAAAATATTTATAGCGGCTGTCTTTGTGGTGGCCAAGAATTGGAGATTGATGGGATGCTCATCAACTGGGGAATGGCTGAACAAGTTGTGGCATATGAATGTAATGGAATACTACTGTGCTATAAAAAATGATGAACAGGCAAACTTCAAAAAAATCTAGAAAGGCTTATATGAACTGATGCTGAGTGAAGTGAGTAGAACCAGGAGAACAGTGTACACAGTAACAGCATGTGTTGACTGATTTTTATAGATAGACTTTCTCAGCAATGTAAGGACCCAAAACAATTCCAAAGGACTCATGATGGAAAATGCCATCCATATCCAGAGAAAGAACTATGGCGTCTGAATGCAGAGTGAAGCAGACTACTTTCTTTTGTTTTTTTTTTGTTTGTTTGTTTTGTTTTATTTAGTTTTGTTTTCTCATGGTTCCTCCTATTCATTTTAATTCTTCTATATACCATGATTAATGTGAAAATATGTTTAATAGGAATGCATATGTAGAGACTGCATGCTGTCTTGAGGAGGGGCAAGGGGACAGAGAGAGAGAAAATTTAAAACTTATGGAAGTGAATATTGAAAACTAAAAATTAATTAATTAATAAAAAAGAGGTGTTGGGGAAGGTTTCCAATAAAAAGTAAGATTTTACTTGGGAGTTATTCAAATATATAAATACATTTCCAACAACAACCCCTCCTTCTCATAGTTTGGTTGTTAAACATTCACCAGTATATCCCTACATTGCTTTATAAGCATTACTGGATCTCAACAGGAGTGTAGTAGGAGTCTCACAGAATAAAATCCTCATCAGACTGTAGGCCTAGTGACTATAGGCAGATGATGATGATGATGATGATGATGATGATGATGATGATGATGACAATAATGATGAATGATAACTGGCATTTACATAACACTTTAAGGTTTGTGGAGTGTTTTATATCCATTATCTCAAAGCTGCCTCCCAATACCCCTATTTGCATGTTGTATCTCCCAATAGAATATAAGCTCAAGGGTAAAGATTTTGTTTGTCATATCTCCGTAACCTAGCACAAATTATTTGTATAATAATATTTTTAAAAAATTATTTTGAACTTCACTGTTGTTGCTCCCTTTACCTCCATAGATAATTAATGACTTCTACACAACTTCCATATTTTCATGAGTTGCTATGGCCAAAACACTAATCATCTAGAAGTCACTCTTATGTTGATGAGTAGGTATTTATCTCTGAGCCTGTCTATGCTAATGACCTTTCTGGTTTGGAGAGGCACTCTAGGACTTATGTTCTTCAGGTTATGCTTTGAATCAAGAAGATCAGGAATCCCACCTCAGGCACGTATTAATTCTATGACCCTGTGCTAGACATTTAACCACCCTTGGCCTTCTTTACCTTGTCTGTAAAATGAAGAGGTTGAACTCAATGACTTCTGAGGCTCCTTCCAGCTCTCAGTCTATTATCCTAAGAACTGAGAATCACCTCTGCTCCATAATACAATCCAAAAATTGAGTCTTATTAGGAGAAATTTAATATGGAAATATTAAATATTCTCCTAATCATGTTCAAAAGAGCAACTGCAAAATTTCAAGATGAGAATAGGTGAATATAAGAAGTCCAATGACAAATTGTTGAATTTTAGTGACCTGCCAGATCAATTTTAGTCTGATAGGTAGCCAAAAAAATCTAATTCAGTAGCAGAGCCATTAATAGAATCAGAGTGTTTGGAATAAAAGTCATAATCCTGGTCAGGCCACACCTGAAGCACTGTGTCAAACTTTGGCCATGGCATTTTAGAAGCGATTTTGACAGGCTAAAGCTGAACCAGAGAAGACGGATCAGTGTAGTATGGGAACCCAAAATTCTGCCATGGAAAAATGTGATAAAGGACTTGGGGATAGTTAGCCTAAAGAAGGATTTAGTAGAAACAGGTTCGATATTCTCATATATTTGGAAAGTCATCATGTGGAAAAAAGAAATAAACTTATTCAATTTGGCTCTAGAGAATCAGTGTGCTTAATGAATGGAAGTTAAAAGAAAACAGATTTTGATGTGAGATAAGCAAAAATTTACTGTCTAAATGAAATGAGCTGAGATGGAGGTTCCATTTCCCTTCACTGAACATCTTTAAACGGATGAAGATGAGGCTTGATAAAGGATGTTTTATATACATACACATTACCTTAAAGACCGTTGAATAGGGGTTGAAGTAACACATTCCAGAGGTCTCCTCCAACTCTGATATTATTATTATTACTATAAATTTTCTTCACTTTAAGTCCAAATATACAAATTCCTTGTGAGTTTATTTCCCTTTGTTTTGTAGACATAATCGTTCTCATAAGGAAGGTTCCTATGAATTCACAGAGCATAATGATAAGATTAATACAATTCAATTCAATTCAAAAAATATTACTATGAAGGCTGTTAATCTATGTAATCTATATGAAAAAATTGTTATGACCACAAGTGAGATAACTATATTTATTCTAGTCAGACTGCATGAGTAGATAAAGACAAACACACACACACACACACACACACACACACACACACACACACACACACACACACTGACCTAGACTCCTGAATCTAAACTAAGATGTGGGCATACATAGTTACTTTCATATTTTAAGGTCTATAATCAAGTAGAAACTCTTTATAATTATGATAATAACAGTGATGATATTAAAATGTGAAACAAAAATATAACTAATTTCTTTCAATTTCATCCATTAATTGGAGTTAAGTCATGGGATCACATATTAGAGTATGGTAAGAACTTTGAGAGATGAGCTGGTACAACCCCCTCATTTTTAGGGATGAAGAAATTGAGGCCTGGAGAGATTAAATGACTTGACTGAAGACACATAGGTAGTACCTAGCAAAGGAGAGATTTGAACCCAAGTTTTCTGATGTCAAATTCAATACTCTTTCCAAAATTTTAACCATTAAATAATTTTCAAAAGCCTCAAATACCTAGAAATATTAGAGAATGGAGTACTTCAGTTACTTCATTTTTTTGGTTAAACTGAAGAACATTGGTCACAACCACATTTATTATAAAGCCCAGTGGATTTAGAGGCAGAAGTACAAGGTTTAAAACCTACCTGTGCTACTTACTACAAGGATGAATATTGGTAGATTACCTTATTTTAAAATCCTTCATTCTCCTTTTCTGTAAATTGAAAGAATTGGACAAGATATCCTCTAAGTTCCTTTCAAGTTCCAAATATTATTCCATTAAAAAAATTATCCCTTCTTTTTGAACATTATATTAATCTATCTTCTAAGTTTGGTAAATGTAAGTTATTTTTAAAATATAATTCCATATCATTTAATGCCTCAAGGCTTTTTGGAGTTTTCATTTTTAAATATCACTGTTTATTGGAAAGCTTTGGTGCTTTGGAAGGCATAGACATTGTTCTCAATCTGGACTGATCCCAGGATATTGCCTGTAATTTTCTTCTTACACTAAAGTTCTGACAATTTATTTGTTTCCATTTATATCTGCCTCCTAAAAGTACAGAAAATATGTTTGATTTAATGGACAAAAGGTAATTTTAAATCCATTGAAAACATTTGCCTTTTTTGATTGTTTATAAGAAAACTCAGATCATTGACTCTCTTTTTTTTTTAATATTTCATCAAGATATTTGATGACATGTAGTTATAACTGGAATTCTTTTGTGGACTTATGAGTTTTCTTGTGCTTTGTAATTCTCAGTGGATATAATTAAATCATTTCCCTACTAAATATTGGTGAACTAATTCTGATTTTCTATTTTATCATATTGGCACACTCTAATACACTGTCAGGGAAGCCTAGGCAGAAGAACAGTGTCCTAAAATTTAAGTAACCTAGAGTCTAGTCTTGGTTGATCCACCAACTTGCTGTGTGAATTTTGTCAATTCACTTAAATTCTTTCCTGGAAATTAGTTTTCTCAACTGTAAAATGAGCGGGATGGGCCTGGACTAGATGTTTCTAAAGTTCCTTTCACCTTTGAATTGCTAACATTCTATTTGAGTAAAAAATTAGAGTTATAATCTGTATCCTACACATGGAAAGATCTACAAAAACATTCTAAAGAACTTACAAATAATGGCAGATAATTTCCTTAAATCTGTCCCAGTAACTGTAATAACAATTAGAAAAACAAAATGAAACATGTATTTAATAGTGTTTAAATTAGCTTAGAGTTGCTTTTAAAGGGAACTGAGATTTTAAAAGGGATATTCAAACCAAGAACGGGTTGGGGGAGGGAACACATTTGTTTTATTTTTCTTGGCACCATAGAACAGGAAGTCACAGAGAGGCTAATTTTACCCTAGTGAAAGGGGATTTCAGGGACACACTTTCTAATTGTCATTTACATCCCAGAATGAAATGTGCTTCCTCTTGAAGTAGTAAGCTCCTTATCAATGGAAGTTTTGAAAGAAAAGCTAGATAACCAATTGTCAGGGATACTGTTGAAATATCTGCTAATGTAGCATTTAGACTAGATCATTTCAACTCACCCCAGCCCCTGGTTCTGATGCTCTATGATTCTGTTAGATTGTAAGCTCTGTGAGAACAGAGACCTTGATTTATTCATTTCTCTGTCCCTCAGGAACAAGTACAGAGTACTGCACATAGTATAGACATCAAAAATCTTTGAACCAAATTCATTTTAGGAAGACTAAGCTCATTTCTACTTTCAGCCTAAAGAGATGAAATTATCAGTCAATTTGGTTTAGAGTTTAGGACCTGGGCTCAAATCTTAATTATGTTATTTATTATTTAAGGAATTTGAGGCAGGTCATTTAATCTCTTTGGGCCCTAGCTTCCTCATCTAAAATGATGGATATGGATTCAATAATCTCTAAGTTCCCTTCCAGCACTAGAGCTATGATCCAATGATTACTGTTTTCTAGAAAGAATGTATTGCTTATTGGGATGAAATCACCAAATTGAGCAAATGAGACAATTTATGTAAACCATAAAATATTATTAAAGCTAAACAAATATTTTATCAATTGCAGCTTTTACTATTATTGGATTTCAGATTAATTCTGCTTTCCTATGTGTATAAAATGTTTGAGAATATAGTAATATCCAAGGTAAACTTCTTAAGTCTAGAAACCATGTCTTCTCCATATTTTGATTTTTTCCTTCATTTCATCCATATTAAAGGTAGTGTGATGTATTCCAGTGGTTAGAAGCTTAAATAGAAACAAGGGCCACTAATAGGGAACTATGAAGGTTGCATATTGACTTAGTTTTAAAAAGTAACACTATCATGTTTTATTGCATTTTTACTAGTTAAATATTTACCAAATTACATTCTAATTTGCTTTCAGCCAAGATCTGGAATGTTGTTGGCCACATTTCCATGGGCCACATGTTTGATGCCTCTGGGGTAGTAGACGGAGCATATGATTTAGAATCAGGAATAATTTGGGACTGAAACCTATCTAGGACATTTACTAGCTGTGGGACCTTAGGCAAACCATTGAATTTCTTTGAATTTATCTGTTAAATGCAGATAAATAGTGTACTACATTAACTGGAAGTCCTCCACCTCTCACCCTTAGGGTTTATATTGGCAAGCATTAATGCCTATATATGTCATTTATCTTACTGCTGTATCCCTACAGAATCCCTTACAGTCTTCCATTTAGGAGCTCAATGAATATTTATTGAATGAATAGAGAGTACTATCACTTTAGGAAAATGTCTTGATGTATTCTGTGCCTTGATTTCCTCTTCCGTAAAATGAGAGGGGTTGGGTAAGCTGACACTTAAGGTCCTTTGCAATTCTCAAACATATCTGATTTTGAGCTTTTTCCTCTGTTTGTTTTATGGTTTAAAGATAGTTTATCCAAGGCAGATAGTATAACCTCTGGGAAGGAGGATTTCTTGGCTCCTCTCCTGATCTGATGCATTTGGCATTAGCTTAAGGCCGGAGATTAATAATGGTTCCGTGTACTTATTAAATGTCCTTTATTCCTGGTTCTTAAATCACTTAGCAAATGTCACTGGAGGGAAAATATTTCTCTTACTTTTGGCAAAGGTAGAAAAAATGGTAACAGTGGACTCTATCAGGACATATTTAGAGTATGGTCTCATTTGGAGTCTCATTTCTAACTAATCATCCCTTGAGTTAAAGTGTTTGATTTAAAATGATGTTGAATAAAATGATGAGAAAATAATTTATAATGGAAAATATTTTGGTGTTTGTTATTAAATATAGATTTGGCACTAATGGCTCTAATCTTCTTCCTTATACTGGCTAACGCCAAGAATGTGCCTTCCAAAGTTCACTTTCCATTCCATTAGTTCAGCTGCTAATCTATTTCCTCCATTTGATCTAAATATCAAACCTCCACTTCAAAGACCAATATTCATTATCTGACTTTGCTTCTTGTGTCTTCTCTAACTTAATATCATCTTCCTTGGGAAGGATCCTCACACACTAAGTAAAACTCTAGTAAAACCTTGTTTGGTTGGCTAAGTATTAATTTCATTTTAAAATAATTGCTTATGAACTTAACTTTAAGCATGAACAAAACCAATTAAATATTTTTTCAGCTCTTTCCATTTGAAAAAAAATGTAGCTGAAGTACGCCCATAGAAATTTATCAATTGACTGCTTCCTACTTACTTATATTTTCTTTATTTATCCAATCATTTCCATATTTCTGCATATTTTTTCTTTTATACAATTTTAGTTAGTCTGTAGGATGCTCTTCTACTGATCTTTTTCTTTCCTTTGTGTTATATTGCACAAAATTTCAAATTTCTTTTTTTTTAAATTTTTTAATTTTTAATTTAATTTATTTACTATATTTAGTTTTCAGCATTGATTTTCACAAGAGTTTGAATTACAAATTTTCTCCCGATTTCTACCCTCTCCCCCCACTCCAAGATGACATATATTCTGCTTGCCCTGTTCCCCAGTCAACCCTCCCTTCTGTCACCCCACTCCCCTCCCATCCCCTTTTCGCTTCCTTTCTTGTAGGGCAAGATAAATTTCTATGTCCCATTGCCTGTGTATCTTATTTTCTAGTTGCATGCAAAAACTTTTTCTTTGTTTTTGAACACCTGTTTTTAAAACTTTGAGTTCCAAATTCTCTCCCCTCTTCCCTTCCCACCCACCCTCTCTAAAAAGTCCAGCAATTCAACATAAGCCACATGCATATCATTATGTATAACCTTTCCACAATACTCATGTTGTGAAAGACTAATTATAGTTTGCTCCTTCCTAACCTATCCCCCTTTTTTCTCCATTTTTTTCCAGTTTTCTCCCTTGACCCTGTCCCTTTTTGAAAGTGTTTGTTTTTGATTACCTCCTCCCCCATCTGCCCTTCCTTCTATCATCCCCCCTTTTTTATCTTCTTCCTCTTTCTTTCCTCTGGGGTAAGATACCCAATTGAGTGTGTATTGTATTCCCAACTCAGGTCAAATCTGATGAGAGCAAGATTCACTCATTCCCCCTCACTTGCCTTCTCTTCCTACAGAACTGCTTTTTCTGCACACTTTTATTTGAGATAATTTACTCCATTCTATCTCTCCCTTTCTCCCTCTTTCAATGTATTCCTCTCTCATCCCTTAATTTGATTTTATTTCTTTTGGATATCATCCCTTAATATTCAACTCTCCCTGTGCCCTCTGTCTATATGTATATATATATGTATATATATACACCTACATATATACATAGACACCCACATATGTATATATATATATATATATATGCATACACACATATATATGCATATTCCTTTCAGTTACTATGACACTGAGGTCTCATGGATCATACACATCATCTTTCCATGTAGATTTCTCTTTCTTGTTTACCTTTTCATGCTTCTTTTGATTCTTGTGTTTGAAAGTCAAATTTTCTATTCGGCTCTGGTCTTTTCACTGAGAAAGCTTGAAAGTCCTCTATTTAATTGAAAATCCATATTTTGCCTTGGAGCATGATACTCAATTTTGCTGGGTGGGTGATTCTTGGTTTTAATCCTAGCTCCATTGACCTCCAGAATATCGTATTCCAAGCCCTTAGGTCCCTTAATGTGGAAGCTGCTAGATCCTGTGTTATCCTGATTGTTTTTCCACAATACTCAAATTGTTTCTTTCTTGCTGCTTGCAGTATTTTCTGCTTGACCTGGGAGTGCTGGAATTTGGCGACAATGTTGCTAGGAGTTTTCTTTATGGGATCTATTTGAGGAGGCAATCTGTGGATTCTTTCAATGTCTGTTTTGCCCTCTGGCTCTAGAATATCAGGGCAGTTCTTGATAATTTCTTGAAAGATGATATCTAGGCTCTTTTTTTGATCATGGCTTTCAGGTAGTCCAATGATTTTTAAATTATCTCTCCTGGATCTATTTTCCAGGTCAGTGGTTTTTCCAATGAGATATTTCACATTGTCTTCCACTTTTTCATTCTTTTGGTTCTGTTTGATAATATCTTGATTTCTCATCAAGTCACTAGCTTCCACTTGCTCCAATGTAATTTTTAAGGTAATCTTTTCTTCAGTGGCCTTTTGGACCTCCTTTTCCATTTGGCTAATTCTGCCTTTCAAGACATTCTTCTCCTCATTGGCTTTTTGGAGCTCTTTTGCCATTTGATTTAGTCTATTTTTTAAGGTGTTGTTTTCTTCAATATTTTT
>CM053624.1:204852480-204876799 GCA_028646595.1 Phalanger gymnotis | reverse complement strand
GTAATTCTGCCTTTCAAGGCATTCTTCTCCTCATTGGCTTTTTTTGGAGCTCTTTTGCCATTTGAGTTAGTCTATTTTTTAAGGTGTTGTTTTCTTCAATATTTTTTTCATGGTTTTCTCGCATCATTCTCATTTCTCTTCCCAGTTTTTCCTCTACTTCTCTAACTTGCTTTTCCAAATCCTTTTTGAGCTCTTCCATGGCCTGAGACCAGTTCTTGTTTTTCTTGGAGGCTTTTGTTGTAGGCCCTTTGACTTTATTGACTTCTTGCTGTATGTTTTGGTCTTCTTTGTCACCAAAGAAAGATTCCAAGGTCCGAGACTGAATCTGGGTGCGTTTTCACTTCCTGGCCATGTTCCCAGCCAACTCACTTGACCCTTGAGTTTTTCAGCAGGGTATGACTGCTCATAGTGTAAAGAGTACTTTGTTCTAAGTTTGAGGGGATGCGCTGTTGATTTCAGAGCAATTTCTATACAGCCAGCTGTGCCACACCAGCACTCCTCCTTCCTCAAGAACCACCAACCTGGACTTGATGCAAATCTTCAGCACTCTCTGCACTCCCGCTCTGATCTGCCACTTAATTTCTCCCACCTGGGAGCTGGAAGTAACTGCAGCTGTAGTTCTGTAGCTGCACCTCCCCCTCCCGCTGCCCCCAGGGTGGTGGCCGAGCTACAAACTCTTTTCACTCTGTCCCCAGAAGCTTTTTCCCACTAATCTTCTCCATTGTCTTTGGTGTTTGTGGGTTGAGAAGTCTGGTAACTGCCACAGCTCACTGATTCATGGAGCTAGGGCTTATTTTGCCTGGCTCCTGGTCTGATTGGTCCTGCCACCACCCACGCTGGGCTCCACTCCCCTCTGCTCCATGCATGATAGACCTCATCCAGTGACCATCCAGGCTGTCCTGGGCTGGATCCCTGCTTCCCTCTGCTATTTTGTGGGTTCTGCAGTTCTAGAATTTGTTCAGAGCCATTTTTATAGGTTTTTCGAGGGACCTGGCAGGGAGCTCACGCAAGTCCCTGCTTTCCAGCCGCCATCTTGGCTCTGCCCCTCAGTATGTTTGGTTTTTATATTGTCTAGGCTTCTCTTCATATTCCTTCTCCTACCCCTTTGTAAATAGCCATCCTTTACACAAATATTTTTAAAGAGAAAGTATCAACCAAACCAATTAACACACTGCAGAAACCAGATGTTATATACAATGTTCTGTTCCAGTAAACTGACCTCATCCCCATCCCACTCCCCTGGTCACCAGGTGTTACACTGGGTAGATCACCTGACCTGAAGTCAGGAAGACCTCATTTCAAATCTGACCACGGATATTTATTACTTGTGTGACTCTAGACCAGTCACTTAATCTCTATCTACTTCAGTTTACTCATCTTTAAAATTAAAATAATAATCAAATATATCCCCTATCATTGTTGAAAGGATGACAGGAAATACTTGTAAAGCATGTTGCAAAGTTTGAAATACTAAATAAAGCTAGACATTAGTATTATTCTTTCCTCATCTCTAGGGTAATTTGAGCTAAAAATTTATTTTCTTCTATCATATAAGTCACCAAACAGAATTTTCTACAACATTTTAAAGGCCTTAAATAATGCTGCTCATTCTTATCACTAACTTTAGCTTCTGGGGTAGAGGATATGTTCATATCACTGTGGTGGAAAATGACAGACTAAGGTTTACCAAGGTGGACTATTGGCTAATCTCCTTAGAAGGCACCAAAGAGATTTAAGAAAGTATTCTCTAATTATAAATTTAAATCTTCCTGACATGCACCTCAAAACTTAGAGGTAGGTACATCCTTTTATTTTGGGATCACCATCATATTTTTCATACTTCCTGTCACTGAAGATATACAACAGTCACTTGGAATTAGCTCTGAAAGAATGGTTGTTTTCATGAGGTGATTATTTGATGATCTTTCTTTTTTTCTCTTTCCATGTTTTAAGAATCACTGACAATTTTCATTTTTCCTCCTTTCATTTCTGTGATTTAATTTGACAAATAGTCTAGTGAAAGAAATAGAAGTATTTCTGTTTGTTTCCACATGGACAGAAAAACTAAGATGCTAATCCATCTTAAGCATTTCATTACACAATAGACACTTCCTTTCAGTTGATATAAAAACTAGAGCTAGATTACATCTGGATTTTAAAAATCATTCATAGCACTGCTCCCTCACAAATCTGCATTCCACATAGTTTTGAGTTGGGTCGAATGATGCCACAGAGTTCTAACAATTCATTGAGTATTTTCGAAGCATTATTTGAGCTCCTTGGAGAAAGATACTATGCTTATAGAGGATATTACTAATAATACAATTTGATTAATAATTTTAAAAATTTCCCAATATTCCATTGATTTTTCTGTTCCATTCAAACAAAAAGAGTACTAATGAATTGTGTCAAAATTAGAGTCATGGGTTGGTTGTCATCTGTGAACAGAATTCCTTTTTATTTTATTTGAGCATAACAAATTTTACAGAGCTTTTAATGATCCCCGTCTTTTCCCTTATAAACTCTTTTCTCTTTAATAACACTGTCTGTAAGGTGATATTGTGTGGTGGCAAGTTCACGGAATACCTCTATCTCTGAAAAATTATATTTTTGTGAACTTATCAAGCTTGTACTTGTCTCGGCCACCAGACTCACATGTCCTATGGGATCATCTATGCTCATAGGATGATCAGTTTAGAACTGGGGGTTACCTTGGAATCCACCACCTCATTTTACCTATGAAATAACTGAGACATAGGTAGTGAATTGCCCATTGCGTAGTTGGGATTTGAACAGGCTCCAAACCCTGTACCCTTTCAATTTTTCAATGCTACCTTACATATTTTTAAAATTTCATGTGATATTTTGAAGATCCATGAGCTTATAAATTAGGGTACCATTGAAGACTTTAACTTTCCTCCCTTAAATTCCCTTCTACCCTTAAAAATAGTGTTGGTGATAAGTACCAAAAAAAAACCATCCTGACAAGAGAAAGGAGGGGTTCTTAAGTTAGAGTCATAGTCCATAGTTGTGAATAGATTTGGAGTGTAATATTAAAAACAAACATCTTTTTTTTAATTCTTTTTTAAAAATTTTAACTTGCCCCTAACTAAAATTTCATTTATGTATATATATATATATATATATATATATTAAGAAGTGCTACATAGTTTTTGCCATAATGCCAAAGTAGTTCATTACATACACACACACACACACACACACACACACACACATACACACACAAACACACACACAATTAAGAAACCCTGAATTTAAGGAAGCAGAAATCACTTTCTGATGAGGGAATTGACTTTCCACAAAAGATGTGACTCCAGAACTAAGACTTAAAGAAAGGAAGGAAATTAGCAAAAATTAGCAAAACTTTTGTTAAGTGTTTACTGCATTCAAGATGCTGTATTAAATCTGAGGTGTAAAAAAAATAAAATTAGCTTAAATAAAATGCCCTCAAGGAACTCACATTCTCGTTTTGGAGACAATACGTCTAGAAATAAATAAATACAAGATACTTGTAGAATAAAAGGAAGGTAACTTTAGAAGAAAAAGTACTAGGAGTCCAGGGTGGGTTAGGGTAGGGGGACCAGGAAACCATTCCTGAGGAAAGTGATGTTTCCAGGAATTCTCAGAGGCAAGTGTAAAGAAGAGTGTTCCAGGCATGGTAGACAGTCAGCATGTGAAATAGACCAGAATCTCAGTATTTATTTAATTTTCACAATGAAGTACACACATAAGTATCAACCCATCAACATATTTACTAAACACCTACTTCAATTCTAGGCCTGTGCCAGGTATGTTAGGGGATACAAAAGAATTTACAAAATGACCTTCCCTCAAGGGGCTTATGATTTTGTTAGAAGGCTTACATCATAAAAAAACAGGCCTGATATATATTTAAGGAAAAGGAAAGTAAGATGTAGCTATTGAATAGTAGGATACACATCAGTTTGATTTTGCTAATTACTCACTAGGAAGGCTTTAACTTATTAAGAATATGTTACCATGCAACATAATAAATGCCTACTTTCATGCACGTAAATAAGCTTAAGAAATTTGCCAGCAATTCCAGGTGTTTGACACCTTATAATGGCAGTAGTGATTACATTGCAATTGCTCCAAGGGGCCTGTATTGTTTTTTTTTCTTTTTTTCACACATTGACTCATTTTGTCCAACTTGGTCAAAGAATAAATGTATTGATCTTAATTTTGAGGTCCAACTCCAACATCCATTCATAGAGGTTCTGATCCTTTGGTTTATTATCTTCAAAAATTGCTCTTATCCAGTTGACCGACTTGAAAATACACTCTGATTACATATATACATATGTGCATATATAAGAGCCAAAACATCCTGTGTGTACGCACATGTTTTTACTGTTCTGATTAGTGACAGAAGAATTAAATGCTTGAAAATATCAATAGTGTTAAATGAATGAACTTAAAATATAACAGATCATCCAGTCTAATAACTGCCTACATTTTTTTGTTTTCTTTTGTTGGGTGATAATGAGGTTTTGTTTTTGTTTTCTTTAGGATAGATTCAATTGGCCAACATGGTTAAAATAATAAAACAAAACTGAATGTATAGACAAAACATCAACATATGTTCATTCTTTCAATAAATATGCATTCAATACCTACTTTATGCAAAGCATTTTACTAGGGCCTGTGGGAGATACAAGTAAGTCACAATTCTTGCTTTCACAGATCTTTATTAACTGCTATCTATCTATCCATCTATCTATCTATCTATCTATCTATCTATCTATCTATCTATCTATCTATCTATGTATCTCTTTTCCCTCTGTCCCTTCCTTCCTTCCTTCCTTCCTTCCTTCCTTCCTTCCTTCCTTCCTTCCTTCCTTCCTTCCTTCCTTCCTTCCTTCCTTCTTTCCTCCTTTCCTTCTTTCCTTCCTCCCTTTCTCCCTTCCATCTTTCTAATCCTCTATCTATCATCTACTTATCTATATATCTTTTATCTATCATCACCTCTGTGTGCCCATTTTTTTCTTTCCTTTTGTCTGGACTTCTGATTTCATTAGTATAGTGAACTCCCAGGGAGAAAATTATTCCTGCTAATGAAAACTGGCCTTTTCTGGATTAGAGTGGTACCTGGAACATTTAGTATGAAGTAGTCTGCATGTTAGAAAGACTTTTGTTCAGGTTCTGAAAGTTAATTAACCATTTCTAGGGGAAAAATTAATTTAAAAACCATATCTTATCTTGGTCTTTGAATTTCCCTTTTAACAAATGCAGTAACATTCCTAGATCAACTACTTTTTATGAATAAACATTTCTATAGTGAAATCTACTTTAACCACACTGATATCTATAGTAATCATTAGTCTAATCAGAAATTGTGTGCATTTACTGTGCATATATAAGGATGTATGTGTGTTTATATTGTATTCACCTATACATGCTTTGCCCAATAGACTGTAAATTTCTTTAAATCAGGGGCTAATTTTTTAATTGTTCATTTGTGGGCTTTTTAAAAATATTCTCAGCACCCAGTATTTTGCCTAGCATATATTAGGCATTTTAATAACTGATTTTTTATTGATTAATTGTAATTCAGCCCCCATATTTCTCAAGCTCCATCTGCTCTCTCTCTCTCTCTCTCTCTCTCCCCTTCTCTCTCTCTCTCCCTCTCTTTCTCAGCAGGATTGGACTGAAGTAGATGACAAATAGGTTTTTACCAACTAAATTAGTTGTGGATAGTAGATAAGGACTTACAAAATGCAATATTGGTTACCTTATATTGAGCCTTGTCTCTGTCAGCAATATTCTAACATTCTAAAAATCATTTGATAGACACATGCACACGTGTAATAGAAAAGTTAACTTTGGACTAAGTTAAAAATATCTACTTGATGTAGAATTGTCTTTTTCTGTCTTCATTACAAAGCTGGCAAGAAAGTACTATTCCATTTTTTTTGCTTCACTGAATATATATGTGCATATATACATACACATACACATACATACATATGTGTTCATATTTGCATATATACACGCACGTGTGTATATATACATATATATGCATATACATATATATGTATATATATGTATATATATGTGTGTGTGTATGTATATATACATATATATGTATATATATATATATACATACATATATGTATATATATATCAAGCCAATTCTATTTAATGACCAAGGTATATGTCCAGCTTTTGCATTCGTTGCCCATAACCTACTCTGGAGGGTTACGGAATATTTTTTGTACTAGAACTATAGCCTGTATTCCCAAAATGCAGTGCTGGAAATGAAAACCGGAATGACTGATATCTTTAGTCCACAGGGAAACATTTGTTCTGCAGTATCAGGTTAGATATGAGACTGCAAGATAGAATATGTGTGGGTAATGTGTATGAGAGTGTAGAATATAATAACAATGAGATTATAAAATATGTTTCTTACCACAGACAGAAAGGGAGAAGTTCTCTGAGTAGCAACACTAATTCTGAGAGAAGAGTCAAAAATGTAAGAACGTAATGCAGTTGGCAAAGTTAAAATATAGAAGGAATGATATGTTGCTTTGGTCAGGTCTGGTGAAAAGTTCAAGTCCCCTAATTAAAAAAAAAACACTGAGAATCATATGAGTTTACTTTAGAAAGGTAATCCCCTTAATAGCTACTTCTGACTTCTCACTGATTTCCTGCAAATATCTCCCTGGTGTCCATAGTACAGTTTTGAATCAAGACATTTGGAATTGCCCTTCACACTCAAGCGGCAGGAGATGCTGTGGTTCCTTCTCGATGTGCTATATTGACTTGGTTTATGTTTTAATTTATGAGTCCTGTAGAGCTAAGTATGCTGGGTAGCTGGTGATAAGACGGGACAGCTTGCTCCCAGAGACCCACAAGTACTGTAAGGTACTCAGGGTTTAACAATATGGTTAGACAGCAACATGTAGAAAATGGTGTGATTTACTGAAATATAATGGAACAACATTCCACTCATGCTGGTAATCAGATGCAGGAAAGCTCTGCAAAACCTCAAGGGAAGATAGCTACTGAAATGCAGAACTACTAATACCTGTGAAAAGCCATGCTCCAGTTAGGAAACATTCCCAGGAAAGAGTCTGACATTTGTGACTCTCACTTTAAAAATGTGCTTACTTATTCAAATATGCCAAGTTCTCCATGGAGAACCTAGTGTACCTTCAATGAGGTAAGAAGAGTTAACTTCACTGGAGCGATCTGTTCGGTCTAGACATGTAGCAGCTGATTAGGCACTGCCAAGAGAGCCCTTTGTGGGTGGAGGGGAGGGTAAGGTTAAGAATGATGTACCCTCATGAGACTGCCAAAACGATCATTAAAAGGGGTAATCTCTGCTCAGACCTGGACATTGTCTCCTGCACTCCCTTTATCTTACCCTCTCTCAGCTCCATAAAAAAAAAAAAAAATATGTTAATAAGTGCTCCTGTCTTGGCTCTCTGCACTAAAGAAGGGCAGTGGGGGGTGGGCCTGGGAGGGTGTTCTTCAACTTACATGTGCAGTATCTTTATCTAAGCCTGTTTTTCATTCACCATTTTATGGTGAGTCAGCATTTTTAACCTCCTCTTCACCCCTTCTTTGACAGTTAGCGTACTGCCTAGTAGTATTCCATAGGCACACTATTGTCTAAACTTGGACTCCACTTGTGATGTGACCTTGTTAGTCTTATAAAAGTCATTCAATTTCATTATAAAAGTCATTCATTTCAAACATTTGGAAAGGAATCTAAGATGCTATTATTCACCTTTCCATTCCTGTAAGACTTAATGAGTAAATAACTCCACACCAATTCCCCCATTCTCCACTTTTGAAGCTTAGAACATTGCTTATATTTCCAGCTGTCAAATTCATATATTCACTCTCTCACTGAATTCCAACCGAACACCTTTTTTAATTTTAAATGGACCTATGATTTCATTGGAATATTGCTGGTGAGAAAACTCAGTCTACAAAGCTCAGGGTCTGATTCGAAATGTATAGTCTGAGTTATCTGAGACATTGGGATGTTAAATGTTTTACCAAGGGTCACACAGTTAATATGGGTCAGAGGTAGGACTTATTGTCATAGGATTGGCATATTAGAATTAGAAAGGAAATTATAGGACAGTTCAGGCTCCTTATTTAGCCAATAAGGAAACTGAAGATCAGAAAGTTTCATTCACTTACCCAGGGTCATATAGCTAATGTCAGAAGCAGAACTTATGGCTTACTGACTCCCAAGTCCAATAAACTTTTATCTGTTATTCCATGGTGCCACTTACTGAATGTGAGTAATACATACATACATACACATGTATGTATATACACAATATACAGATGTGTGCATTATATGTATTATATATGTGAACATGTATACTTGTATATATATATATATAAATTAATAGATTCATATGAAGATGTATGTGTATCCATGTATATATTTTTTGTCCAGTTGTGTCCAACTCTTTGTGACCCATTTGGGAATGGAATTTGGGTCTTCCTGACTTTGATTGCACCTTGCAATATGAAAGTGTTATTGTTTAAACATGAATGTATAAGACCTGGAGCCCACTGAGATCTTAATTTGCACTGATGAGATGAAGCACGACTATACTAATGTCAATGGAAATATGGTAAGAGACTATACATACTGAAGTTCAGATGAAAAAGAGGTTCCCTGATCACAGTAAAGATTTCATGAAGGAAGTGACATTTTCCCAAGGCCTTGAATAGTTTCAATGGGAGTGCGGTGAGAGAATTCCTTAGCCCTCTGTATCAAAAGGGTTATTGTGAAATTATTGAGGGGAAGAGAGCCTAGCAGGGGTGGGGAACCTGAAGGCTTGAGGCCACATGTGGCTTTCTAGGTCCTTGGGTGTGGCCTTCTGACTGAGTCCAAGTTTTATAGAATAAATCCTTTTATTAAGGGGATTTGTTCTGTAAAGTTTGGATTCACTCAAAGGGCCACACTTGAGGACCTAGAAGGCCACATGTGGCCTCAAGCCCACAGGTTGCCACCCCTGGTGCGGTATAATAAATGAATAGTAGCACTAGTGTGTGGCTGACAAGAAAGAGCCTAAGTAACAACTAAATCTGGAAATCGATGTGTGTGTGTATGTGTGTGAACACTCAAGCTCATATGTGCAAACAAGAACTAGGAGAAGGGGATAGGAAAGAATGCTCTTCTAGGAACACTTTGAATCAGAGCAGTAAGACCTTCATCTAAATTGCATACATTCCCTGGACTTGGAATGTCTCACTTGGAATATTCAGAGAAATCAGTATAAAAGGTGCCACAGCAGAGATGGAAACGTTCCAGGTTTGAGGTGTTACCGAAATCTGCCTTTCTGTGAGTTATATATCTTCCATCCTTATGAAGCAAGGGAATAAGTCATTCTCCTCATTGCACTTTTAAATTTCCTTGCCAGGATTCCTGTTTAAGGTTAATGCCTTTCAAAAGTTTAATATGTCAATGGCTAAGAGGCTTTCTATATTGCAAGTTAGAGCAAGTTGGCCAAAAAATACTACAAGAGGGCAGCATACTCAGCACTTCCCCCAAAAAGCAAGCATGGGATGTTACGAATGCATTATTTGAGTACACGGTTAACATCTTGATCTTTTTATTCTATAATTTTAGTGATGATAAAAGGCATGAAATTGATGAACCTCAAAATCGAAGCTTGGATTTATTGAAGGAATGGATAGGATATGAGCTTCTTTAATGCTGTTTTTTGTTTTCATGCTGCTTAGCAGTGCGTCAGCCTCAGGATGGATGGATTCCTGCCCAGGCACAAGTGGGTCATTCAGATGTTCAACAAAGATTCTTCTTGTGAGAATAGATTTTTAGTGTAGACAGCCATCTAGCAGTGATGTCATGTGCTCCTTTTGAGTAAGTTACCGAATGGTTGTCAAATGCTCCTACTAACAACCTATTTGATTTTTATAGGCAGTTAAATTTAGGTAAAATGTTACTTATGGTACTTAAACCCAATCGTAGGATATGGGATAACTGAAGGTGATGACAGGCTGAACCACAGCATAATGACACAGGGCATTAGGAGGTTGGAAGATAGGAACTTAAGAGACCTGAGTCCTAAGCAGCAGTTCTGGGATCAATTAACTATGTGACCTTAGCTGAGTCCCCTAGCTCCCTGACACCATTTCTGTTCCTCTTTCTGCCAAATACAGATAATAATTGTTCTCCATTTCCAAAGTAATGGAGATATTAGAAATATTGTAAACTACCAAGAAAACAAAAAGTGGCATATACATTTAAGAGGGTGATCAAGGTAGTAATTAATTGTATTTTTTAAATGATACTGTGCTGTCACATTTTTGACATTCAGGAATCAACAGGTTTTAAACCCCTGTGAGAGTACTGACCCCTCTTTTTCCAAACTTTAGGGTTATAGTGCTGACACATGAAAAATCATAAAATTTTCACATAAGTCTAACAAAGATACTTTAGCTGGGTTTGGCACACTTTGGCACACTGTTGTTCAAGTGCATAATTTGGGGGATGATACATCTTCCAAAGTCAGTCTTATTCTGTCAGCATTTAAGTCAGTGGTGCTTTCAACAACATTAACAAAAACCTCATCATGAACAATAAAAACAATTATCTTTTCATTGGCTTTCCCAGACCTCTGAGGAAATCCCATGCTCCTAGTGAGCTGTGTGGTAAAATGGAAAATGTGTTCAACTTAATACCAGAATTATCAGTCAGTCAGTCAGTCATTAAGTACACATTTATTAAGCACTTACTATGTGCTAGGCCTTGTTATTGCTACCGATTATCCTTCATTCATGAAGAGCATCAACAGCATTACAAGAGCAATGTCTTGATTTGCTGAATTGGATTAACATGAGGTGGAGCTGAGCAAAGTCATCAGTTTTACACTCTCCTCCAGAATCATTGAAGTCCAGTGGTGAGACACAAGTCAAGGTGGCTGTGGTGGCCCGAGATGCAGTGGATGACCTTGGCACTTCTAAATTAAGCCAGGCATTATGCTAAGCGATAGAGATACAAAATGAGGCAAAAGACAGTCCTATCCTCAAGGAGCTAATAATCTCATGGGGAAGACATCAAGTAAACACATGTGTGAAAATAAGCTATATACAGTATAAGTAGGAATTAAACAGATGAAAGGCATTAGAAAGATGAGGGCACGGGAAAGGTTTTCTGCAGAAGATGAGATATGAGTTCAGACTTAAAGGAAGCCAGGGACACCAATAGGCAGAGATGAAGAGGGAAACATTCCAGGCATGGGGGACAGGCAGAGAAAATGCTAAGAGCTGAGAGATGAATCATCTTATTGTTGGAATAACAAGGAGACAACTGTTGCTGGATTGAAGAGGATGGAGCAGGATCTAAGGTGTAAGAAGACTGGAAAGGTCAGAGGGGGCTACCTTATGAAGGTAGCTTTTTTGTTTGTTTGTTTTTTGGTAGGGAGCCACTAGCGTTTATTAAGAGGAGGCTGCATGTGTGTGAAATGGTCAGTATGTTCTTCAGAAAAATCACTATGAAGCATTATAGAGGGAGAAGAGAAGAGAGACAGGGGGCAACCATGTGGGACATCTAGAGTGATCTGGACAAGGCTCTTGTAAATGTGACTGAGAAGGAGGAGTGGTCTGACAGGTAGGAAGAGAGCCAGGGGAGTTGAATCCTGGAAATCTAGAGGGACGAGAGTATCAAGGAGAAGGCTTTCAAAAGCTACAGAGAGAGCAAAAAGAATAAGCATTTAGGACAGGTCACAGGATTTAGCAATTAAGACATCACTAATAATTCTGAAGAGCACAGTTTTACTGCAACCATCAGGTCAGGAGCCAACTTGTAAGGTTTTAGGAAGAGAGAATGAGAGGAAAGAAAGTGAAAACACTTTAAATGACCTTTTCATAGCCCAAAAAAGCAGAAGAAATATAAGACAATAGTTAGGATCAAGTAAAGTGTTTTGTTGGTTTGTTTTAGGTTGGAGGACAATGGGAATGTTTGTAAGTAGTAGGAAAGGAGCCATCTGACTGGGAGAGATTAAAGATGAGTGATTCAGTGGGAATGACAGAAGTGGCAATCTGTTGGAGGAGATAGTATTAGAAGGGAATCACTTGTGCAGTGGAGTAATTTGTCTTGGTAAGGAGTAAAGCCACCTCTTCAGGTAAGACAGGAATGAAAGAGGAAATAGTGGCAAAAGGCATCTTAGCAATAAAAGGTGAGAAAGAGGAGGGAAGGAGCTCACAGCAGATGGGTCCTAATCCTGACTCTGACATATATGAAATAGGTGAACAAAAGCTAGTTTGCTTAATTTGGTTATCAATACCAAATGTATAGCCCAAAATAATATCACAGATATGTATGTATGATTCTTTTGACAAGCCATACAATTGTTCTCACTATAATTCAAAGAAATTCTTAATTCGTAGTGATTTAAAATTGTTTTAAATCATAGATATAATTGGTCATTCATTAAACCTTTATTAAGGATTTACTATTCTCCAGACATTGTGTCCTGCCTTGGATGCAAAGAAAGGCAGAAGACAATCCCTGCTCCAGAGGAGCTCCCAATGGGATGGAGAAGACAATATGCAAATAAATATGTATAAAAAAGCAACATATAACATAACGGAAAATAAGCAACAGAGAGAAGACACTAATTAAGAGGGAGTATGAAAGAAACTGTACCTTTATCAAGGATCTGAAGGAAGTCAGGGAAGTTAAGAGGCAATGAGAAGTAAGAAGATTCCAGGCATGGAGAAGAGCCAGAGAAAATTTCCGGCATCAAGCCCCCTCCCACCTTTCCAGTCTTCTTACACCTTATCTCCTGCTCCATCCTCTTCAATCCAGCAACAATTGTCTCCTTGTTATTCCAACAATAAGATGATTCATCTCTTAGCTCTTAGCATTTTCTTTGCCTGTCCCCCATGCCTGGAATGTTTCCCTCTTCATCTCTGCCTATTGGTGTCCCTGGCTTCCTTTAAGTCTGAACTCATATCTCATTTTCTGCAGAAAACCTTTCCCATGCCCTCATATTTCTTATGCCTTTCATTTGTTTAATTCCTACTTATACTATATATGGCTTATTTTCACACATGTGTTTACTTGTTGTCTTCCCCATGAGATTATGAGCTCCTTGGAGATAGGGCTGTCTTTTGCCTCATCAAGAGGCAACAAGAAGTAAGAAGAAAATTCCAGGCATGGAGAAGAGCCAGAGAAAATTTCCTGCATCAAGAGATAGATTGTCAGGTTCATGGAAGAGCAAAATGGCCATGTTCCCTGGATCAGAGAGTGAGTGAAGGGATCTAAGATGTAAAAAGGCTGAAAAGATAGGGTGTGTGTGTGGCTGCCCGGTTATGAAGAGCCTTGAAAGCCAAACAGAGGATTTTGTATTTGACCCTAGAGGTGACAGGGAGCCACTTAATTTATTGAGTAGGGTGAGGAATGATGTGGGTGCTTTAGGAAAATCATATTAGTGGCTGAATGGAGGATGAACTGAAGCAGGGAGAGACTTGAGAAAGACAGACAAACAGCAAGCTACTGCAAAAGTACATCCAAGAGAAGTATTTTTCTGCAACATTTGAATGCAATGATATGGTGCCCCTAGTTATAATAAGATATTAATGATTGGTCTATTACAAGGAGAGTTTAAAGAGTAACTGGTGTGGACTTTGATGAGGGTTTCAATGCAATTTTAGAAGACAGTTTATAAGACAAAAGGCCACCCATTGCTATTGTACTGAAAAAAATACATTATTATTTCTATGCTCCATATGCGTGTATTTAGCACTTTCATTATTCTATAATTCTAAAGCAAGACAAACTCACATGCGTATGATAGTAGAAAGGGTCATGAAAGGATTGGGCAGAAATTGGTAGTATTGGTTATTCTAGAAACTCATAGTGGAGGCAATTACAATGCATTTTGGATAGCGAAATAATTGAGGGCTGGTCCAGCCAAGCTATAGAGACCTTGTTCAACCTACTACTTTTTTTAAAAAAAATTAGGTCATTTCCAGCTGCTTTGCCTAGAGCACAGCCTTTGTGTTTAGGAATGAGTCTGCCAGTGCTTATAGTGCCAGGATCACATTCTACCAGTAATAATTGTATTTCTGAAGCTCTCCTTAAACTCCAGCGGAAACTTCACACTCCCAGAATCCTGGAATAGCCTCATCATTTTCAACCCACCCCAGACCACTATCACAGCTTCCACCCAGACCTATGTAGCCATATTCCTATGGAGCAGATTGTAGCCCTCATGTCCTCAACAGCAGTTACAGAAGCCCTAGAAAAGAAAGTTTTCATTACAAAATTCTTTGTATTATCTAATTGGTCAGCATCAGAAACAGATGTGTGTGTGTGTGTGTGTTTTCCCCTCAATGGAAAGGACAGAAAAAAAAGATGTGTTACTATATGGGGCCAGTAGGACCTTTTCATTGACCATGTGACTGAACTTTCTACCTCTATTATCTCCCCTTACTAGATTGTGAGCTCCCATGAGAGCATGGACTGACTCATTTTTTTTTTCTATTTGTATCCTCAGTGTTTACCACAGTGCTTTGCATATAAGTATTTAGCTATTGTTTATTCATTCATACATTCATTATATCAAATGGGTTTGGGGAAGACTCTAGCCTATTTTTGAGACAATCCACTCAGTTTCTCCAGAAAAAGTACAAACAATTATGGTGTTTCAGCCTCAGAGGTTCTCTTGTCACCATAAAATCAATAAATACAGTTATGGTAATCTATTACCAATCTATTACTACTACTCTCTCATGTTTGTATAAAGCTCTAACACACACAATCACATAAATTATCTCACCTGAACCTCATACCAATGCTTGGAGGTATGTATTGCTTTTTTTTTTTTAGATAAAGACCTGGCAAACAAAGTTGTTAAAGGACCACTCACTTCTTCTATGCAAATCTCTTATTGATTTGCTCATCCTCCTATTTGTTTATGGTAAATTACCCAAAAGAAGCCAACATTTCTAATCCCTTCTTTGTCCCTACCAACAAGTTTTCTTATATTCTACCTTCCTGTACTCTTAGTTCTCTTTCTATAATCTTCCCATATTTTTTTCTTTATCTTCTTTTCTTTGGGCCATTTTATTTGTTTTCTCTGCTTATTTCCTCTTTCCACATTCATCCACATTGATGTTAACTAAAGACAGTAAATACTTCATTAATATTTAATTGGTAGATCAATCATTCTACTAAAAAATAAAAATCGTGAGTCTATCTATATGATTCCAATAACGCATAAGAGAGAACAAAATCGAGGGGGGACTTGTTGGCTGAAAATTTATCTTCGAGAGGCAATGTAAAATATTGAAAACAAGATGGATTGGCCATCAGGAACTCTAGGTTCTAGCTCCTTTGCTTGAATTAGCTATATTATCCTGGTAAGTCATTGACTTCTATTTCCATATAAGTTAAAGGAAGGTGTTAAAATAGTAGATTATTTAGATTCCTTTCAGGTATAAGGTTCTATAATTATTGGGAATTTAGGGGGAGGGAAAAAGGGGGATAAGCAAAAACATTCATGATGATAATTTTATATCATTACTTGATTTTAACAATTTATCACAAATTCTCAGAGTATGTAGGTAGTGAAATAAGGGTGATATTTTATGCAAAATAAGTAAACATAGCTGCCTAAGGAGTTATGAATGTTGGCTATTCTGTATTCCCCACAAATCTCTGTGTGTAGAAAAGTGCTTTACTATTCTTAAATTGTTATTATTTAAGATTAATTTTACAATTTGCAAGAATATCTGGTTGCTTAAAATTCTCCTTCTTCCTCTATGACCATTACATTTTTTTTTCTATAAAGCCACCAACAAAAAAGTGAATAGCTGGATAAAATAATTTTAAAATCTTGATGAATATTACTTAGTTTAGAAAAAAGTTTTTTTGGACAAAGTGATTAATGTTACTGTTTAAAATAAATTTTCTCCATTGATTCCTCATAACTGAGGAAAATCAAGATTTTTTTCATGTGTCTAACTTGTATTTTATTCCCTTGACTGTCATCATACATATGCATAAAATTAATGATTGCAGAAACTGAAAGATTTTATTCAAAGGCATTCAGTAGATTTTACTCACAAATCATAGCCAATAGAAAAGAAATGTGCTATGAGATTAACTCTACATTGGAGGAGGATGACAAGGATGAAATTTGAAAGAGAAAACATGATACAATGCTCAGATGAATCTGTCATCCACTGATTTTGATGTTCCTCCACTAATACAGGTCATAATGTACCCCTATGTGGCCATCCTATAGCACTCCAGTCCTTTTACTCACATTAGTCTGCTGAGGACCACCCTCATGTTTTCTTGACATTGAGTAGAAGCCAATGGAACAGCCAGATCATTCATCTTTTATCCGTTATTCTTTTTTTCCAACTTTTTTATTTTGAAAATTGCCTGTTCAGCAATGTTTTAAAGATCTGGAATCCATTTAATTTCCATTTTTGTCTTTGCATTTATTTTTTTTTCTCGAAATAGCAGAGAGAGTTGCCTATACTTGGTCATTTGTTATCCATTACCCTGGATTTTCTTAAATTTCACAGTCCCACTACACTTATTCCAATATCACTGTTTTGCTTTTCTTCTGTCTCCATCATCAGAAGTCAAAGAAGGCTTGAAGTCATCTCAAATCTCAGTGTGGTAATGCACACCTGTAATCCTGTGTTGGTAAGCAAAATGTGCCCTTAGCACATAGTTCAACAAGTGCCCGTGAGGAGTTTGGCTTTTGTTTGCTTTGATTAATTCAGTGTATTTCATTGAGTCTTACTAAGTGCTAAGCCCCAGGCTCTAACCCCTATAGGTGTTAACCTAACCTATGTTGACGTGAACCTCCCAGGGTCCTAAGGGGAGGGGCTAACCCAAGAGCCAATCATAGCAGCCTAAGTTCTGGTCTTTCAGATGTTTGATGATGTCTGAAGCCCTATAAGAAGAGAGGACAAGGCCATTTGTGCAGGGTGGTGCTGAGGCAGAGAGTCCAGACAGCTGTAGCTAGGAGCCCTCCAGCTTGTAACCTGGATACTCGTATTGGGATTTGAATCAGACAAGGTCTGTCTGTTGATGTTTGTACTTTGTTTGTATTTTGTTCTGAAGTTCAGGGTGCTGGCTTTTCCTCCTGAACTAAGTGAATGGTATTTGTATGCTGAATTAAAATAAGCTTGTCAACCCTTTAACATTGCTTTCCTTGCTTTCCTTAGTTAAGCAGATCAAAATAACATGTGCTTTGGCAGCTTTCTGAGTGCTGGCTGTTGGTGGATCTTACACCCCCACAATAGCTGCTAGCCAGATTGTTGAAATAAATCCCTACTACCTAGGAGGCTGAGGCTGGGGAATTGTTTGAGCTTGGGAATTCTGAGCTGCAGTAGGACTAAAGCCAATGGGAGAATATATGAAGTCTGGCACTAATATGGTGACTCCCTGAATCTGGGATGCTACCAGGTTGCCTAAGGAAGGGTGATCTGACCCAAGAAGCAAACAGAGCCAGCCAAAGTTTCTGCTCCAGTCAGTAGTAGGCGCAGGCTAGAGGTGTGCTGTTAATACTGAACAACCAGTTTAGAGGTACGGGTGGAAATATGTATGTAAGATACACTTTTTTGTTTTTTAGAAAATTATACTTCAATTTGTGCTCAGAGTTCATCATTTCTCTCTCTGGAGGTGGACAGAATTTTTTCATCATGAATCCTTTGTAACTGTCTTGGATCACTGTATTGACCAGAATAGCCAAGTCTTTCACAGTTCATCATCATGGTAACATTGCAGTTACTGTGCACAATGATCTCCTGGTTCTTCTCACTTCACTTTGTATCAGTTCACGTAAGTCTTACCACATTTTTCTTTTTTCAATTAATTAATTTTTAGTTTTCAACATTCACTTACACAAGATTTTGAGTTCCAGATTTTCTCCTCATCTCTCCCCTCTCCCCACCCCAATTCTTGCAATATCACTAGCCAGACCCTCCTTTCATTTTCTTAGATATGTGTATGTGTTCATGTAGGTTATGTGTATATCCACAAGGGTTGTCCAAATGTGCCTCATTGGGTGGTGTGGAATGTCTCCCATCTTTCTACTATGGAGACTTTGATTCCCTGACTGGAGAGAAGAACAAGAAGGGGCCACTAGGTTGGCAACTTTGCTCTTTTCTTTGAATTAAGAATAACTCTTTCAGTTATAGGTCAGACTAGAATTGCATCTAAATGCCCTTTCAAAAAAAAACATTATTAGCCTAGGGCAAATGATTTTGTTCTTCAGCTTAAGCTGCATTGCTAGTCCCAATCCTGCTAAGTAAAAGTATTCTCAGCTTATTTCTGAAGAATTTTCTCCTTTCCAAACGAACATATCCAAACTGATAGTAAAAGGAAAGAAGAAAATAGATTGGTATATATGAGACAACATACAGAGTAAATTTCTCCCATCAGGCGTGAGATATCTCATTTTACTCAAGAAAGGGTCTCTGATCTAGCCCAAGAGGAAATTCTCTGAATTCTCTGTGGAGGCAAAATGGAAATCAAGGACATATTAAGATATTGTCTCCTACATATAGCTGCCACTTTTTAAATCTTCTTTGTCAGTCTCTCTCCTCTGTTTGCCTCTCTCTCTGTCTCTCTGTGTGCCTCCTTCCCCTTCTCACAGGTTCTCTCTCTGAAGATAGTCTAGAACCATATTTTGGAGGGATTGAGGAGGTTTGGAGGTAATTGGAGTTAAGTGATTTGCCCAGGGTCACACAGCTAGTAAGTACCCGAGGCTGGATTCGAACTCAAATCTTTCTGACTCCAGGGCCAGTGAGCTGCCTAGGTGCCCTATAATTTGTTTTTGTTTCATTTGTTTTCTTTTTGGTGAGGAGTATCCTCACTGCAAGAAAAAAAAAAAGAACGGTTTCTCCCAAGTTCTCTGGTCAATTCTGTTCTTCATACAGGCATGCAATGCGGGTTAATCATCCTTTCCAACTATGAAGAGATTCTTATACAAATGAAACAAACTTGAATCCTGGGGTACATAAGCATGCATATTTTAATAGCTTATTTTATACTTCTCTTACATTATTCCTCAGTGACTTGCAGGCTACTCTCAAGCCCACTATGGACCTAAATACTGACCTTTGAAAGATTCTCAATTCAAATTTTTTAGAGACTTTGGCATTTCATGAGTCACAAGTATATATCACCTTTGAAAGAATATTGGTATATATATACACATATACATATATGTATATATGTATATAAACTGGGACTGAAAAACCTCATATGAACTGAAGAAAACTGAAACAAGCAGAATCAGAAAAGCAATACACAAAATAACTACTGCAATGAAAATGAAAAGAATGACAGCAAAATAATCAAAAGTAAATATTGCAAAATTATAATGAAATAATATTGGTCCCAAAGAGGAGTTAGGAGAAGATATATCCTCCCATTCCTTTGCCATGGTGGGATATTCAAAATGTGGAACATTGCAAATAATGTCAGTTTTTTTTAATCTATTCATTGAGTTTGGTGTATTTTTTCTCTTCCTATTTTTCTTTTAAAAATTGTTCATTATAGTTTATAACTTGGTGGAAGGGAGGGTACAGGAGGAAACCCAGAATCTAGGTGATATAAAAATAAAATATCTCAATAAATCTTTTAAATTACCTTAAAAAGATGAGCCCTCATTGCAGGGGAAATATTGGGATCATTACAACAACTGTGCAAAAAAGAAAATAACTGAGTATATATTATTTATTTCTGTTGGTGTGCTGCATACATAAGGATAAATCTAAATGAATTTTATTCACATATGGGAATCTCTAATTTTACATTCAGTAGTAACCCTGAAAAATTAAGAACTACTTTCTGATCAAACAAATTTTGCCATAAACATTACAATAAAGTAATTCCTCCTTCATTATGCTGAGGCTCATCTTTCTGACTAAAGATTAATCTACAAATGGGACAAAACAAATACCTTCCTTGAAATTAGTCTTCCAAAACTCTAGTCACAAGTGTAGTGAAAATTGTTGCAGCCCTTATCAAGAAATCATGAATGGTATCTCACAGAATCATAGATTTATACCTGAGGGGAACTTTAGAGGTTGAATCCTAGCTGCTCATTTTAAGGGTGAGGATATTGAGGCTCAAAGACCCTTGAATAGGCTCAGATAGTGAGAAATACAGGAAGCAGTATTTTAATCCTGAGAAAGTTACTATACAAGGCAGGTTAGGTGACATAGCGGGTATGGTGCTGGACCTGGACTCTGGAAGACTCATTTTTGAGAGTTCAAATCTGGCCTCAGACACTTATTATCTGTATGACCGTAGGCAAATCACTTACCTCGTTTGCCTCAGTTTCCTCTTCTGTAAATGAGATGGAGAAAGAAATAACAAACCATTCCAATATCTTTGCCAAGAAAGCCTCAAATGGGGCCACAAAGAGTTGGAGGTGATTGAAAAATGACTGAATAATATTTAATATATAATAATATACATTTTCGAGTATGAGTTATTCATCTATAAAATGAAGGGTTTAGAAAAGGTGGCCTTCTAGGGACACTTCCAAATCGAAGTATATAATCCTTTTACTCTAAGTTCAGTTTCACACATCATATATACCATGCAACCTCTCTGGACTCCTTGGGAAAGACTAGAAAAAATAGAATCTGTATAAAAGAAAGTGATAATAATTATTACCTTGTTTCCCTTGACAAGTGTGTGAAGATTGGAAGTTGGGGGTGGGGGTGGAGTGAAAGGGAAGGAGTTCCCCTCCACTGTACTCCGCTTCCTATTCACTAGGGTTCATGAAAGTAAAAAAAAAAGTGCCCCCAAACAAGTGCCCAAATAGCAAGAACATGGAGATTTTCTATCATTTAGTAAAGCAAATGCTAAAATGGGGCACTTGCCTTCCTGTTGAAAATTCATGTTTCAATCGCCTGAATATTTCCAAGTAATAGATGGGTTAATTGTTCTATACAGCTGTATTTCTGCTGGCACAGCCTGGTTTCCTTCACATACAACTCAAAAGATACGTTCTATCTAAATCTGGAGAAACCTCCTTGCATAAACAACATTCCAGATCTATTTTGTTCTAATGATAGGTCGGTATGTGCTAAGAACATAGTTGAAAGTTACTTGGTCTAATTTACTAAAACCAGCTTTGCTGTGGTAAACCATGCTCAATTGCATAAAGGAGACAGGGTGAGCCATGTTATTTTACCATGTGTTAACAGCCACATAAAACCAGAGTTCAACTGTCACTGCTTTACTCAAAAAAGAAAATCAAAACAAAACAACACATATAAAAAAGCCTTCTCTGGCAAGTAGTTGAGCTCATCTGGATACAATTGACAATCACAGATCCCGTCTTCCCAATCTTTTCTGTTAGATTGCAACTTCATTTCTTCATTTCTCAGCTATTTCTGTGAACATTTTCCTTGAAAGGAAATTTCAGGGTGATGAGGCTATGAAACTATATCTCTAAAGGTCAATCAAGATGATAGGTCATAATAGAAAGTAAACATTCTCTACAATGAATTGAAAAAGTTGATTTTTTCCCCTTCATTTTATTTTCCATGAGTTATTTAACAGTAATTGGGGAAGGGGAAAAGAGATTAAAAGGCCTCTATTTCTAGGAAAACTATCAAATATTTTTTTCATGCTCATTATTATGGGCAAGGTAGGATAGAAGTAGAAACTTGGGAGATTTTATGGTAGATTTTTGGTTCTGTCAGAAGTTAAGTTCAGAAATACACAAGGAGTTATGATATAGATGAAATAATAGTTTATAAAATATAAACTTCTTGGCTGAAGAAGGAAGAAAGGCATAATGTAAGTCGCAAATACAGCTATGTTAAATCCTGAGGTGATGCACTGTCACTTTGAACTGAAGTATATAATGAAGTTTATCAGTCCATTCATTAAACATTCTTTATACCATTTGGATGATTTAATATCTATAAATTAGTCAACAAATATTGAGAATTTACTCTGCCTAGCACTAATCTAGTCTAATAGGAACTGTGGAATATATAAAAGAAGTTAAGCCATGGAACCCAATCTCTAAGAATTTAATAACTCTTCTTGGGGATGTAAAGCACCCATGAAACAAAATAATTAAGTGATGAACTTTGTAATTCTGATAAGATATTTCACATTTTCTTCTATTCTTTCATTCTTTTGATTTTGTTTTGTTGTTTCTTAATGTCTTATGGAATCATTAGCTTCCTCTTGCTGAATTCGATTTTGTTGTTGTTTCTTTTTGGGGGGAAGAAATAGGTGTTAAGTGACTTGCCCAGGGTCAAATAGCTAGGGAATGTCTGAGTCTAAATTTGAATTCAGGATCTCCTGATGCCAAGGTTGCTGTTCTCCATTGCATCACCTAGCTGCCTCCAATTCCAATTTTTTAAGGATTATTTTCTTCAATGAGCCTTTGCACCTCCTTTTACATTTGGCCAGTTCTACTTCTTAAAGAATTGTTTTCTTCAGTGAATTTCTGTACATCTTTTTTCCCATTTTTTGTGCTTCTTTTGACAATCTCTTGGCTTGTTTTTTTAAGATTAATTTATTTATTTTTAGTTTTCAACATTCATTTCCACAAGATTTTGAGTTACAAATTTTCTCCCCATCTCTCACCTCTGCCATCCCAAGATGGCATGCATTCTGATTAGCCCTTTCCTCAATCTTCCTTCCCTTCTATCACTCCACTACACCCCCTTATCCCTTACCTCCTTACTTTATAGGGCAAGATAGATTTCGATACTCCATTGCCTGTAAATCTTATTTCCCAGTTGTATGTAAAAACAACTTTTAACATGTTTTTAAAACTTTAAGTTCCAAATTCTCTCCCTTCTTCCACCCCCCCCCCACTCACCCTCATTTAGAAGACAAGGAATTCAATATAGGTTATACATGTGTCTTTATGCAAAACACTTCCATAATAGTCAGGTTGTGAAAGACTAACTACATTTCCCTCCATCCTATCCCACCTCTCATTTATTCTATTTTCTCTTTTGACCCTGTCTCTTTTTAAAAGTGTTTGCTTCTGACCACCCCTTCACTCAATCTGCCCTCCCTTCTATCATCCCTCCCCTTATCCCCTTCTTCCCTACTTTGCTGTAGGGCAAGATACACAATTGAGTGTGTATGTTATTCCCTCCTTAAGCCAAATCCAATGAGAGTAAGGTTGACTCATTCCCTTTCACCTCACTCCCTTCCCTTCCATTATAACAGCTTTTTCTTGCCTCTTTTATGAGATAATTTATCCACTACTGGAAAGGAGTGAAAAGAGAGCCTGGTAGGCCCCAGCCAAGTGGTGCAACTCTGGGGCTGCTTCCAGAGCTTGCAATTGCTTCCAGTCCCAGGCCCATGAGGTGGGAGGAATTAAGTGGTGGATCAAAGAGGAGGGCAGAGCCTGCTTGCATCCAGGTCGAAGTCTAGATTAGCAGTTCTTGGGGGAGGGGGAGCACTGGTGTGGCAGAGCTGGCTCTGTAGAAGTAGCTCTGAAAATGGAAACACAAAGCCCCTAAAGCTTGGGACAAAGTACTCTCTACTCTACAAGCAGTCATACACTGTCTAAAACCTCAAGGGTCAAGTAGTTGGCTGGGTACATGGCCAGGCAGCAAAAAAGGATGCAGAGTCAGATTTAGACTCAGACTTTGGAATCTTTTTTGGTGACAAAGAAAAACAAAACATATAGCCAGAAGAAGTTAACAAAATCAAAGAGCCTACATCAAAAGCCTCCAAGAAAAATATGAATTGGTCTCAGGCCATGGAAGAACTCAAAAAGGATTTGGAAAAGCAAGTAAGAGTAGTAGAGGAAAAATTTAGGAGAGAAATGAGGATGATGCAAGAAAACCATGAAAAACAAGTCAATGACTTGCTAAAGGAGACCCAAAAAATACTGAAGAAAATAACACCTTAAAGAATAGACTAATCCAAATGTCAAGAGTCCCAAAAAGCCAATGAGGAGAAGAATGTCTTAAAAGGCAGAATTAGTCAAATGGAAAAGGAGGTCCAAAAGATCACTGAAGAGAAGACTACTTTAAAAATTAGATTGGAGCAAGTGGAAGCTAGTGACTTGATGAGAAATCAAGATATTACAAAACAGAACCAAAGGAATGAAAAAAATGGAAGAAAATGTGAAATATCTCATTGGAAAAACCTCTGACCTGAAAAATAGATCCAGGAGAAATAATTTAAAAATTATTGGACTACCTGAAAGCCATGATCAAAAAAAGAGCCTAGATATCATCTTTCAAGAAATTATTAAGGAAAACTGCCCTGATATTCTAGAGCCAGAGGATAAAATACAAATTG
>CM053624.1:204826754-204851980 GCA_028646595.1 Phalanger gymnotis | reverse complement strand
GTAAGCTTGCCAACCCCTTCACCTTGCTCTCCTTATTAAGGCATATCAAAAGAACCTGGGCTTTCTGGTTGTCCGGCAGCTTTCTGGGTGCTGGCTGTGGGTGGATCTGGACCCCCCACAGAAGCTGCTAGTCAGATTGTTGAAACACCCTCTGGCTCTAGAATATCAGGGCAGTTTTCCTTCATAATTTTTTGAATGATGATATCTAGGCTCTTTTTTTTTGGTCATGGCTTTCAGGTAGACCAATAATTTTTAAATTCTCTCTCCTGGATCTATTTTTCCAGGTGAGTTTTTTATTTTTCCAATGAGGTACTTCATATTGTCTTCTATTTTTTCATTCTTTTGGTTTTGTTTTATAGTTTCTTGATTTCTCATAAAGTCATTAGATTTCATTTGCTACATTCTAATTTTTAAGGAATTATTTTCTTCAGTAGACTTTTGGACCTCCTTTTCCATTTGCCCAATTCAGTTTTGCAAGGCATTCTTCTCCTCATTGGCTTTTTGGACCTCTTTTGACATTTGGGCTTCTATTTTTTTTAATAAAGTGTTATTTTCTTCAGCATTTTGGGGGTCTCCTTTAGCAAGCTGTTGACCTGTTTTTCATGATTCAACTCTTTAGCTATTCTGGAGAAGACCAATATAAACAATAATTTACCATCTCTAAAATTTAAACATATTATAAAATGTTTATATATAATCACACTACTACTCAGGGATGTTGGGAAGAAAATACTTTGGAACTTAATATATAAACAAGCTGTGGTTACTATTGCTGATATTGGTGTTAATAGTGATCAATGATTTTCCTAGTCAACTTCCCTCTCCCATTATTTCTCTATTTCTCGAACTTCAGGGAAATATAAAACCTCTGTCTTTAGGATAGTGATCATTATCAGGGGGAGTTCACTATTTCAGAAAATAAATTATATGGACTTCATGTACCAGTATAAGGCTTGCAATGCATTTTACTTATCTCATTTGATCCTCTCTACAGCCTTTTAGGTAGGTACTCTAAGGATCCCAATCTCCATTCAGAAACAGAGTCTAAGATCACAGATTCTTGTTTAATTGGACAGAAATCCATTGGCATGGTCCTGGCTGGGCTACCAGTCTGAGTCTTCTCCAGAACAGCGAAAGAACTGAATGGCTTTGAGTATTTCTATCCAATTTGCCAAGTTTAATGCCAGGGCCGTACTTCCGCCAAGACTTGTCTTCATTGTTTCGCCAGAGCTTCCTTGCTATTTACCAATTCAAATACGAAGTTATCAGCTCCCTCTTGTAACCAGAAAAGGATTTGCTATGGTGGATTATAATATCATAGCCTAGCATGTGAATGAATACGTCCCCAAACAATGACACAGCTTTCAGCATTGTGATGCACAAGAACATAACACAGAGCTGAATAGGCATCTTTGTGGAACACAAATGGCAGCATTTCCAGCATTTTTTTTGTTTTATTTTGTTGTGTTTTTTGCAACCAAGCAATCACCAGGATGAAAAAAATATAGCTCAGCAACAACAACAAACAACAGGTCAATGCACAAAATGACATGAAGCACATGAGGACATAGTGATTTAAGTTGTTTTAAAATAAACAAGACCATCGTTAAAATATGACATTAATATATACAAATCCATAGTGTCTTACATGTTTTAATCAAAAGAGATGGTATATTTAAAGTGTCTTGCAAACCTTAAAGCAACAGTTGGGAAAAGAGGAAAGATGTCTCATTTGCAAATTCCAAGAACGTAAGTTTCTTGAGAGCAAGGATTATTTCCTTATATTCTTCTTCTTCATCTAATGAAGTAGAGATAGGAGTAGGAACTGATCATATGATTCCCTTGGTATAGGGAACTTCCAGCTAAAGAAACTTCATTCATCAACACAAATAAACACCTTTTTTGGGGGTGTGGGGGTAGATGGAGGGAGCTGGAGCAGTTTAAAGTTTTAAAGAATTGTTTAAAGCCCTTAGTGGTGAAGTGCCTTGCCCAGGTTCATGCAAGCAGTATGTGTCAGAGTCAGTACTTGAACTCAATTCTTATTGGCTCTGAAGTCAATTCTCTATTCACTATAACAGGCTTTCATTCTTTGCACAAAATGAGGATTTAATAAATTTATGCTATTGCTTTTGTCCTTGGCATTTTTCACTGTGAATTATGACATAAGATAATCCCAAATTAATCTCTACCTATTCAAATGTCTGGAGTCCTAAACCATATTTCAGTTTGTATTATTATGTTCATTTTAATGATAGGCACGCAAAGGGATTTATCAAGTTTATTGATTAGCTTTGCTTCACCCTCATTACTTCCTTGTTTTTCGTGTTCTGGGTTCAGATCCTACCCCAAATGATTATTAGCTGTAAGACCATATACAAACCACTTAATCTTTCTCAGTCTTGCTTTTCTTGTCTGAAAAATAGGATATAAGTTAAAGGGTAGGGCTTAGAGCCCTTTCTCTATAAGGTTATTGTTAGAATCAAATGAGATCAGGAAAAGAAAGAATTTTTCTAGTTTTAACAGCACTACTTGTTTAGGGGTGGAGGGGGACCAAAATTGTGATCCTATTATTTGAGGAGGATGAAACTTCCTTTACAAATGCAGATTCACACCTGCTCTGTAACATAACATGAGAGATTTTGACTTACCTAGGGTGATACTACTAGAATGTGTCAGATATGAAATGGGGACCAAATCTTCCTAATCTCAATGCTACCTTCCTATCCACTATCCCATGCCACTCTTCTAGTGTTGTCCATCTATCTATCTATCTATCTATCTATCTATCTATCTATCTATCTATCTATCTACCATCTATCCATCTCTATCACTTTTATATGATTAAATCCTAAGATTTTAAAGTGGTGAAAGAACTTAATCCAACACTTTTCTCCAACTGCCTCATTTTACATATAAGGAAACTGAGGTCAAATGAGTTACCCTAAGTCATATCCAGTTAGTGTCAGAAGAAGGCCTCATACCTAGATTGGGCAGTGATCTGTATACTACAGTGAATTACCTTCTATTTTTAAGCTTCATGGTTGTTTTACATATATATGTATATGTTTGGGTATATATGTGTATATGTATGTGTATGTACCCATATGTCCATCTGTCTGTCTATCTATATCTTGTTTCACTACTTGATGGTAAGCTCCTTAAAGAGCTTCCACTTCTTTCATCGGCATTCTAGCCCCTAAGAACTTTGCTGCTTTATATTGCTGTACTCATGTAATACATTCTTTCTAAGGAAATGTCAACTTTCTGCAAGAAACAATATTGCTATGATTCCAGCCAGTCTCTTCCAATGTTTAGGAAACAGCCTCCTTTTTATCCCCAGTTTTAAGCTTCAGAATAGAAAATGATTATCATCTGCTGTCAAAGAGAAAAGTCTTGGCATCAGTCCCTTCCTCTCCAGTCTCATTGCTAACCCTCTTGTTCAAGCCTAGACTACTTCACATATGGACTACTGTAATACCCTCCTAATTGGTCTCCCAGACTTGTCTCTCCAGCTATCCAAAGCACCCTGAACAACACTGACAGATTAATCCTCCTAAGGCACTGCTTTCGTCATATCATACCATTCCTCAAAAAACTCCCAGTGCCTCCTGATTGCCTACAGGATAAAGTTGAAACTCTTAAGATGGGCACTAAAGGCCTTGTATAACCTGGCCATAGCTAACTTTTTTGACCTTCTTATCCACTGTGATTTATTTTTCCTCTCAACTTCTATAGCATTTATCATCTATGCCATTCATCTGGCAGTATTCATATATTGCATTGAACTTTTCAAAGGAGTATATATTGTGTCCTTGGCTATAGACATAAGTACTCTGAAAGTCATTATTTATACTCCTTTGTATACCACAAAGCATATATCCTGATACCGTATGTGAAGTAGTGGTTAGAGTGCAGGCAATTATAGTAAAGGCAATCTCAATTCAAATCTTCCCTCTAACATTTATTAGGTGTATGAACCTGGGTAAACCACATGACTAATTTGAGGCTCATTTTTCTTTAAAATCGCATGATTTTTCTGTGGCACCTATGTCATCACCTGTCTGTACGATTCAAGTAGCCTTTAAATAAATTCTGCGAATCCATTTCCCAACTCCCAGTCAGACTCCCCAACACAAGCCAAGCACATCTAGGGTTATATCTAAAGGGTTACATTTCTAATCCTATTGACTTTAGGCCTCATTGCAATGTCTTCAAATATCAATAACCAGTTATCTCTTCAACATCATGCAACCTATGCCAGTTTATATTGCCTCACTAGCATCAATGCTATTGATTATAGCCCCAGTATTATTTAGTTGATTAGTTTTTACAAAGGGAATATTTATCGAAAAGATGTATCCAGAAGGGAAGAATAAATATATCCCCATGAACAAGGGGTATACTGTCTACTGCATTTATCCCTGGGGAAAGAGATCTCTAACTTGACGTGGTTCCTACAAAGCATTTGCCCACTAACCCCCACAATTTGCTTCTAAATGTGTCATAGTCAATAGAGTTGACCACTGGCTATAATAGGGTAGAGCTTCTGAGAGACAGTCTACAGATTGTATAGGTCAAGCAGGTTGTTCCTTCAATGCCTTATTAGTTCTTCACCAGGCCCAACTATTGGCAAACTCTGAAGTAGACTACACTTACTCAACCCCTGGAGACTCTTTTGACTTTGAAGTTTACAACAGGGCTGTCCAAAATGCGGCCCACCTTCAAGAATAGAAGTTGAAGCCAAGCTACTACAGAGCTCAAAATATATTGTCTATTGTTTCAACAAAAACCTAAGGTTGCACAGCCCTGGTTTACAAGATCATACAACCCAGTTCTTTACATCCCTAACATTCCAGTTAAGAACAAGGGAGAACAAATGCAAAGAGGAGCTGTGTTCGCAAGCATGTGTCAGCCCTAAGGGACAGATAGGAACCTGGCAGCAAAATATTTTTCATTCCATTGCTGTTGTCTTTTTCCCTAATTAGAGCCTTCATCCTTGCCTTGATTGTAACCTACTAAGGGAGAGCTCATGGCCCAAGACCCCTCCCAGTTTCTGAGACCTACAACATTTCATCCTTCTTCTTGAATACAGCCAGGGAACAAAGAGGTCATTTTGGCCTGTTAGTGCTTTTATGTTGCATTTTTGGTTAGTTCTGGCTCAGTAGTGGACCAAAAGGCTTTTTCTCACCACCTAATAAGTAAACAGGAAATAGCCAGAGAATACACATGCATGCTTTGAAGTCTAGGTAGGAGATCACATCTCCTCTGCTTCTGCTACTCTGCCTGCCTTCAACTCCATGGAACAAGGTGTCTTTGCCTGGGGACTCCCTGGTGTCTCTTCCACTGCTCTTCCTGCTTCCAGGATTCTGTTTATGTGTTGTCTCCTGCCATTAGATTGTAAGGTCCTTGAGGGCAGAGACTGTCTATTTTTTTTATTCTTTGTATTTTCAGCATTTAGCACAGTGCTTAGTGGACAGTAGGTGCTTAATAAATATTTACAGAATTAGATCAGATCAAGCAGAGCACACTGCACTGGGTCATAATGACAGGGCTCTCATTGGTTAGTCCCCTGTTATAGAACTCCTGATATAGATAAGTTTGCGAATGAAGGAAACTTTTGGAAACTGAGGTGTATTTTTAGAGGAACTGTCACATGTGTCTTAGTCACTGACCAATTAACCAGTCTACCAACAAGAATTGTGTAAGTGCCTGTAATACTCCAGGACTTGTACAAGGTGCAAGGGATATGAAGATGAGAGCAACAGCCTCTACCCTCCACTTTTAGTGCAGATTTTATATGTGTATGTATACACACACACGAACATGCATATGTATACACACATACCTGTATACACATATACACACAAAATAGAAACAAAGTAATCTGGGGCAGTGGCATTAACCCCAGAGAAGACCAATAAGTTTATCTTGTTGAATGTGGCATCTGAGCTGAGCCTTGGAGAAAGTTTGGGATACTAACAAGTAGAAAAGACAATGTATTCCAAACTTAGGGAATAGCCAATGCTAACTTTCAAAGGTAGGAGGAGTCTCTCACATAAGGAACAGTAAGAGGGGCTATTTGATTGGACCATAGCATATATGATGGAGAGTAACATGTAATAGAGCTATTCTCTTAGTGGGGTCCCACTGAGTTTCTCTGCAGGTGGGGAATGCCATGAAGCAGTTTCCTCTGGATGAGGTAGGATAACCTGTTTCTTCAAACTCTTGACATACTCTTTAACCCAGAAGAAAATGAGTAGGTTGAAAGCCCCATGTCTTTTCCAGGATTTTTTGAAGTCCCTAGGAGAGTTTGTGTCCTCAGCATACCTATTGGATACTTCTCTGTTGGCCTAGATTCTGTAAACCCTTGGCAGGTTATTAGACCTCAGAATAGCTGCTGAGATCACCCCAAATTTATTGCAAGATTTGAGAAACAGCTAATTGATTGGCTAGCATTGTAACAGCCTGTGTGCGTGTTAGAAGTCAAAAATAATCATAAACAATGCAATTACTACAGCATTGATGAATAGCAGGCATTCCTTCCTGCTATTATGTATTAGATTCTTTGAGGATCCTCAGTCAAGATTTATATGGAAAATGTGAATTATTTTATGAATTTGCACACATTGTAAAGTTTCTATTCCTGAAGACATCTAGTAATTGTTCAGAATATTTTGTCAGATATGGAAGCATGATGATGATATACGTAGAATTAGCTTCAGGAAAATGTGTTATCACCATGAGGAAATTGAGGCAGATAGAGATTAAATGATTTGCCCAGAGTCAAACAACTAATGTGTCTATGTCAGATTGGAACTTAGGTATTCCTAACTTTATGTACAGTGTTCAACTGTGACACCCAATGACTCAAATGTCACTTTACTTTTGATACCTATAGTCTTGTGTGAGGGGGAGACAAAGATCTCCCACCACTACTTCTACTTCTACATATCTACTAGAGATAGATAGCAATATGGCAACTAGGTGCCATATTGGATAAAGGTCTGGAACTGGAGTTAAGGAAACCTGAATTCAAATACATCTCTGACTCACTAGCTGTGCAACCATGGCAAATCACTTCCTCTCTATTTGCCTCAGTTTCCTCATCTGTAAAATGGGGATTATAATAGAAATAGCTTCCTAGTACTACAGTGAGGTTCAAATGAGATATAAATGCTGGTTTTTGTGATAATGATGATGATGATAATGATGATGATGATGATGACGACACTTTCACAGCTCCCTGATCACCTACCATGTAGCCTCAAATTCCACCACTGTATATTCATTTCAGAAAGTGGGAGGTAATGTTAAAAGTTTGCTTTTTTCTCCAGTTCTCAAAAATTTAGGAATTAAATTCAGCACTTCATGGGAGATTATGCATTAAGCTTTAACTGCCTTAGTGGGAATCAAAATGTTATAATGCTGATAACTGATATTTCTATGGTGCCTTAAAGTTTGTGAATGTGTTTGTATATATGTATATACATATAAACACATATACATACATGTATACATATATGCGTATACATAAATGTATGTACACATGTGTATATATGTATGGGTATGTGTGTGTGTGTGTATAATCTCCTTTGGACCTCACAAAAACTCTATATGTAGAGTAATACAAATACTGTTAACAATAATTCACAGATGAGGAAACTGAAATTTACAATAGTTAAGTGATATATTTGGTTTCAAACAACTATTAAGCATCAGAGTTGTGGTCTGAAACTGTTCCTGACTCTGGAGTCCAAGCTATATCCTACATACTATGCTGCTTCTTTTCAGGTTCAAGGCCCTTCGAGGATCAAAATAATGTAGAAACAGGACACAGGATTGACACCTGGGGGAGAAGAACCAGGAAACAGTATAACCTGCTAAAGCCAAATTTTACTTCATAATTTTACCCAGAGCTAGTCTGAAATGCATGGGTCATATATGTTCTTCTTGGTTCTTTGATCCTAGGAATGGACGCTTAAGTTACCACAAAATTAGTTAACCATAAATAATCCAAGAAACTATATCTGTGTGAGGAGTTTGGTCAGCTATAAAAGTTTTTAAAGATAGTGAACTCCCTAATTATCTGTATACTCTGTTCTTTAAGATACATTGATATCATCATAGGGAAAAGAACTTACGGAAATATATATATATATATTTATATTTACGGAAATATATATATATATCTTGATGAAATTGAATTGTTTTTTCAAAATAGACTGAACCCAGTGTATTTACAGAGTGGTGGTGGTAGCAGCAGCAGCAGCAGCAGCAGCAGCAGCAGTAGTAGTAGTAGTAGTAGTAGAAGTCATAGTAACAGTAGGAGTAGTGGTAGTGGTAGGGGTAGTGGTAATGGTAGTAGTAATGGTAGTAGGAGTAGTAGTATTGGTGGTGGTGGTAGTGGTGGTGGTGGTGGTGGTAATGTTTATGTATTACTTTAAAGATTATTAAGCACTTTACCAATATTGTCTTATTTTATTCTCACACTAACAATAAGAGATCCCCTTTTTACAGAAGAAGAAATTGAGGCAGATAGAAGTTAAGTAACTCGCTCAAGGTTATACAGATAATAAGCCTGATGCCATATTTGAACTCAGGTCTTCCCAACTCCATGTGGGGTGCTCTATCTACTGTAGCTCCTGAGAACTCAAATACCATTTTACTTTTGATTCCCATAGTCTTGTTTGAGGAAAAATGAGACCTATCACCACTACCTCTGACTTGCTGTATTTTATTTGCAGTATGGAGGTAGCTTCTACTAAAGTCATATCTGTCATGTGGTGGACACTATACCTATGGAGTATCACTCTGTCAAATCCTACTGCAGAATGAGAGAATTTTAGAGCCAAAATATACCTCTGCATTTGTCCAGGCTAATTCATACCCCTCACATAAGACTTCTCATATAACTTACCCAATAAGTGGTTATTCAGGCTCTACTTGAAGGCTCTATGTTTAGGGAGAATCCACTGCAACCTTCCAAGGGAGTCCATTCTGCTTTAGATAGCTGGCTCTAATTTTTAATGTTTGTTCACATTGTTGTTGTTTATTTCCTTACATCGTGCCTAACTTTGCCTCTTTGCTAATTCTCCCCACTGCTCATGTTTCTTCCCTCCAGTTCTAAATAGAACAAATCTATGGTACCCCTTGAGTTTTTGTCTCTGGGTGAAACCTGTCAATCAATTTCCATATGACATGGACTCCAGGTCTTTCACACTCCTGGTTAATCTCCTATGAAATCTCTCCAGTTTACTAACCTAGGAAGGATTTAAGTACAGCTGAAATGATGGATTGCATGTCTATTTTTGGGCAAATAACTTATGTGAGTTATGAGAAGTACATTATCAGAACATTTTTGTGAGCACAATAGTTCATGAAGATGGTCTACTAAGGCACTGAGGGGCTGATGGGAATATTATAATAAATTAAGTTTAAATCCTGAAATCTTGAAGTGAAAATTTAACCATCTTCAAATGTATAAAACAACAGTCATTAAGAAAGGAATTAGTCTTCTGGAATCTGTTTCTAGATAGCCCCTGTCCTCAAGATACTTATATTCATTTTTATTTGTGTCCCAAATGCTTGCTTAGTATGTTGCCTTGCATATACAGTGTAATAATTAGTTTTTTACTTGAATTAAAATAAAATATACTGCTCTTCAAATATTTGATGAAAGTTTCCACCCAAAGCTTTCTCTTATCCATTTAATGAAGCCCCAGTTCTTCAACCCTCACATAATTTGGTTTCATAATGTTTTATCATTCTGGTTATCTTTCTCTGGACATACACTTTTTTGTCATAATTCCATCTAAACTGTGTTACTGGGAGCAGCTAGGTGGCACAGTGAGTAGAGCACCAGCCCGGGAGTCAAGAGGACCTGAGTTCAAATTTGACCTCAGACACTTGGCATACTTATTAGCTGTGTGAACTTGGCCAACTTACTTAACCCTAATTGCCCTGCCTTCTCCCCTCAAAAAAAAAAAAAGAATTAATCTGTGTTACCAATAACTGAATGTGATATTTTGGATGTTATTTGATCAGGGTAGAGCAACATGGGACCACCATTTTCCTCATTCTAGACAGTATATTAATATTAATACATCCTGAGATGACACCAGCTATTCTGACAATTACATGACACAGTTTCCTCATACTGATTTTACAGTCAAACTGATCCCCATCTCCATGTCTTTTTTCATATTGTTTTTTCCTGCTGGATATCACTTATCCTCTATTTATATGGTTATGGGGTTTTTTTGGTTTATTTTCAAGGAAACCAAAAGAGTTTGCATGTATTGCTATTAAATTTCATCATTTCATTCTAAGATGTCTGTGCTTAATACACCTGAATTGGATTCTCAGGGTCAGAGGCAGCCACACACAAGTCAACAACTTGTGCTACTGCTCTTGTAAAGAATATCTTCTGTCTTTAAGGAAATATTTTAAAACATACAAATTCTTCCTTAGCATAATGCCGGGGATCCCTAGCCTAAACACAATTCTTTTCTAACCTTTCCAGAATATTTCAACCAACTTCCTCAGACCTCCTAAGGTACAATGTACCTCATTGTCTCATTCTAAGTACTAAATGCTAATACTTAACAGATATAAGTCCCAATCAGTATGAATAATAAATCCCATGAAGTGGTCATATTACCGGAATCTGCACTTCATTAGGCTGGAATCGATTCCTATTATTTTATTTATGTATAACTTCAAATAGCACATATTTAAATATACTTCAAAGATTAATTATCTTAACTCATTGGGACCTAGCTACACGCTCCAAAATATCTCAAATAATTAAGCCTAAGAGCAACTTAAAAGAAACGTGTCTGTTTAACTTCAGTGTTGCCTACAAAGTGCTTTACATATGTAATAGCTAGCATATCCACATATGTGTGTATACATATAAGTAAAAAAGTGTTCTATATATGCAATCTCATTTCATCCTAACAATGTTCCTATGAGGTAAGTCGTATTATTATCCCCAGTTTACAGATAAAGAAACTGAGGCTGAGGGAAATTCAATGATTTGTCAAGACTACCACAGCTAGTGTTTGAAGTAGAATTCGACCTCAGGTCTTCCTGACTCAAAGTCCAGTATTAACATCACTGTGCTACCTAGCTGCCTAGAACTCTTTTTCAGTCATTCAGTCATTCAGTCAATTCTTTGTGACCCCATCGACCATAGTAAGACAGTACTGTCCATAGGGTTTTCTTGGGAAGATACCTGGGTGTTCTATCATTTCTTTTTCTAGTGAATTAAGGCAAACAAAATTAAAATGACTTGCTCAAGGTCACACAGCTAGTGAGCAGCTGAGGCAGGATTTAAACTCAGTTCTTTTTGGCTCTAGGTCAAGTGATCTATCTGAGCCACTTAGTTATCTATAATTACTCAAAGTAATTATGTCTCGATGGGGTAGAACTGAAGGTATTATGAGATGACAAAAGGAGATCAGAGAAAATAGAAGGACAATATCTCTTGCCAACATTATAAAGTTTCTTAGAAGAAACAACTCAAGGTAGTAAAAAAAAAAAAAAGAAACATCTAAAATGGAGATAGAAAAAGAAATAATCTCAGAGGAAGGAGGCCTGTGTACATGTCGGTTTCCCAAAAGTTCAATCCTAGCAGCTAAAAGAAGAAAACCATCTCTACTATATTCTCCCCAGTATAAGAGAAGGAAATAAAGAAGTAATTAAAAAATAAAATTTAAAGAAAGGAAATAGTACTCCCTCTGGGTGCTGATGACATAGCAGAGTAAAAAATTAGGGTTCCATGAGGCATTCCCTTGCTCTCAGGTCCATCTTACTTTCCAAGAAACCATGGCTGTGGGTGGCCTAAAAATATACCTAAGAGCCTGTCTGACCTCATAATGTCTTTATTTTTGTCTCTAAGCTAATATATTTTCCTTTCCTCAGTGGAAAGAAAGCACTAACTCATAACTAAATAAACTAAGAGCAATATACGAGAGTATGAGTGTTTTGCATAAATATTTACTAAAAAAAATCTTTCTAAGAAGATTCTTCCCTTTTAATAAAGCTGCTCAAAATTAAACAGTTACATTTTTGAATCTCTCTTTATGTGCATAGCTTTCTATTTCTTGCCCATGTAATTATGATTATCCAAGTTGTGTGATAATGTATATTAAAGAAAACTTGCCAGGTTCTGACACTTGTTCATCTCAATTAAAAATCGTATCAAGATACAATTGAAGTCAAATGTCTCCAAGGTCCTGAATAATTTTTTAATTCTTTCCAACAATGGGATTTAATTTTTCCCCTCTTTTTCTTCTTAAAAAAATAAGCATATCCAATATGACTGCGAAAAAGGCAGATGCCTCCAAGTTCATTCTCTAAACTACAAGGATTTATTGTTCCAACACATTTCTCTTGGGATGAGGTGGGATTGGAAGCATAATTCAATGTAATAAGCATGGCTAAAATGCCTAACATAAGAGATGTTGTAGGTCATAATCCTGGCCACGTCAATAACTTCTTGTTCAATAGCCTGACCTTTTCTGCTATAAATTGATAGCAAAAGCATTTCCTTCTCCAGATTGGACAGGATTGAGTGACGCAATACAGAAAAAACACTCCAAAAAATGTCATCTGACATGCTGAATGCCAGATTTATCATTTCATAGAAGGTTCCTCTCTGAAGGGCACCAGAAGGAAATTTTTTGAAAAGCTATAGTTTTACCATGCACATTTCTTTGTTTTCTCTTCTTCTCTTCTGTCTCTTAGTGTTTTACCCTTTTTTCCTACTCCATTTCTCCTTTTCTCTCTTCTATCTCTTAGTGTTTTACCCTTTTTTCCTACTCCATTTCTCCTTTTCCATCCCATAAATTAGGAGCAATAGATAGCCCTGCTGAATGAACCCAGGACTCAAAATACTCATACTCCAGGGTAGGCTCCAGTATTAAGGGTGCAGCATATGTATTACATAGTCCTTGACATTATTCTTTTGTTTCAGACATCACTTACCTCTTGATTTGAGGCACTTACTTCCAAAACTCAGTACTTTTGTTTAGCCCTGCATGATCCCCTAGAACTGAATTAGTTTATTCTAGGAGGTAGCAGAATGGAACCGTTTGGCCAAATGGCTTCCAAGCTCAGTTCTTTCTTCAAGGCTCTTTTTCTCTGATAGTATAGGAAAAATAGCACCGGACTTAGAATCAAAAGACTTGGGTTTAAATATGGGAGTTGCCACTTAATTAACTTTGTGACCTAAGACAAATCATTTTACCTTTAGGGACTTTAATTCCTCATCTACAAAATCAGAGAGTTGGACTAGGAAAGTGGCATCAAACTCAAATAGAAATGGGAACCATTAATCTGGCTATAAGAATCCCTACAGGTCACATATTCCCTTAGTTTTAAAATAGAATATTATCTGTATGTTATTGTATTTTCATTTTTTAAAATTCGTATTATTTTAATATCTAGCTCAGGTGGTTCTTGGGATTGTGGCAGGTGGGCTATATTTCTAACGCCTTTGTACTAGGTAACCACAACCTTCTCTAGTATTCTGTGATTCTGAATTTAGGGATATCTCAAAAGCTCCATACTAATGTGATCTCTTTTTCTGCACTGGTCAAAACTACACTTCTCCACTCCCCTACCCCTGCCCAACACTGCTGAGTTCTCTAACCAATGAGATAATGAATAACGATGATGGTATATAAAGAAAGATATAATAACAAATAACAAATACCCATACTACAAAATATCATTCTACCACTACACCATAATGAAACCAGAGAATTTTCACTGTTACCCACTGTTGCTAGGACAGATTACTTGTCCACAAAATCTTAAATATCAGTGTTTTAAATGCATGCCATTATCTTCAAGCTACATGGAATAAAAAGCTTTAAAAGTATAGAGACCTAGAAAAGAATACCAAAATAATGAGGAATAGAATGAAGGACATACATCCCTGTTTTTCCTGACTGCTATACTGTAAAGGAACTGAGGATGCTTTCAGTGAATCCATAAAGAATGATCTTACATCCTAATAATTTACTATAAAAAGCAGTCATGTTACATAGTCGTACAACTGAAGATTAAACATGTATATGCATGCATGTATTTGTGTATGTATGTATATATAACATAGTGACTTTTCCCAGGACCAGTTATATCTGAACCCCAATGAAGATGAGAATGAGTTAAAAATAATGTTCATTTCTCTATAGAAACTCAAGATTTATAAAACACTGTCTTTGTAATTAAGTGGAAAAGGTAATGATGTATTTACCTCAGAAAATCTTATCTCCTGCATTGATACTCAGAGGATCCTATAGAGCTGGAAGGGACCTCAGATAACATCCAGTGCAAATCTCACTTTATAGATGAGGAAACTGATACTCAGGGAACTTAGGTGAAAGTTAAATGACTTGCCCTTGGGTATACTGGTAGTAAATGGCAAAGGTAAGAGTTGAACCCAGGCCTTCCAACTTCATATCTAGTTATCTTTTGATGTTATTACCTTGCTATTCAGATTGCAACTACTCTTGAATTTTATAGTTTTTCATGAATTCATTTCCTGTGTCCAAAAACATTATCACTCTGTGATCAATATCAGACTACTTAGTTTTTATCTAAATTAACAACAGTGGAAATATTTTTTTTCCTTTGCCTGAAATATGAATGAATATTTAGATCAAAATATTATGGTGACATTATTTAAAGCTATCCTCTTGTCCAATCTCTTGATTCTATTTCAAGTTGCACAAAACCAGCATTCCAAGAATTCCAGATTATGGGCCTGATCAACAAATGGGCGAAAATCTCATTTCCATTCCATTTCCATACATCATGTCAGTCATGGTGCAAATGTACAATGGTAATATCAAAAGAAACAAAGAAAACAAAACAAAATCCTGCCTCACAATATCCTCATATAAACTAGAATGAATTTTGGGAGGATAACGGATATTTCATTCAGGTCGTTTACTTGCATTTCCAATTGACTTACCTTGGATAGTAGAATTATGTGGATCAGTCTTGCTTATGCTTCTCGTTGACTTCAAAATGATTATGCCTTCTGAATATGTTTCCCAGAGGCATTTTGCCTTACCTCGTCAATATTTACCAAAAATTCTTTTGTATATTGTTAGGACAAACACTCTGCATTTTTAAATGAAGTCTAAATTTCAGCAAAAATTCTAAAACTCTTCAAGCTATGCTTAAAAGACATTAAAATGTTTAATCTACATTTAAAATTGTCACAGCTTTATTTTATTTGCATATATAAATAGAAAGACTTCCTTCCAAAAGGAAGTAAAATGCCTTCGAAATTAAACAAAAATTTGGTTTAAAAAAGATCTTTCAAAGTTGCTCTCGTGTTGAAGAGGAATCTATTTGAAAACTCTATTCTTTCAGATTTTACTTACATTGTTGTGACCACTTATTTTAAAAAAAAATCAAGGTAGCATATCTCTTTTTCTTTTCTCTTTTGATCTGGAAAACCCTTTACAAAATTGAGTAAAATACTTGTTTGGAGGAACTCTTTCCAATTTCAACACTTCTTTTACCTTTTGTAAAGTTTCCTAGTGTCATTCTCATACAAGTTCTCCCCCACTTTGGCTTATCTCTGGCACCAACCTCCCCTTTCCAATTCATCATCTGAATTATCTTGTGTCCTATACCTCAAGACATTGTCAGTGATTGCCTAAGTGTCTAAGAAATTGATTATCTTGTGGGTGGAGCCAAGAAGGTAGAGTAGAAGCAGGGACCTGATTTAGCTCTCCTCCCAAACGCCTCAAAATATCTGTAAAAAAATGACTCTAGACAAATTCTAGAGCAGGAGAAGCCACAAAATGACAGAGTAAAGCAGATTTCTAGCCCAAGACAATCTGGAAGACTGACAGGAAGTATCTATCACACTGTGCTCAGAGCAGAGCACAGCCCAGCAAGGGTCATGCCAATGGGACTAGCGCAGGCCTCAGGGTACTGAATCACTGGCAGCTGTGGCTGTTTCCAGACTTCTCAACTCACAAATTCCAAAGACAGCTTCAAAGGTCAGTGGGAAAGCTCTCTCACCTCTGTGAAAGGGGAACATATTCTGGCCCTAGTTCCAGCCCCAGGCCGTTGGCAGCCACTGCCACAACGGTGAGTGGAGCTCTCAGCCTACAGACAGTGGGAGAACCAAGTAATTGATCTGGGTCGCTGTCCTGGGTAGCGGCCCTAGGATGAAGAAAAGCACTGGTGCAGAGGAGCTGGTGGCAGCTGGGGAGAGGGAACCCTCCTTGCAGGTCCAGGCCAGAAAAGAGTACTTGTGGTTGCTCACAGACTACAGCCCAGGCCAGGAGAGGAGTAAACACTTCTATTTTGATCACACCACTTTGGAGGAACTGAGGATTTACAGGTCCCTAGAGATATCTCTGAAAACAGCTGCACAAAACCCCTGAAACTTGGGCAGTACATCCTCTACTTAACAAAGAGCTCAAAAGTCAAATAATTGGCTGGGGAAATAAGCAAACAGGGGTGAAAGAATAAGACTATAAAAGGTTATTTTCTTGGTGAAAAGATGTTTTTTTACACACTTACTGACAAGGAAGATCAAAACACGAAACCAGAGGAAGACAACAAGGTCAAGGCTCCTATATCCAAAGCCTCCAAGAAAAATATGAATTGGTCTCAGGCCATAGAAGAACTCAAAAAGGAATTTGAAAATCAAGTAAGAGAAGTGGAGGAAAAATTGGTAAGAGAAATGAGAGTGAGGCAAGAAAATCATGGAAAATAAGTCAAGAGTTTGCTAAAGGAGACCCCGAAAATGCTGAGGACAGTTATACCTTAAAAAATAGAATAACCCAAATGGCAAAAGAGGTCCAAAAGCTCACTGAAGAAAATAATTCCTTAAAAAAATAGAATGGAGCACAAGGAAGCTAATGACTTTATGAGCAATCAAGAAATTATAAAACTAAAAAAATGAAAAAAAGTAGAAGACAATGTGAAATATCTCACTGGAAAAAAAAAAAAAAAACAACTGACCTGGAAAATAGATACGGGAGAGAGAATTTAAAAATTATTGGACTACCTGAAAACCATGATCAAAAAAAGAGCCTAGATATCATCTTTCAAGAAATTGTCAAGGAAAACTGCCCTGATATTCTAGAACCAGAGGGTAAAATAGAAATGGAAAGAATCAGCAGATAACCTTCTGAAAGAGATCGCAAAAGGAAAACTCCTAGGAATATTTTAGCTAAATTCCAGAGTTCCCAGGTCAAGGAGAAAATATAAGCAGCAAGAAAGAAACAATTCAAATATTGTGGAAAAACAATCAGGATAACACAAGATTTAGCAGCTTCAAAAATAAGGCATCAGAGGGCTTGGAATATGATATCCAGAGGTCAAAGGAGATAGGATTAAAACCAAAATTCACCAACCCATAAAAAATGAGTTTAATATTTCAGGGAAAAAAATGGAATTTCAGTGAGATAGAGGACTTCCAAGCATTCTTGTTGAAAAGACCAGAGCTGAATAGAAAATTTAACTTTAAATTATGAGAATCAAGAGAAACATGAAAATATGTACATATTTGTATACCTGTGTGTATGTATATGTAGACAGAGGGCATAGGGTGAGCTGAATATGAAGGGATCATACCTAAAAATAAAATTAAGAGTTGAGAGGAATGTTCTGGGGGAAAGAGAAAGGGAGAGGTAGAATGTAGTAAATCATCTCACATAAAGAGGCAAGAAAGAGCTTTTGCAATGGATGGGGAAGAGGGAGGACGTGAAAGAGAATAGGTGAGCATTACTCTCATCATATTTGGCATAAGGAGGCAAAAACATACACACTCATGTAGTAGGAAGGCCAAATTTATGATCTCAAATATAATCATGTATATGTTTGAATGGTCCAAAATCGCAAGGTATGAGAGATTCTCTAAGGAGAAAACAACAAGAAATTTATTTAGGCCCCACCGCAGCAAAAACTTGAACCAGCCTCCCCATTCCAACATCTTGACAAAAAGACTGCAGGCCCAGAAAGCCCATTTCACAAGGGCAACTAGGAGGCCAAAGAAAAGCAAGAGAGTATTTAGCCAAATCATGTTCACCGACCCCATGGTCCTGCTCGCATTCGGGCAAGCCCCGCCTCCGCAGCCTCTGGCCTCCACACCCTCCGTCTCCGCCGCCGCTGAAGTTGTCTCCCGGCTCACCCCTCCCCGCAGCCGAGCTTCCGGCGTTCTCAAGCCCCGCCTCAATGACCAGAGACCATTGGTTCCCGAGCTGGCCCCTCCCAAGTCACCAATCCGCACCCACACAGGCTCCACACCTGACAGGGCCCAGGGCCCGGGGCCCAGCACCCAACAGCTGAAAGTACTTCCACCCAAAAGAAACAAAAGCCATGCCAATGAGACAACCCTGCCCAACAACACAATTCAGTAATGGAAATCTATCTTACCCTATAGGAAACAGGGGGGAAGGGGATAAGAGTGGGGAGATAATAGAAGGGATGACAGATGGGGCAATCAGAAACAAACACTTTTGTGGAGGGATAGGTCAAAGGATAGAATAGAATAAATAGAGGATGGGACAGGATAGAGGGAAATATAGTTAGTCTTTCACAACATAACTGTTATGGAAGTGTTTTGCATGACTACACACGTATAATCTATATTGAATTGCTTGCTTTCTCAATGAAGGTTGGTGCCGAAGGAGGACCGGAGAGAATGTAGAACTCGAGGATTTAAAAATGAATGTTAAAAGTTGTTTTTACATACAACTGGGAAATAAGATATACAGGCAATGGGGTATAAAACTCCAGCTTGCCCTACAGGAAAATAGAAGGGAAGGAGATAAGAAAAAAGGGAATGGGGTAATAGAATGGAGGGCAGTTTGGAGGAAGAGGTAATCAAAATGCATACTGTTCTGGGATGGGGGGAGGGGAGAGACAGAGAGAAAATTTGGAATCCAAAATCTTGTGAAAGTGAATGTTGAAAACTGGAAATAAATAATTTATATTTAAAAAGAAACAAATTGATTATCTTAAACATCACTGAGTAGAAATGACACATTCTAGATGAGTTGTGGATTTTAATAGGAATTTTAAATGTCTTTACCCAAAGAACTGGTCAATACAAGTCTAGTGGACTAATCAGATAAACCCTTGAACATCCCAAAGTTATCTATTAATCTTGTTCTTCGATTATTTTTAATAATTTAATTGAAGATATTCTCAAAAATCTTTAAGAATTTAAAGTATAGAATCATAGACTATTTGACCTAGAAGAAACCTTGGCAATCATCTGGCCTACTTGGCAATCATCTGGCCTAACTGCTCCTTTCACAGATGAAGAAGATGAAATCCAGACTGAAAACATGACTTATCCAAGTAAGTGGCAGAATAGGAATTTCAAACTGGTCAGTTTAGCTTCCTTTCTACTACAACATGGTGCCAAACACTACTATTTTTATTTCTATTTTTTTTCCTTTATCACGTAATTGCTTATGCATATGGTCTTGGTAAAAATCTCCATTTCTTCTATATTTTCTCTACTTTTCAAAAGAAGAGTGAATGGAAAAGTTATCCTAATCCGATGAACGTGGAAGCATTTAATTATTCAGAGTCTAAGACATATTATCATCACTCAGAAAATAAATAATTTTACCTGGAGGATCAGGTACAAATAAGTAATCAAGTAACATTCACAGTATTCCTCACTATATGAAAAGCATATGGTGTATGTGTGGGTTGGGGGAGAGGGATGGTGGTGTCATAAAATATATGATGGATGGGATCTACCCTCAAAGAGCTTATACTTTAGTAGAAAAAGTAGAACACAGAAACTAATTATTACAAAACAAAACATGATACAATTTGATGATTCTAGTCTCGGCAAAGAAGGGAAGCACAAAGTGTTACAAAACATCTGAAGAAGATGATTTCTAAAAAAGTAATGAATAAAATAAGAAGAGACAGTATGGGAGGTGGCAACTGTACTAGATTTTGGAGGAAAAGTCCTCCAGTAATAACATGAAGGAAGCAAAACACAGTTGATGTTCATAGAAAAATGATCACTCTAGATAAGCTTGTGGTATGTGAAGGGGTTTTTTGTCATTTGTTCTTTTACAGACCTGAGATCTGTGTTGATTTTTTTTTTTTTGGTGCCACGTTATGCTTATATAACCGAGGCTATATAATAAATCTGTAACACAATACATGTAGTGGTATCACACATGCATATACAATTGTACACAAACCTACACAATGCATTGTATCTATGTAGACATACACATATATGGAGAGCTTATATAAATATATGGATATGTGTATATGTAATCATACACAAACATTCATATGTATGTGTGTGTATACATACACATATATATACAAAACCTTTCCACTCAAAGGTCCCAGGAGTAAATAAGTAGAACTATTTGTAGTTTTTATACTTTTAGTGGCATATTTCTATAGTTTGGGTAGCACAGATAATATAGCAGAGACAAAACTAGCACTGAAGTCAAGAAGACCTTGGTTCCAGTCCAACTTCTGACTCTTACTGGCTTTGAGATTCTAGACAAGTCACTTAATCCTTCAACTCTCAGGCACTTCCTTACTCTAAGACTGTTCTGCCTAAGCTATTGTAACAATACTACTTACTGCTACTGTGGCTGTGAAAGGCCAGTAACACCAGCATATAGGAGGGCTGCTAGCACAGGTTCTATGATCTGCTTTTCTAAAGAAAGTAACATTAAGGGGTTAACAATCTCATTTTAATTAAACATACATATACCATTCACTTAGTTCATGGGAAAAAGTCAGCATGCTGAACTTCAGAGAGAACATAAACAGAAATTATATAGATTTATATCCTATGCTTGGCACAGTGCCTCACATATAGAATGCACTTAATAAATATTTATTGCCTGAATGACTGAAATAAACTCAGACAAATTAAATGACTTGCTCAAGGAGAGCAATCAGCTGACATTATTTTATAAAAAGAAACATAAGACTTGCAGTCAAGAATGACTTGAGTTCAAAGTCCATCTTACCAGTAACTGGCAGCTAGGAATCCACAGTGGATACAGGGTCCAGCCTGGAGTCAAGAAGATTTGAATTCAAACGTGGCTTTGGACACTAGCTCTGTGAACTTGGAGAAGTCGCTTAACCATGTGGACCTCTGTAAAATGGGAATAGTAACAGCGCCTACTTCCAAGGGTTGTTGTGAGGGTCAAATAAGATAATAATTGCAAATCACTCAGCTCAGTGCCTGGAGCACAGAAAAATTATATAAAAATTATGATTAGTCATTTGGACAAATTATCTGACCTCTCAGAGTTTTAGGTTTTGCAATTATAAGATGAGTATAATAATGCTTTAGATCACTTCCCAATTCTCACCTGCCCATACCGCTCCAATTTATACTAATATTTGTAGTTGCAGGTTTAATCCCCAGACTGCAGCTACTTTTCCAGGGTTCTAAGGTATATATCGCAAGGCTGTGCCATTAGTTTATAAAACCCCATCAGTGTGTTTCTCATCAATAGCCAGTAGACACAATGAGATCTCGGCAAAGTCTTTTAAAAGGATGATATGATAAGACTATTCGCAGTAAAGCATACCCCCATCCTGGTAAAATTGAAGCACCCTCTCTCAAAAGCATACTTTATGCTCATGAGAAGAGTAAGCAAACATTTATAGAAAATAAAACCTTGGGACACATATAGAGGGAACATGTGCCCAAATCAACTCACAATTCTAGCGCTACTCCAGGACTGGAAAGCTATTATTCCTCAATGAGTCCGCTTTGGAATTCCAACTCTCGATTGTTAGGGCTAAGGCTCTGTGCCAGTAAGGTAAAATGGGCTTAGTTTAATGGGTGCCCATGAGGAGTTTGGCTTTTGTTTACAATGAAAGTACTTTCACCTGTTAAATGCTAAGCCCCAGGCCCAAAGCCCTATCAGGTGTGAAACCTGTGTGGGTGTAGATTAATGACTTAAGAGGGGCCAACTCGGGAACCAATGGTCCCTGGACTCTGGTCTCTGGTCGTTGAGGTGGGGCTTGAGAACGCCAGAGGCTTTCCTGTGAGGAGAGGCAAGAAACTAAGCTGAAAAAAATCCGAAGCAGAGCCGACCCCTGTGTGGACCCAGGAGTTTGAGCAAGGACTTAAGGCCAGTGAATATGATTTATGCCATCTTATTTTTCTGTGGCCTCCTGGCTACTCTTGTGAGGTGGGCCTACTGGGCCTGGAAGCTTGTGTTCACAATACTGGAATGGGGAGGTTGGTTCGCTAATTTGTTGCTCTGGGCCCTGAATAAATTTTTTGATGCCTTCTGCTTAGAGAATTCTACATACGCAACGATTTCGAACTATTCAGATATCTATATGATCCTTTTTGAGATCATAAATTTGGCCTTCCTACTACAGGCTCTCTTGAGTCCATCCTCTGTCCTTTTCTTTCCTGACAAGGGCCACACTCCTGAGACCTGCTCTTAGCCTTAAATAGATATCGTTCTAACTGGAGAATGTTTCTTTTTACCTTCAGCTCTGCCTTGAACTCTCAAAATGACTCTTTGCTCTTGGAGGGGGTGTTTCTTTCTTGTGAGTAGCTCTACTCTTAGACATCAATATCAAAGGGTTTTTTTTGTTTGTTTTTTCTTTTTCCCAAGTCCATTTATGTAATAATTTCTTCTGAATAAATCCTAAAGAAAATACAAACAAAATAGTTGTTAAAAAATAATATCTTATCTCCATCATCCAAAACAGTCAGCCTATTCCTTCTTTCAACTAGCCCTTTCAGATCATCCTTCCCCTATCCCTCTTCCCCTCTCCCTTTCCCTTTCTTCCCTGAGGGTGCTCTGCCCAAAGTAAAGTACATTTTGATGGCCGAAGGCAGCCTCCTTAACTTTGGGTTTACTGGCTAGATTTCTTAAAACAAAGCCTTAAACTCAACTCATTCCAGAGTTCATAGATGGGACAATAGGTCCCTGGCCTCCTAGCACAGAGTGAATGTAAATACTAAATAGTAACTGTTTTTCTTTTGAGCAGGAACTCTGAGGTTCTTCATCTTCCCAGTTTGATTTTTTTTTTGAGTTTTTGATTAAAGGGGCCATTCCTTGATTAACTTCTTAAAGAAGCCTATTCACTGAATGGTTGTTACCTCACTCACAGTGAGCATCTGAAAAGACCTTAGCCTGAAAGGGCCAGGGTCTCCTAATGCACTATGGGCCACCTCCAGTCATGCTGGTGAGTATCAGGCCACTGGACCCAGATGGCTGTGGAGAAGAAAGTGAGGCTCATGACCTTGCACAGCCTTCTCTCACTCAAATCAAAGTCAACTGCAAGTCATGTCATCATCTCCCTGATGTCATGGTGCTCTTTGAAAACCAAGGACAAACACAACAGCCTCCAACAACAATCAATATAAGTCCTCTTTTTTTTCTTAGCCAAAACTTGTGATGAACACACCATCTGAGTTTTGGCATTCCTGTTATTCTCATAGAGCCATGTTGTTGTGTTTTTTTTTAATATCCATTGTCAGTTATTAGCCCTTACATATTCTTAATCTGAATTTTCTAATCAGCCACTCAAGCTTCTGTTAAGATCTATTCTTTCTTATATGATTCATTGGTTTTGTATTAGAATTTTGTCCTTGAAAAAATGCATCTCTTATTTGCTGAACATCTCTGTAGAATCCTAAGCAAGGAGATTACACTTATCTTTTTATCCAAATACATTAAAATCTATTCTCTCAAATTCTAAAGTACATATCAAAATATACCAGACATTTCCCCCTTGGTGTTATTACAAGCTAAGTTCACCTAGTCCCTTCCTTCCAGGATTGTTACTTAAAGAACTAGTTCTTCCTGATTTTCTCAAATTAAGGCTAACACAGTAATTGGTCTCATACCAACTTATACCTTTTGAATAATGAAATTATCACAAAGGAATTTTTTTTCTTAGTTCTACTTTAGCAGGAAGCACCAAAAGATTTGCAGACACTTGAAATCTCATGTCTTACCTTCTATGATGTCATTGTCTACTTTGTGATTTCATCATCCAATTCTTCCCTCTGGCCAAGAAGTCAATAAAATATGATATTACTTCATTTTTTTTCTTTCTTCTGATATCAAAATACTTTACACTATTCTTACCTGCTGTATCTATTTCATGGGCTTACTCTCAGGACTCTAATTTCTTAGTGTACAATGCCATTGCACTACCTCTTTCATGAAATTCAGAGGGAAGCTGTATTTAATGGAAACAATGCTGGTCAAAAGAAAACTGTATTTGAATACTGTCCTTAATATCAATGTTATGATAATAATCATGAGTCAACATCAATGAATTTCAGTTTCTTCACTTATAAAATAATAACATTTTAATATTGTGTGGTATTGTATTATTGTTAGAGTCAAAGAAGATGAAATGTGAAAAGCAGTGCTGTATAAATGTCAGCTGTTATAAATAATCTGATTCTTTTGAGTAAAACTTTCAATCATGGTATATTTATTATTGGTCCCTGCCTCATCATAAAAGGTTGGGAAGTTCTGTGCAGATACAGTATCTCATATACTATGATTATATATCATAAACAGATATTTTATTGAAATTAGTAAAAATAGAGGTAAAAAAAAATCTCCTCGGGGAGCCATCTGGCTCCAGCCATCATATCCTTCTCCCACTTTCTCTCTAGATCTTTGCAGATAGTAAGAGGAAATTTTAGAATCATTCCTACCCATAGTTCTTAGAAAGGACTTGTGTTAAGCAAAATTGTCTCATTAGCATGGCTTTTGTTTCTTTTGAGTGGAAGTACTTTCAGCTGTTAAGTGCTAAGCCCCAGGCCCAGGGCCCTGTCAGGTGTGAAACCTGTGTGGGTGTGGATTGGTGACTTAGGAGGGGCCAGCTGGGGAACCAATGGTCTCTGGTCATTGAGGCGGGGCTTGAGAACGCCGAGCTGGGAGACAACTTCAGCAGCGGTGGCAGCGGCGGAAGGTGTGGAAGCCAGAAGCTGCGGAAGCCAGAAGCTGCGGAGGCAGGAAGCTGCAGAAGCAGAGCTTACCCGAGTGCGAGCAGGAACATGAGGCCAGTGAACATGATTTGGCTAAATACTATCTTGTTTTTCTGTGGCCTCCTAGTTGCCCTTGTGAAATGGGCTTTCTGGGCCTGGAGTCTTTTTGTCAAGATGTTGGAATGGGGAGGCTGGTTCAAGTTTTTGCTGCGGTGGGGCCTAAATAAATTTCTTGTTGTTTTCTCCTTAGAGA
>CM053624.1:204791823-204826254 GCA_028646595.1 Phalanger gymnotis | reverse complement strand
CTCTCTCTCTCTCTCTCTCTCTCTCTCTCTCTCTCTCTCTCTCTCTCTCTCTCTCTCTCTCTCTCTCTCTCTCTCTCTCTCTCTCTCTCTCTCTCTCTCTCTCTCTCTCTCTCTCTCTCTCTCTCTCTCTCTCCATATACATATATATATATGTATATATATATGTATATATATATGTATATATGCATATACTCATTTCATTCCTCCTTTTCAGAAGCTATAGTTGTGGGTGGTTCTGGAATTTCCTACTACCATACCCTAAAGTCTAAGAAGGCAAGGTAGAAGAGGTTTATGAGATGGGTTGAGGTAGATGGGACCTTGACTTACTCTCCTTTTTGCTTTGTTCAATAAACTATGTCATCATAACATACAAAATACTTGAGCCCTATTCATATGAGAGTCATAGTAAGAGCGACAGAAGAGTTTCAGTGTGGCTTGGTCATTCTAGAGCTGTGTACAGGTTATGGATCTTATGGTTTTTGTTTGTTTGTTTGTTTAATAGCTTATACCTAGACAGCAATATCAATTGAAGCTACAGGCTTTTGAGTGGAGTGTTTAAAAGCATGGTACCTTTTGACGGGGCCACTGAACCCCTTAGCAAGGCTATCCCATGATTGTGCCAGAGGGACTAGAGACTAATGACATAAGTAAATAACCTGTAACTCAGTCTGATACTGTTCTGACTTACTGGATAATTAATTCATTGTGATGTTGCTTTTCTGTAGACTTAAGGAATTTTAAGGTGAAAATATTTGATCTGTTTAAGTTTCAGTTATATCATATATTTATCTATGTGCATGAAACATCTCCCCAGTATAATGCAAACTTTATTTATGGGAGGGAATGTTTCATTAAAAAAATAATTTTCCAACACCTACTGTAATATACATAGAAGATCTTTAATATATGCTTATGAATGTATATTATGAATATATATGAAATATTTATTTTTTTTAATTTTTAAACTGTTTCCTTACTCTTTCATTGCATAATTGCAAACCTGAAAAATATTCCCCCTTGCTGTTTAATGAACCCTTAAATAAATCTGGAGAAGAAATTAAAATGAAAAATAAATGGCAACCTAAGCTGGGAGTTGTAGGTGGAGAGGAGATGTGGAAGAGAGGCACAAAACCAGAAAGTTTAACCTGACATATTGGTCTGGGAGAAGAGAGAGAGAGAAATATTTAGAAACAAAGGTGATAAGGAGAGGCATGCAGCTTATTCAGATGAAAAGTCACACCTACCACACAGTTTTAATATCTGACAAAATGTTTGTTTTCAGTCATTTGGAAATATTTTAAGAGATCAAGAGGGACTTATAGCATATAGTTTTTACCTTGTTTTTTCGATGTATAGATCTGAATAAAAATGCAATTTAATCCCCAATATTGATAAACAGACAAAGAATCATTTGTGCATAGAAAGCCTATTATTTCCACCTCACATTTTGTGAGATGACATATATTTTCCAAATTATCTAAGAACTATCTAGCTCTGTGTAATATTTGTTAAAGAAGTAGGTTATATAAACTAAATAATAAGTATATACCAAACACAATTTAAATCTTCCTCCCAGAGTATGGTTTTATATGTTAATACATTGTAAACCATGGTCACATTGTCATTTTGGGGGAGATTATGAAGATTTAACTAAGGAGAGAAAATCAAGAACACAAGTCATGTATGTATTTGACATCAGAGAAAGAAATAATCCCAAAGATGTTATAAATTTGCCTATTTCTAACTATCTTGCCTCTCCAAAGATTTCATAAATGTAGCCTTGTTTTTGCAACTGTTTTAATATCATTTTATGATTGAGAATTAACAATTTCACGGGTTTTCAAGGACATTATTTGCCTCTAATATACTTATTAATACATATGCTCATTCCCATGACTGGTTTCTACATTATACTGTTATGGAAACCTAAAATTGGAAAGAATGTCAGAGGTCATCTTGTATGATGCAAAAATGTTGGCAACATTTGTGTTTATGATTATGAAATAAGGAATTTTGAAGATATGCCTAAATGCATCCTATTTATTTAGCTCTGTCTACCCCAACCTCACCCTAAATCTTTCCTCCAGATAAATTGGTTAAAGAAGATCCTTTTTTTTTTCTTCTTAGAACCCAGAATGTTAATACTCCATTATACATTGCCTCTAGGAGGAAATACAAAATGATCTGTTTGGCATTCAAAATCCTTCATAATTTCAGATTCTCTTATTTTTCTACTTTTTTTTTACCACTTGTTCCCTAGCATGCACTCTTTGATCCAGTAAAACTGACCTCCATGGATGTTCTATGAAAAAGCTACTCCATCTCTCAGGTACAAGCATTTTCTTTGGTTGGCCCCATGCCTGGAATGCTCTCCCTCCTCCTTCAACTGCTAAAGTCTCTGGCTTCTTTTAAATCCCAACTAAAATTTCAACTTTCTAAAGGAAACTTTCCCTTTGCTGTTCAGCCATTTCAGTTATATCCAACTCTGTGACTCCATTTGAGGTTTTCTTGGCAAAGATACTTGAGTGGGTTGCCATTTTCTTCTCCAGTTCATTTTATAGATGAGGAAACTGATGAAAACAAGGTTAAGTGATTTGCCCAGGGTCACAAAACCAGTAAGAGTCTGAGACCAGATTTGAACTCATGAAGATGAGTCTTCCTGATTCCAGACCCAATACTCTATCTATGTTCTACTTGGTATATATTGCTTTGTGTATATTTGTTTGTATCATTTCTTTCGCTAGATTGTAAGCTCTTTGTTTTTGGGGCATTTTTGCCTCTTTTTGTATCTCCCTAGCTTAGCACAGTGTCCAGCATATAGCAGATGCCAAATAAATATTTATCGATTGAATCTTTATTTTCTACATATATTGAACAAGATGCCTTCCTGATAATGGTCAACATTTTTTATGAATTGATTGTAAATGCTTCTTTCTTTCATACCAATCTAACACAGGATATACCTATGACTGTGCATAACAGGGCATCATGATCTCAGAAGAATAAAAATCATCAATGACCCAAAGGGTAATGGAGAGATATAACAAATTTAAGCATATTGAAGCATGTTGCCAACCATGACTCTCTTGAGTAAAGTGGAGTAAAAGATTTTATTGAAGAAAAATATGCCTTGACCAGGAGGTGAGTTGAACATAAAACAAGAGCAAAGTGAAAAGTAACAGTCCTATTGATTTTACATTTGTAAGATCTATTATATACCCCTCTTCTGATACTGCCACCACTCTAGAGCATGCTCTCATCCTCACCTTATACCTGGACTATTAGAATAGCCTATTGATTGATCTCCTTATGTCTAGTCTTTCCCCACTCTGGCTCATCCTCCACTCTTTGTGACCCCACTTGGGTTTTGTTGGCAAAGATGCTGAAGTAGTTTTCCATCTCTCTCTCTCTCTCTCTCTCTCTCTCTCTCTCTCTCTCTCTCTCTCCTCATACACAGATAGATTGATAAATATGTGTACACACACACACACACACACACACACACACACAGACATACACATATAGCCCCTGATGGTGTGTTCTCTCTACTGATTTTAAGTTTATATCATTTAGTCAGCTAGACCAATTAACTTTTAAAAATCAGTATTTACCACAATGGTAAAACAACTTCCCCAAATTCTGTGAAACATTATTTTACAGATATACAGAGTCCAGGGAAAATGTATTCTCAAAGTTAAAGAGCACATGGAGCAAAAAAGTAACTTACAGATCCTGGTCACTCTAAGCAATTTTCTCCACTTTCTGGGGGTACTCAAAAAGTTCCCTTTGGGTTTGCTCTGGCTTTTATGCTGGATTCCTTTTAGACCTCTGAATCTGACTTATTGCATCTAGTTTGTCCTTTCCTCTGGAATCAGACATTGCCAGTATCCTTTGCTGGCTCAGGGACACTGCTGTCACACAAATGAAAAAGTCCAAATCCAAATCCTCTGTTGTCACTCCTGATTTCATCTCAACTCTTTTTTTGTCATTGTATCTCCAATACTTAACAAAGTGAATGGTACACAGTAAGCATTCGATAGATGCTTGTTCTTTGATTATTATTACCAGTTATCACATGCTCAGTTTGCATTTTTGTCTAAACAGTCTGATGGATAATGCAACTTCCTGTCTCTGGAATCTAGTCTGCAAGTTGAACTGTCCATCTATTTTCTACTACTGGACCTACGTCATTTCTCTTAGTAGTTCTAGTATATCTTCAAGTTTCACTGTTTTTCATTTATCATGATACCAAGTGGGATAATTCAGCCCATAATTCAACCCATTTTGCCTCCAGGCCCCTCCATCTAGAGGACTGTCATTACTAGAGTCCTCCTCACCCTGAAATATCCTACCATGCCTACAGCCTCCTCATCCTAGAATATCTTTCTGCAAGCACCTCTTGCTCTTCTCCCACTGGTAAATTCTTCCAGAGATCTCCATTTTGTAAAGGACCCTAAGCCAGCTTGTCTTCATTCCTCATCTAAACCTGTTCCTGACTTTCTCTGGACTTCAACATTATGCCCCCCTGCCATATAGATTTATTTTCCCCTCTTCTTTTTTTGTCCTCTTTGGTTGGAGTAAGAAGAGACTTATTTTTTTTTTCTTTTATTTGGCCCTGAAGTATCTCCAGAACTTAATTGAACTTCTTTCCTTCCTTCTTTCCTTTCTTCCTTTCTTTCTGACTTAGTTCCTGCTTTTCTTCTTGCCTTCCTAACTTCCATTGCTCTCTGAATTAATACTAGCTCTTGCTCAACATTGTGTGTTCGTGTATATGTGTGTGTGTGTGTGTACATACATATATACACACATATGTATATAATTAATGATATCACTATGGAAATGAAAATTTCCTGAAAGTCCAATTAAAATTTCTAAATTTTTTGTTTGACTAGGTTGCCCTGCCTAGTTATATGGCCCTCTCATTCCCCTTAAATTTGCTATAATGTGATAACAGGGGCAAGGTAGTAGCAAGATATAAAATGCAGTAGTAGGTATTCAAATAGCCACATCTTGTAAGAAACTATGAAAAGAAGTCTCACAGCATGAATTCAAAATCTTGAAAAAGGCTAGTGCCAAGTCGTAAGGCTGGCACAAGATCTAAATCTGCCTTCCCTAATGAATGTTTTGTATTCATAAGCTAAACAGTTTCAAGTGTGCACGTAGGCAAAGATGTGCTTTTCATTGAGATTAGGGAGAAAAAAGGGGAGCGGGAGGGCAGAAGAAAATAGACTCTGGGCTTTGTTTTCTTCATATGGTTAGTAAAAGTCTCCAATGGAAAAAAGTGAAAGCTTTGTTCCAGAATGACTATAAATAAAGCAACAAGAGAAAAAGTCAGAGAAACCACAGTAAGAGATGATTTATCCTTCATTTAGCAAGCTCAGGTTCCATCAAGTGACATTGTTTGGAGAGTGGGTAACATTGAATGAACCACAGTGTTCTTTCATACTATGTTCAGCATGGCTAGCAATAAATTATGGAGTAAATCAATGTGGTGAACCATACCTACTGTCTCTCACACTTCTCCTCACATACCCCTTCATTCAAAGTCCAATTTCTCTAACTTTTTGACTCGCCATCTTGGATAGACCTCATTTCTTTTGCTAAGTCCCATTAGAATTTAAGCAGATAGACCTAGATTAGGGTTCTTTGCGAGGTTGGTGTGGCTTTTGAATAGCCAGTGAACTATAGGGCGTGAGCCCAAGGCAGGTAGGGAAAAAATGAAACATGGAACACCTAAATGTACCGTCATACTCACCTAGAGGATTTTTTCCCTTCAACCCCTATAGGCCATCAGCTTGTGCCCTGAAAAATTGGATTTGATGGTCCATATAATTACTTTTGCTTTCATAGTTATAGATGTTATTACTGGCTATAAAATTAGCCAGCCTTTTAAAGAATCCATCCAGAGTATTTGACTTGATGACCTTCTCTTACAATGTAAGCCACAGGTTGACTATATAGTGATATTTTCTTTTATTGGTTTCAAATTTACCTTTTAAAATGTAATTTAATGCCTTTTATTTGCAGGTTACTGAAGGGCACAGAGTGGTTTACTGTGTTCTCTCCATAATTTCTAGTCTCTCAATTAAGTCCAATAAAGTGCTCTCTTCTCTCCCACTTTAACTTAATCCTTGCAATGTCCCTAGAAATAAGCTATGGAGTTTCTCTTTAAGCACTGTTTCCTACCCTGAATAATAATCAACATGTCATCAATAATAATATCTTAAAAATATTGTACCTTAGGTTATCCTGAACACATAAGTCAATTGGCCACCATTACTGGTTAACTCATCACTGTCTGACCCAGCAACAAACAAAAACACACATACAAGATACAACTAAAGAATATTCCCAAAGTAGCATGTAATAAACCAATGTAAATTAATATGCTAGGAATCATGTACATGAGTACTGCATAACAACTGTCAGAAGTGGTCAACTAGCAAGATGATATTTCAACTAGTTTAAAGGTTTGCTATGTGGTACAATGGAAGGCATGTAGATTCAGAGGACCTGGATTTAATTCCTAGTTCTGCCTATCATTCTCTGTTCAGCCTTGACCATGCCAAAAAACTGGCCTTTTCTGGGCCTCAGTTTCCTCTCTTATAAAATATAGAAATTGAATTAGAACACCTCTAAAGTTCTTGCCAGTTCTGTAGCTCTGATTAGGAGCAAGGATTAGGTAAAAGATAGGGATTATTCTATTATTAAAGGTCACTATCCATGGCTCCAAGCTTCAATTATTCTTAAATTAACCCTAGGGAATATTAACAATAACAACACATATGCAGCATACATGATATCTTGGTAGCTACTCTCCAGGCCATTGCAGTCAAGTTAAACCTTACTTTTCAAATTGCCCTCTGGATTTCCTTTACTATGCCCCAATTCTTCATCATGAAACCTCACTCCAATGCTGAAATTCATACCTTGAAAAAACCCTTTGTCCTGTGCTTTGTCCCTCTGATTGGATGAACCTCCAGTTAAAAAAAGATCCAGGGTTGACCAAGTCTCATTACTCTCCAGGGTGTAGAACAGAGTTCCTCCACCTACCACATCACATGTGTCTGGTACCTATGTGACCTACCCTGAAACACACACTTTTCAGCTTTCTTTCATGTTTAAATCCTTTTTTTCTTCCTTCAATACCCTTTGAGGCAAGGATTGCATCTCTACTTGTTTTTGCAACCCCAGTGCTTAGCTCAGTGCATTTAATAAATGCTTATGCACTGAACGATTGATTTTTTTGTTGAAATCCTAGACTGAACCTATGAATCATTGCTGGCATCACATATAATTGAATTACTTAGCTTACTTAATTGCAAGGATATCTAATTAGATAGTTTTGTTAAAAAAAATTCTGAGAAAAGATGACAATTAAATAAAAATTTCGAGGAATCTGTAAGATAATCATAGATAGTACCTGACACAGCATATTCTTCCTGCCCTTTGTGATCATTGCTTCATGAAAACTTTTTTATAAAAATATTTAGTTTTATCTTACTCCTAAATCTTTGACTATCCATGGCTCCATGTCAGCCTCTTACTCTGTTGTTATAAGCTATGAGTTCCATGTTGAAATTTGCCACCTCATTAATCTATTCATCAATAAACATTTATTAAGCATCTACTATGTGTCAGGCACTGTGCTAAGTGCTGGGGATGCAAAAAGAGGCAAAAGACAGCCCCTGACCTCAAGGAGCTCATAGAGGGGAATCATTGTATTGGCAGCATTTTAAAACAGAAAAAATTGTTTCAATTCTGCATCTGATACTTATTTCCTGTTTGACCTTGCACAAATTGCTTTTCTTCCCTGGACCTCAGTTTTATCATCAATAAAATGAGAATGTTTGAGTGGATGACATCTGACATACTTTTCACCTCTGGATCCCTGATCTTATGACATTCTTTAGCTCATCATCTTAATTCTACAGAACAGTTTAGAGACTATAGTTGCATCATCAATGCTCTATCATCCTACATTTCTTTCTTCTGAATTCTCCCATAAGTGTTCTCCTCAAAATGGTAGTGGTAAAGTCTCTGCAACTGCCATGGCTGGGTTGTGCCCAAATAGACCAGGATCATCATATGTAAAATATCTGGCTCTTCTGTCTAATTATTTTGTTCTTACTTTGTGACTTGCTTGTGTTGTTTTTGTATTCTACTCCTATGGCTTATCCTTCTCTGATGTGGGAATTTCAATATAATGTGGCAAGATATCTGTCATTTCTCAGCTTCTCAGTTTCCCAACTCCAACTGCTACATAAAGGAAAGATTTTTTTTTAAAAAAGTTACATTTACTGAATGTAGATAACGTAACAAAAACAAATTTTGATGTACTATATAATAAGAAAGTTATTTCTGTAGAGTGCAGTTTAGTTTTTATTTATTTCATAATCTAGATCAGTTTCAATTACCAGAACCTTTAATTATTGAGTAAGAAATATGCTCACACTTATGCAGAAAATGTATGTCCTCTCCAAAGGTATAATGAAATGATTTGAAGATTCTTTTTTTATGAAATCATTGATTTGAATTCAAAATCTACTGCAGAAAAAGAAATTGTATCATAAATCCAACTAATTCTATTCAACTCTTCAAGCATTTATTGAATCACTGCTGTGTGCTAAATATGAGCTAACCTTCATCATTAGGAAGTGAGGTGCAGATTCCATTCTTCCATACAGACATGATTTGTATATCCAATGTGCCTTAGTTCTCAAGTCATTTAAATCCAGAGGGAGCTACTCGTGCACAAGCAAGTGAATAATATGAATGGCATTTATCTTAATTTGTTTGGATTTGTTTGTGCAATGTTTTCAATTTCTCTTTGAGGTAATGAATACTAGGTGAGAATTAAATGTGTGTAAACATTTTAAAGAGTAGGGAGAAAAAAATACAAAAAACACACTCTATAGCAGGACCTTCCATTAGCTCTCTCAGAGTATTGAAAAGAATAAATTAATTATCAATTAGGAGAGAAAAATCGCATAAAAGAATGACAAACTACATAGCAACCAGAGCACCAGAATATCAAAGGAAAAACAAATGCAGTATTATTTATCTACCAGGGGATGGACAAGATGTTCTCTAAGTTCTGCTTCTGATTCTAAATCAGGAACTTTTATTCTCTGGGTCAAACTGTGCCTGGGGCAAGTAGCACAAAGCAATTCTTCAGTTTAGGTGTGGGAGAGTGAAGGGTAACCCATGACTTGGTTGTTTCAATTATTTTGAGTAACTCTTGCAAACTAGATGCTAAGCAGTGTTGTTTGTATAAGTTTGTTGTTGTTCAATCACATTGACCTTTCATGACACCATTTGGGGTTTTCTTAGCAAAGATACTGGAGTGATTTGCCATTTTCTTCTCCAATAGACTAAGGCAAACCAAAGTTAAGTGACTTTCCCTGGGTCACACAGCTAGTGCATGTCTGAGGCTGGATTTGAACGCAGGTCTTTTTTACTCCAGGCCCAGCCTTCTATCCTCTGAGTCACCTAACTGCCCTCTATATATGGATTGCTAATTAGAAATGACTCCAATCTCCTCTAAAAGTCCAGCCTGGAGCAAAACTCTAGTCACTCTACCCTTGTTACAACATTATTACATCTTATAAGACTCACTTTAAATATATAAATACACATACACAAAGAGCAAGTACTGGAGAAACTTTCTCTCCCACTCTTCAAAAGATACAGAACTGTGTTTTAACACATCACATGGATAATAAATTATACCTAGAACTTATGTTCTGAACTGAACATCATCAAAATTATGCTCCTAGTCAAATGACATTGAAAGATTTTGTGTGGGTCAGAGACCACTACTCACATTAAAAATAGACAGAGCCCATTCTTGAGAAAAGGCAAAAAGGAGTTTATTACATTCTCATGAGAAAGGACATACCCAGCATGGCCCAAGATGATGCCAGTACATGTGTGTGTATTGCATACAGCTCAAAGCAAGTTATATAGACACTAACACAGAGTTCCCCCACCCCTCACTGGCTCCTCTTCCCATTGACTGGATTTGGAGCTCACATTCCAAATGCAGAATCTTTTCCTAGCAATGGAGAACAAAGAACAAAAAGACAGATGTGAGACCAGGGAAAAGGGAGTAAAAGCTAGATAAACTGGACCTTGCAGGTGTCTGTCTACTGATGTAATTTCATATCTCTACTTTCTCAGCAAAGAAGTTTCTCAAAATATAGAAAGGGTGCAGGGTAGGGGGTGGATGGTAGGAGAGACAAGGTCTTTTCGCATGCTGAGGGGGAGGGGCTTCACTATTTCAGTATTCCTCTGAATCCCTCCTCTTCTCTTCAACCTTCTGAAGACCCCTCCCTCTATTATTGATACATCTGAATTCTTCTCCTTAACTATCACCCCCTTTAAGTAAATATGAGAAGGATTGATCAGTGCATTGACAAATCAAAGGGGCAGTTCCCTTTATATACAAAGACCCAAAAGAAAACAATAATGCAATTGTCCCTTTAAGATTCAAAAAGTCTTTTTTCTATACAGCTGTCCAGCAGGGAACATCATCAATGAAGTCCTCTCATCCTTCGTATTCATTCCAACCATCTCCAGAGCAGCATCTCAGCATCTTCTTCTTATCTTGTTGTAGGAACCAGCTTTCTGTCCATTCTCCTACAAAAGTGACCTTAGAACAATTTTAAACTACCATTTCTAATCGTTATAACCCTGATGATTTTTACAAATTCAAAATTGGAACCATGGCCAATTGTCATGTTTAAGAAATTCACATCAGAACCCAGTGTCTTACACTTTACGCTAATCCATTATTAATTTCCTCACCAGGAGGATGAGATTTCACTTAAGGAATTAATAACAGGCTCCAGTTCATACATGAATATATTAAATAACCAATTTTTAATACAGTACATATAAAATCTTAAACTTTTAGTCATGTGATATTTCTTGTGATGGCATTTACAAAATAAACCACAAGCCATTCTTCTTTTTTAGCATTATTAATTGTAACAAATTTTAGACAAGCATGATATTAATCAAATAACAAAATAACATTCTCACAAGCCCTTGACCTAATTGCCTCCATACCATTACCAAGAATTAAAGGACCTTAACTCACACAGGAACACTAGTCCCGGTCCTTTAGTAACCTAAGATGTTCCATAATCAATTATTCGAGTAGATTTGTTACTGTACTTACAAAACCTTCTGGTCATAGACATTTGCTACCAAGAGATTAGAGACTTATCAGTTATCAATCCCATTAGGTCTTTGAATAGCAAACGCCCATAATCAGTTTAAGATATGACTATAGTCTCACATTGCTTGAGGAACATCTCCAAAGCAAGCCCTAACTAGCTCACATGCGTTTCCACCCTTATTCATAAGGCCTAAGTTAGTGCAAAAGTCCTTAAGAAACACAAATCCAGAGTATTATCAAAAAATTAAATTCCTAGTTATCACAGAATCCCTAATATCATGACGTTCCTTAGTCAGAAGGTGTTATAGTAGAATCTCACATTGGTAACAGTAATAGACAGATTACAGGAAAAAAAAATACTACTGCTCTTAGAATCCTTTTCAACAAAGAGAATATTTTAAGGTGAGTCTTAAGTAGTTTGTGTAAATTTCTGCACATGTTCTAGTTCTAGATAAAAAAAAATATTATTAGATTTCCCAGTAAGATAACACAAAAGAGCTCATATCTTATACTGACTACTTGCTTTGATCATAGGAACTTACTATAGAAGGAAAAAGAGCAGGGACACGTGACAAACCAAATATGACAGGATAAAACATCCTTAGCTTTGTTTAAATTCAGATAGAGTCACAGTTATCCAATCACATAGCATCTGTTTCTCCTCATAGCCAGACTCAGGAATAATCAGGTGAGAAAGATTCCTTTCCAAAGGAACACAATGGAGAAACTGTGTCAGGAGGATCCCATCCTAGATTGAAGCTAAGATTGTCCCCTAGGCTTTTTTCCAAATGCAGACCTCCACATGTTAACAGTACAGGATCACATTCCCTCTGAGTAGCTTATCTTATGGTATTCTTTCTCAGATACTGATTAATGCAGACAACTATACCCAAATTCAAACTCAAAACAAATTAGTTATGATTTCAACAACCTTTCACCCTAAACAGCAAGTCTCACTAGCCACAGCTTAGAGCCAGATACAGTTGCTTTTACTTTCATGGAGTTGCAATAAGCAATAAAGGTTTACTGGGACTCATATATATAAGAGATTCCATTAGACATCTTTTCCTTCTTAAATTTAAACTTGTCCCTGGTGTAAAAGCCAATTGTTAGAATCCTTTCTATCTATTTACATAAACTTGTGACTTCTCAGCAAGCTAAGTTCATTTTTTAGGACCTACATAAATCAAACAAGTTCTTCTCCTGGGGCTGATGACCTTAACAACGCAGATAGTTTCCAGGGGCCTTGGCAATTTCACAAAATAGGAATTAACATGGACCCCAGGAAGGGGTGGTGCCCTTTGTCTGCTGACTCCCATGCATACAGAGAAGACTGTTCTGAATGGGCAGAACCAAATCGATAAGTCTTTACACAATCCCCTTATTTCCACATACAATAATCAATTAACCATTCAATGACATCAAATACATTTCTAGATGATTAAAAAATAATAATTATTATTTATAAAAGGATTGGCTGTCTTACCCTAAATATAAACACTGACTGGCAGGCTTCTCTACCTTTGGCCTCTTCCTCTACTTCCTACTTTCTTCTACCAGAACGGCACTAGCTACTACTGCCTGTACACATTCTGGCCAGCACCATGTGACACAGAGTCTAATACTTTGGGGAGGAACACCACTTGCTTACATCACTACCCCCTCTTATTCCTTTTTTTTTTTTTTTAATTTTCATCCTTCTGCCAAGTGGGGGAAAATAAATCTCTCTCTCAATCTGATCTGGGATGCGAGGGTTTAATAGAAAAACCTTGTGCCTGTTTGCTATCCTTTGCTGTTTCTCTAAGCACACTTATTCAAGGTTGATCCAAAAACACAACAAACCTAGGAATGAAATTTAAACAAAAAAATTCACAGTAGCTTTGGATATAATTGTCATCAATATCAAATTGCTGCAACAGATTAGCTTACAAATAGAAATTTAGTAGGCCTTCTAAAAATCATGCAACAGATTTTACATTTCTTCATAAAAATATTTCCCTTTCTCAGAAACAGCTTACAATTTATCCTGATATTATTATTAATTCCTAAGTACTAAACAACTCTTAAATTTGGTCACCAAACCTTTTCCACATAATTGAAGAGAAAAAAAGAAAACTAAACATACTTTTATAAATACTTGCTTTAAGCAATAACCCCAATACCTTAATTAAAAATCTCACAAATTTCCTAAATGACAGCAAAACAATTTTAACTGAAAATCCCTTTAAATAAAGACAAAATTTTGTAATTTATTATTTCTTAAATTACAATACTTCAAAATATTATAATACATGGTCAAATAGAATGACTAAATAGTTTCCTAACTCATTCACCATTTTCACAGTACAATTCCCAACCTAACAACATTTAGATTATAAGAGAAATTGCTTTTCTGACAACACAGATGATACAGTTGTTTATCAAGTTATGCAATAAAGGAAAATTTTAGAAATACATTAATACCATAAATAATTATCATCTATTTAAACTTTAAAACCAAAAGCAATTAACTGCCAGTCTGGATTGGATGTATTTCCAGATTCATCTCATCACTATTGACATAAATTTCACATCTAAGAAAACCCACACAAAGATAAAGAATATGAGGCAATTATATTCAACTTAAAACAGTCTACATTCAGACGGCATTTGTTTTATGCCAACCATTGCACCAAACACTTTTACAATCATGCGATCTTTGTAATATCTGTGGGAATGAATTCCACCACCCATCCCCTTACTGAACAGTAAACTAAAGTAAATAGAACTTTCTTGGGGCTATATAGTTAATAAATTTTTTAATGCAAAATAACAAGATGTGCTTTTAAAATTATACTATTATACATTTCTAAGTTCAATACCCTTGGCCCTTTATAAAGGAATATTATCCACAAATTCACATATTTCTTTGATATTTCAGTTCCCCATTCACATTCACATTTTTCTTTGGAAAGTTTTACAAACAGTTTGGAATCACCTATTATAATCAGGTCAGTTTAAAATATGCTGGGCCAGTATTCTAACTACTCCTTTTGGCCCAGGTAAAAAGGAAGACTAAGGAATTTGAATCATTGCTGACAAGGTATGTTTCCCCTCCAGGCAGAGGAGTTTGATAATTAATTGAACAGTAATAATAATAAGTCACAATAACCGATATCTTTACCATAGCCAATATCCATATTACATTTAATAGAACCCACCCATGGATCTAGCCTGAAAGATGGGTGGACATAATTCCTTTCATCTGTCCACAACTTTATCTATTGGTTTTTAAATTAGGCTATCAGCCTTTCACTCTAAGGTGCCTGCTTAAGATTTTTGCTTACTAATCTTACTTTAGTGCCAAATAGTAAAATAAATTCTAACCTATATTAAACATTAAATTAGGAGTGATGTATTACACTTTTCATATTTTAAAATATGACCAGAGTGGATTCAATTTCTTTCCATTTGGATCTTATTACAAAAATAAATTGAATGGTTAAAGGCTTATTTAACCTGCCTCCCTTTGTTCTGAGGGAAAAAGATTCACCCTCCTTTCGTCATCTTTCTCTCTTCTACATTCAACAACTTGGACAAAGTTGGAATATGGGAGGGAAGAAGAGAAGATTTTCCAACAATTCTTCAAAAGTTTCCAAACCTTTTTGCTTTCAAAACCTCTACTAAAATAGATTATAACTTCCTTACACTTTCTAAACATGCTCTTCCCTTACATGCTTAAGCTTTCTTCCTTTTACTTTATCCCTTCTGGTGGACTTTGATTAAAGCCTCTTTAAAACCGCACATACCTTATTTCCCTCTTCAATTTGCCCTTTTCCATCATATAATCTAAACAATAAAATGCTTTTCTCTCTCCTTCTCTCTCCAGCCCACCTGCCCACCTGCTCCTCTGAAAAGACTGGAGTCAGAGAGAGAAAGACATAGATAGTGGACCTTACAGGGTGTCAGATTACGTGGATAGACAGAACAGATCCAGACAGAAAATGACAGAGAGTTCAGAGAAGATTCTTAGAAATCCACTGCACAAATTAGACATCACTGGCATTTTTCTTTTCTCTTGTCTTTCTCGTTCTACTTTGGTAACTCCCAATTAGCTAGTCTACCCCCACTGGTTTATTGCCACCCATAGGACTGAGGCTCATGAATTCTTGCTTTCTAAAAGCTCACTGATCTTGCCCCACCCATGTTAGACTGAATTGTTCCCCCTTTGGCTCACAAGTTTTCACCCTCCCTTTTCTAAAAGTCGGGGCTCACCGATTTTGCCAAGGGGAGTGGGCTGAGTCTCACGAGTTCTTGCTTTCCCTTTCTAAAAAAAAAAGGAAAGCTCATTGTTTTTTCCCCAACCCCAGGTCACCCAGGGATTGCTCACCAGTCTTGCCCTCTAGAGGACTCACAGATCTCACTCACCTGGGATGACAAGCACTACTTACATGACCAGATCTTTTTGGCCATTCCTCTGGGTGGACTTCCCTAACACTATCAGGAGCTCCATTCCACTTTTTTGCCTCCTGAGGTAATCTCTCTTCAGATGCTTATCTAATCAGGAGGGAGTTTTTCACAAACCAAAGTCCCTGACCACAGGCAATCACCAGCAGGCGCTTGCCCTGGGATTCAGTATGCAAAGACCACTCCCAAAAAGAGGCCTCCTGGCAGATGCACCAAAACTGTGTGGGTCAGAGACCACTACTCACATTAAAAATATAGAGAGACTGTTCTTGAGAAAAGGCAAAAAAGAGCTTATTACTTTCTCATGAAAAAAGACACAACCGGTGTGGCCCAAGATGATGCCAGCAAGTGTGTGTGTCACATACAGCTCAAAGCAAGTTATATAGACCCTAGCAGAGTTCCCCCAACCCCTACTGGCTCCTCTTCCCATTGACTGCAGTTGGAGCTCACATTCTAAACACAGAATTTTCTTCCCAGCAACACAGAACAAAGAACAAAAAGGCAGGCGTGAGACTAGAGACTGGTATTCAGCAAAAAAAGGGAGTAAAGGCTAGATAAATGGGACCTTGCAGGTATCTGTCCCCTGATGACATTTCTTATCTCTACTTTCTCAGCAGAGCAATTTCTCAAAATACAGAAGGGGTGCAGGGTAGGGGGGTGGATGGTAGGAGAGACAAGGTCTTTTCCCATGCTGAGGGTAGGGTTTCACTATTAAAGTGTTCCATTCAATACCATATTGAGGGGGCTTCCCTATTTCAGTATTCCATTCAATTTGAATAATGGTAACAATTTATACTTATATACCACTTTAAAGTTTATAAAATATTTTCTTTACTATCCACTGAGGTAAGTCCTGAGTAAATTAAATGAAGGATACCCTTTGGGATTGGATCTGTAACTCACTGATCCAGGGACCTCCAGTATGAGGATTCTTCCTCTTCCATTGCAACTCAGTACCTTCTGCATATCTTAGAGTGTCAGAGAATTCAGGTTAAGCAACTTGCAACAGAACCAATTTCTGTCAGAGGCAAGAACTGATGTCAGGTTTTTTTAGTTCCTTTTGAAATTACTGTTATCCTTCACATTCCCTTCCTTTCATTGGTTTTGCTTCTCCCGGAATCTATTGCATGGTTTTGTCTGTTGTTGTTCTTGACAACAAAGAGAAAAACTCCAGTTAATTGAAGGCTTTAGTTAATTGTATGCCACTTATTTATTTTGTTTGCTTGTTTTTTAAGAGCCCCACAGCACATATTTGAAAACACAACTTGATAGTGTCTACAAAACTGTGTTAAGGCAAGGGAAATGATCTGTTATGTTATTAAAAAGCACATGAGAGATATTATGATTCATAGCACAAATAGCACTAATTGTGAGACCTGAAACTATTCTATATTACTGTAAATCATAATATAGCATCATATTTTGCTTTATTTTGGCATGGCATAAGGACATTGTGCTGGTCTTAAATTTAGGAAATCCTCTGTTCAAATATTGCCTCTGACATATAGAAGCAATGTAGTTATGGACAATTCATATAATCTCTTACTACCCTAAGCAATTCTCTAAGACTATAATTGGAAATGAGTTGTCCTATGGATATAGAGAGGTAGTTTCCACTATGGGAATATCCTTCACTGATGACATCATACATCCAGGCAACTATCTCCACTAAATAACAGTATTAGTTTAGAGTTAATAAAGATTAAATTGGGAGTTTAAAATAGGTTAATGTGCTTTTACTTATGAAGTCATAGGATGGAAAGAGATCATTTGCAATTGATCTTAAGTAGCTTCTCATATAAAATCCTAGAAGTTATCATATCATTATAATTCCCATGCTTTCCAAGTAAATTGTTCATTCACAGTATATATGACAGAGGCCTCTCTAGCTCTTGCCTGCCTGAGGTTGAAGTGGGAAGTTTATGATTCCACCGGGCTCCATGGCCATACTTACCACCCTTAAATTAATAAGCTAGTCCCAGTACCCTTACCAGAATTTCTCTAACCACAAGGATCAGAGTAGATCCCCAGTGGGTCATATTTGCTTCCATCCACTCTCCAAATACCAGAGCTCAATTTTATAGAGCAAAGAACTGAGGATACAACTTAAATGTCATAATCCCCCTCTCACCCCCAAATAGTGCCCATAGGTACTCCCAGCAAATGGAAACAGTCATCAACTCCTATAGTCTAGTATCAGCAAAGGAATCTCTTCTTTACTGAGGCAAGAATCTGAGTGAAGCAACACTTAAACACATTATACTGACTATTTTCTTTCACTGGGATTCACTGTTACTCAACCCTTGGAAACAATGTAGACTGCGAAATCAATATAAACTAACAGCTCCCTAAAATAATGCACATACCAGCCATAGACCAATAGAATGAAAATGAGTGGGTGGAAAAGTCACAACTTATCAGTAGGATATCTAGGAATTTTTTTTTTTTTTACTTTTTGTCTCTATTAATTCATCACACTTTCCACTCTGTTCAACAAGTTTTCATTCCAGATGACTTCTCTCTCATTCTCTCCACCCAAATCTACCTCATCTTTACCCCACCCTTCTCCACACCCAGGGCTGAAAGGGGGGGGGGGGCACCAGGGCAGAGAAGAGATGAGCTGAGTTACCATTGGATAATAATCAAATCCAAATTCTTGCACCTGGGCTCCAGATATGCAAAGCCATATGATGAAAGAAACACCAATGCTAGTTTCTTCAGTGAAGTTGTGCCAAAAGAGAATACAAAATGAGGAAAGACTACTGAACTGTCTCAGGAATGTTTCCCCTTATTTTGAATGACCAGATTGCTTTTGACCTGTGCTGTCAGTTTTCTTTCCTTTACTAGGCTCATAGCATTCCCTTGATCTTTGCAAGCCATTTAATAGTTTTGCTTATGTAAGCCTTCAACCCACCATAACTGGGAGCCAGTGTTTAATATTGTGTGAGTGAATGAGTAGTTGTGTGAATGTGTGTGTGTGTGTGTTGTCTGGCAAAACTGTAGACTAGGGTGGAATCTAGTTCTACTTATATCCCCATACTAACTAGCTGTGTAGCTTTAAACCAGACTCTTAATCTCTCTAGTCCTAAATTTTCTTGTCTGTACAATAAGAGTGGTTAGAGTTAAATAGATTATCCTTCCAGTTCTAAAATATGAATGTTTTAACATACATACAGCCAAAGCTATATTAACTAATGCTTGAGAACGTTGCTTTTTTTTCTCATCTCTCTCTCCACTTTTGTTCTTTTTCTTAGATCATCTTACATTATCGAAATAAACTTTCCCTGATCTCTGTCTACCAAACTTGAAATGATGTTTCAAAGATAATGCCTTCCCTAATTATCTGTCACCTTCTAACAAGGTACATGGAAAGTGGTCTACCCAATGGCTCATTAGTAAACTGTTTTTGTGCATGTATGTGGGTATGTTTGCATGTATGTATGTATGTATGTGTCTTCATATTTGTGCATGTATGTATCTATGTGTGTATAACAGTAGAATGAACAAAAAGTCTAGTCTTTATAAGGCTTTGCTGATGCATTCCCCATGGAAACTTATAACGTGGACAGACATTCTGTAACTGGTTCTACTCTGCTAACCAGGTGGAGAAGAGATGGACATTTGAATGGCCACTGACACACAATTGGGTGACATTCAAAAGTCATTAAATAGCAAAAGTGAGGGGTTTTTGACTTTTGTTTTCTCTTTCCTGACTCGTTATATCTGAGAAAAACACACGTACTGTAAGTTTCTAAATCAGGAAAAGTCATATGCCTACCCTAATCTAGGGTCAACATTTAGACCATGAATACAGGCCTTTTTTCTTTGCCTCCTTGGGTCTGCTTTTTCCTGTTTTTTGGATGAAATAGAATGGAGATTATTGTTCTCTTTATGTTTATTCTGTGTATTTATTGTGAAACAGAATCGCAGATAGCTATGAAATTGTACGAGTCAAAAAGTTGGAACAGAGCAATCAGAAGAGTCCACACATCAGAATCCATGCTGGATTTTGCAGCCAGCCATACCTAGGGATTTGTTTGTTGTTGTTGTCCTTATTTATTTGTTTGTTTTGTTTAATTTTGCTTTATCACAACTTCCACACCCACCTCCCAAAACAAGATGATGGACCCTACAAGCAATGTAACTATTTTGTCCTGATTTTGATGGCTCAGAGTGAGGGTAAATAGCAATTGTTTTTGTTCTGGCCAGAAACTGAGAGTGTTCCCCTCCCAGATTCATTCTTTTGGGAAGTTTTGCCTCAATTTTTACCTAGCCTTTAATCACTGCATGGTTATTGCCTCAGAAAAACTGAGACCTGGGAAAGACCTTAGCTTAAAAAGGCCAGGGTCTCCCTCTGCATCCAGTGACATTGCCAGTGATCTTGACCTATATCTTGCCACTACACTGATGATTATAGAAGGGAATGAGGCTGGTGACTTTGCATGCCCTTAACTCATTTAAATCCAACTCACTTGCAAGTCAAGACATCACCCTTGGGATGTCATTGGTCCTCTGAAAAGGAAAGATGGATAACAAAAACGATTTTGTACATTGGCTACACCAAATTTGAACATGATGGGAAAAATGTTTTGTAGAAACTGTATTAAATTGTATTCTGCTCTCCCCAGCCATTGAGGTGATAAGTGGGGAAAATGTGACCACCCTAATTTAGTGAGGGCAAGGGAAGAGGAGGCATGGCTGGGGGATGTTCATGCTTCTGTTCTTGCTTTATCTTCTGAATAAATATTCTTTTGTAAAATTATTTAATACTAATAGGTTAAATGGTGCTGGGCAACTAATCACTGGCAATTGATATTGGAAAGAACACACTGGAATAAGGTCTCGAGTTTATAGCATTAAAGAAAGATAACCCTAACCTCCCATAGGTAACCCTAGATTCCTGAGTAGGAGATATAGCTGATCTTGCTTTGGGAACATGTTTCCAGTGCTACATGTGTACTTTGAATTAGCATAATTATACTAGGATACAGAGAAGGGCATTATAACAGAGGAAAACAAAGATATGGGAGAAAGGAAGAGAACTAGAGAAGGAAAGAGATAAAAAGTCTAGACTTTTTTAGTTGTTTAGTATAATTTAAAATCCACTTTTTAGTTTTTAAAGCCTTGTAACAACTTTATATTCAATCTGTCTTTCTAGTCTTACTGGGCACTACGCATCCTCCTGAACTCAGCAATCCAATCAAACTGATTTTTCTGTTACTCACAGGACATTTCATCTCCTATCTCCCTGCTTTTTCATTGGCATATCCTGTACCTGGAATGTACTTCATCCTTACCTTTCCTTCATAGAATACCTTTCTTCTTCACGATACTACTCAAATACCATTTTCTATATGAAACCTTTCTCGATTCCTTCAACTGCTAGGACCCTTACTCTCAAACTACCTCATATTTAATTTTCATGAATTTGTATTATTCTCATTATATTTATTATTCAGGTGGTCACCCAGAGCCCCACAGTAACACATCTTCCCCTCTGCACAACAGGGAAAGGGAACAAGTTGCCCTCAAATGGGTTTTCTCTGTGCCATCTCAATAACTAATCTAAAATTACCTTTCTTCACCTTAGGCTTAGTTGACCAGAAACAGTCACACCTGCACATTCTTTACAACAGATTACAGGGCTTTCCAATACACACCATCCCACATGGCTATAAGCAAGTTCAACTAAAGGCAAGCCTGCCTTCTACGATTTGAAAAAAGGCAGAGCTAACTGTATATGCTCTAAGGAAAGATCTTCCATTGGATAGTCACCTTTACATTGACATAAGTCTTTGCTTCATCCTCTGTTATGTTGCAAGCTTCTTGATGGAAGGGATTGTTTCTTTTGTAACTTTGCACATTCATTGTGTAGGTATCTCCAGAACCGAGTACAGTCCTTGGCACATGATAGAGCAAAAATGCTTTTTGATTGGCTTATTAATTAATTTGAGAAATTAAGAGGGAGAAAAGACAGAAAGGCAAGAGAAAAGGAAAAAAGAGAGAGGGACAAAAGAAGTTAAAAAAAAAGGAAAGCAGTAGGTGAGGAGGAAAGGAGAAAGGAGGAGAGAATTTTGTGGCTTGTTAAACTCTTCAATCAGGAGTAGAGCACAGGCTTCTTACTCATTTGCTATGTCTCTAGCTTTTATCAGCAGGAAGGCCCAGAGCAGAATCTAGAAAGATCTAATCAGTGGTGGAAAACAGGAAAAGAATAAATAAAGAATTAGATATCCAGACTGTCTCACCTCTTGCTTAACCAATTTTAATAGAAATTTACTCCAGGCTGAAATCTGGAGTGTACTTTTTTTACTCATGAGAGAAAAAAACAAACCTCGGGTCTTTTCGCAAATTGATTATTCCTCTGTGAAGAGCATCAAGTGTCAGGAATTTTAACAAACATTGTTCATTCTGCCGCTGTCAAAGCCACAAAAAGAATTCTGAAGAAGGATGGAAGAACAAGCTAAAAGTACAAAATACTCTCAGAACCAGTATTAAACCAACAAATGCAATTTCAATCAATCAGAGCTGTAACCACATGAGACACAGTTTTCCAAATACATACATAATGACCATCTAATGGAGGGATAAATACAAACCTAGTGGAGTTTTCAAGAGTGATGTGAAAAGAAATTTCCATCCAGCTGTTCATAGAAAGCAGAATGATAGGCTGAGTTTTTCAAGAAGCTTTATTAACTACAAAAAGAACCCAAAGTAGAAAAAAGCTTTCTTGTCTGTCAGTGCTTACTCCTCCCAAGATGAAAAATGTGCCAAATGAGACTTAGCAACTGGTTTTCTATCCCAGTCAGAACTTCAAAAGTGGAATTCATAACCCCAGTCAGAAGGAAAGTTCATGTGAAAAATTACAAACTATATGGGACTAGTGAACTTTCACCCACTGCAGTATATGGTTGCATCCTTTCATCTCATGCAGTGACAAATATTGCTATTCAAGCTTATTATTACTTGTTAGTATTATAAAAATGGTGTCCTCTTGTTCATTGGAATTCATCTAAAATGATCCTGAGAGAAGTCACTACATTGATATTATCCTGTTAAAATATTCTGTAGACTATTGCACAGGTCGATAAATGCAGAGTTTTGTAAGTAAATGTATTAAGTAAAATCACCTTCTAAAGCTTTACCAAGAACATACTCAATGTAACTTTAGGAGTAGATAGAAAGACAAGGAAGATACATGCCTTATCTTGCTCCCCTTTGACATTTTTTCCTGATAAATTTAAACCTTTTGAAAGTTTTGTACTATACAGAGCTTAGAGGTTATATGTATTTAGAATGGCAATACTTACTCAAAATATCATTCTTAAGTTTTTATGGATCAATGTTATGTCTGGACATTTGTGGATAATGGTTCAGTGTGTGCTAATGTTTTGGTTCCCATATAGTTTATTGCCTGAGTTCTCAAGGACTTTTATAAGATTTTTATTTATACTTTGGGAATTTGTTATCTATCAGTCCATTAAACATAATGAACTTCTCATACATAAATGTGGCCAACAGATCTTGTAGATAAATATTTGGCAGTTGCTGGATTTTTGTTTGTTCATTTTTTCCTGGCTACTATGATAGGTTTCACAGGGTTTTTTGTTTATTTATTTTGTTGTTCTTTAACCCATCTCTTACATAAACTGCATTGATCATTATGTTCCTACTTCTTCTTAATAAAAACACTTCCACAATTACTGTTGGTGATGACCTCATCCTGAATTGCCATTAGAAATCCCTTTATTTCCACAAAAAAAAAATTCTTATCACTAAGCAATTTGTTCAAAACTTCTTTGTTGGTATACTTTTTGGATGAGTTCATGCGGAACGCCCATTTTTGTGATCTCATTTTTGGAACTTTGGAATTTAGATTCTACCTGGGAATAATATGATTTTGGTTACATTTGACAAATGCAATGGCTTAGTCCTGCTCTTAACCTCTACCATTCCTCAGTGAAGAGAGGGAAGCTTATTTATTCCTTTAGATTTTGACAGGTTGATCTTGTTCTCTGAAAATAATTACTTTTCTTTCTACTTGCTTTGAGAAAGTCTTAATCTTTCTATAGCTGCCTTAGTTTGATGAGTCCTGTATTTCATTATTATTTAGGATATGCTCCAAATATGTCATACTATATTTTATTTTTTAGCTCCAAAGCTATAGAGTAAAAATGATATTGCATAACTTTGAACACATTCTTCCTACTGAACTTTGATTTCAGGATGCTATGATATGAGCAATTTTATTAATAGAAAAGTACATCAACAAGGACAGCTGTGAGAGAAATATTGAAAAAAAAAACAATACATAGAGAAAAGGCATTCACTCAGAATAAAGATGACCAAAGTGTACTACTTCCCAGTATCTAATTTGCATCTAATTTGCAGAATTTAAAGTTAATAAATATGAAAACCTGATACTGTTTGACAACTACAGAGGAACTGTTTTGAGACTGATCATATTATCAGATGTGTTTTTTATTCTCAGTATGAGCATATTCAAGGATTTTCAAGCTGTTCACCTTGCTTTTCTGCAAGAAGAAACTGAAGGGTAGGTTATGGTTTCCTGTCAATTTGTTCTCCTAAAATTAAGAAAAGCTGACCCTATAACAAAATGACCGTAATTATCTTTATCTCTGCCAGATTTTTCCTGGTGAGCACCCATAATGAATTTAGTTGTGAGAATACCTCCAGAATTTAACTGTGGGATAATGACACCATATTTTCCTTTTCCTCTGTCAGAACTGGTTTATGGTTATCGAAATCAGTAGGCCATCTAAAAGAAAAACAAAATTATAATTCCTGATATTATCCATTGTTAGATGTTCGGTGGCAAGGATCACTGCTTTTATTCTTCAGGTCTTTATACCAAATTATCTACTAGAACAAAAAGCAGAATATCCCACCCCAAATGGTAAGTGATAGAGGCACAATCAACTGTATGAGGACTTCAAAAGCCTACAACAATTTGAATAAAATTCCCTGTGAACATCCAGAAAAGACATAGGAAGCAAGATCAGAAAATTAGAAGGGGCACCTTTTGAATGAATTTTTAAACTTTCCTTTTTCTGAATTGACTTAACTAAACACTAATATTTCAGTATACAAGGAAGAAAAAAAGAGTATTATGTTCAAAATTATGAACTTCTTTTACATTATTATAATTGTTGTTTAGCTGTTTCTGTCTTTATTTTAAACAAAAATGGAAGGTTATATTCTAATTGGGGAAGAAAATACATATAGTCTAGTGGGAGCCAAGGAGGCATGTGTTGTTCATGGAGGTTAAAAATATGAGGATTCTACTAAGAGAATTCTATATCTGCGAGGCTGAAAGTGTAAGTATAATTTTACAGCTGAGAACTTGATCTCACAGCTAGTTGGGCAGGTCTGGGACTTGATTTCTTGTCTCTTGGATCTCAGTTATAATCAGTTAGAAGAGTTATTTCCCACACAGCTCTAGAGAGATAGGTTGTAACACTAGTTCAATATCCTGTATAGATATGTAATGTGAACTGTATCTGAATTGCCTATTGTCCTCACTGTTCTTTTCCTTGAAATCTATGATACAAGTATAATGACCAACCTACTGTTCTGCATAGAGGAAACTCAATGTCCTGTTTTCTCCATGCCTATAAGAATTCCCTGTCACCTCTGGCTTTTGGAATCCATGGTTTCCTTCAGGTGTCACTTGCTATATACAGCTTTTCTTGTGCTTTCCATCCCATTACCATTCCGTATTCATTTTGTATATATTACATATAATATGAAGTAAAGTGCCAGGCATGGAGTCAGGAAGACCTGAGTTCAAATCCAGTCTCAGACATTTTCTAGCTGTCTGGTTCTGGGCAAGTCACCTAACCCTGCTTGCCTCAGTTTCTTTATCTGCAAAATATGCATCACATATTTGTATCCAGAGAATTTTGAATGGTGTCTGGTGAAGAGTCAATCAATCAACCGCAAATATTAAGACCCTTTTATGTGCCAGGCAGTATACTAAGAACCGGGAATACAAATACAAGCAAGAAAAACACATCTGTCTTCAAGGTTCTTATATTCTAAAGGGGTAGACAACACATAAAAACTGAGAAGGAGGAGGGGGTAGAGGAGGTGACCAGTGTTCAGGCATAACAGAGTTTAGAGAAATATAGCTTGATGGGAAATGAAGATATGCCTGGTCTAAACACTTTCTTTAATTGGAGGTTCTGGGATGAGCACTCTAACTATCAATCAGAAGGATGAATTCTAGCAGCAGAAGATACTTCCAAGGTGTGAATTCCAGGGTTAAAATGATCTTACAAAAAGAAAAAGTTTCCTGGGGCATAATAGAGAAGGCTAGAGGAGAAAACAGACCTGTGGGAAGTACTAAATACTTAACACATTCTTACTGATTGATTTGATTGAATATAGTGAAATGATCTCCATCCTCCACAGAAGATACCTCACATAGCCAGAGGCTGGGGAAGAACATATGCATGTCATAAATATGTTTCCCCTCCTACTCCAGTTATCCTTTTAGTACGTGAGATCTTACTGAAAGCACATAATGGTGATGATTCTGAGAAAACTTAGGATGCCTGACACTCAACTACAACTGTCTTCCTTTTCTAATGTTTACTTAAGACAACTCCATTCTCTTTTTAAATTTTTTATTGTTTTTTAAAATTTATTTTTCATTTTCAGTCTCAAATTCTGTCCACCCCATTATTCACCCAATGAGAAAGAAAGATAATATCCATTACACTTAAGAAGTCTTGCAAAATATGTTTTCACATTGGCAAGTTCCAGGGGGAAAAAGAAAGAAAAAGAAAGAGAAGAAAAAAAAATGCCTCAGTCTATCTCTGAGTCCATTGGTTCTCTATCAGGAGGTGGATATATATTATACCATGAGTCCTTTGGAAGTATGGTGGATCATTGGATTGATCAGAATTACGAAGTTTTTCACACTTGATTATCTTTATAATATGGTTGTTACTTAGTAAATTTTTTTTCTTGTTTCTGCATTGTGCATATATGTTCATATGTTAATATATGTTTTTTTTTCCTGAAATCTGCCTCTTCAAAATTTCTTGAAGGAAAATGCTATCCCATCACATTTATATACCATAACTTGGTTAGCCATTCCCCAATTCATGGGTGTCCATTTTCTTGCTACCAGAAAAAGAGCTGCTATATTTTTTTTTCCTATGTGTGAGTCTTTTTTCTTTTTCTTTGATCTCATTGAGGTAAAGACCTAGCAATATTTTTGCTGAGTAAAAAGGTATTAAAAGTTTTATAGCCTTTTGGCCTTAGATCCTAGAACTAATTCTAGAGATAAGTTCTTAAGAACAATTGGACAGTCACTAGTTCACGACTCTACAAGTAGTGCATTAGTGTACCTATCTAACCAAATCCTTCTATCATTTGTCATTTTCCTTTTCTGTCAATTTTGGCAATCTGATGAATATGAGGTGATACTTCAGACTTATTTCAATTTTCATCTGTTTAATTAGTAGTGATTTAAAGCACTCTTATATGACAATTGATAGCTTTGATTTCTTCTGAAAATTCCCTGTTCATATCTTTTGACTATCAATTTGAAAAGGACTCCCATTTTTTTAAATAAATTTGGCTCAGTTCTCTATATATTTGAGAAATAAGTCTTTATCAGAAGAATTTACTGTAATTTCTCACCCCTCTTCCAAGTTTCCTGTTTTTCTCCTAATTTTTTTTTTTTTTTGCTGTATTGGTTTTGTTTGTGCAAAAACTTTGTAATATAATGTAAACAAATTATTCATTTTACCTCTCAGCATTCCCTCTATCTCTTATTTGGTCATGACTTTTTCCCTCATCCATAGATGTAAAAGGTATTTTTTCCATCTTCCCTAATTTGATTATGGTATTACCCATTATAACTAGATAATGAACCCATTTTTGAGCTTATCTTGATATAAATTGCGTGATATTGGTGTATTCCTAGTTTCTGCTAGACTCTTTCAGTTTTTCTAGAAATTCCTGTCAAATAATGAGCTCTTACCCCCAGTATCTTGGAGCTTTAGATTTACCAAAAACTAGATTACTATGGTTATTTACTTCTGAATATTTTGTGCCTCATTTATGTCATTGATCAACTGCTCTATTTCTTAGCCAGTACCAGATTATTTTGATGATTCCTACTTTGTATTGTAGTTTCAGATCTGGCACTGCTAGTCTACTTTCCTTCACTTTTTTTTTTCATTGACTACCTTGATATTCTTGACTTTTTCTTCTTCCAGATGAATTTTGTTATTATTTTTTCTAGCTCTATAAACTAGTTGTTAGGTAATATGATTGGTAAGATGCTGAATAAGTAAATTAATTTAGGTTGTATTATCATTTTATGTTATATTGGCTTAGCCTACCCTGGAACAATTAATATTTTCCCAATTGTTTATATCTGTCTTTATTTGTTTGTGCAGTATTTTGTAATTGTGTACATATAGTTCCTATGCATCTCTAATTAGGTAGACTCTCGAGTATTTTATATTGTCTGCAGTTATTTTAAATGCAGTTTCTTCTTCTATCTCTTCAACCTGGGTTTCATTCATGATACATAGAAATGCTGATGATTTACATTTATTATTTTTTGTCTTGCAACTTGACTAAAATTGTTAATTGTTTCAATTAGATTATTAGTTGACTCTCTAGGTTTCTCTAAGTATACCATTATATTATCTGCTAAAAGAGATAGCTTTGCTTTCTCCTTCTTTTTGCTTATTCCTTCAATTTCTTTTTCTTGTCTTATTACTAAAGCTACCATTTCTAGTAAAATATTGAATAGTAATAGTGATGATAGACAATCTTATTTCCCCTGATTTTATTTGGAAGGTCCCTAGTTTATTTTTATTAAGGATATTGATTGTTCATACTTCTATATAAATACCATTCATTATTTTAAGGAAAGTTTAATTTATTTCTGTGACTTTTGGTATTTTTAACAGGAATTGGTATTATATTTTGGCAAAAGCTTTTTGTAAATCTACTGAGATAATCATGTTTGTTGTTGAGTTTGATAATGATATGGTCTATTATGCTTATGGTTTTCCTAATATTGAACCAAAACTGCATTCCTCATATAAATCCCACCTAGTCATATTGCATGACATTTCTGATATATTATTAGAATCTCTTTGCTAATATTTTATTTATAATTTTTGCATACATATCATTGGGGAAATTGGTCTATAGCTTTCTTTCTCTGTTTTTTTTCCCCCTATCTGGTTTAGGTATCAAAACTATATTTGTGTCATAGAAAGCATTTAGTAGGACTCTGTCTTTACATATTTTTCCAGTTTATTTAATATTGGAAATTATTGTTCTTTAAATTGGTAGAATTTCTTGTAAATCCATCTGGTCCTAAGGATTTTTTTCTTAGGGAGCTCATTTTTGGCTTCTTCAATTACTTTTTTTCTAAGGTAGAGTTATTCAAATTCTGTATTTCTTCTGTTACTCCGGGCAATATATGTTTATTAATATTCATCTACTTAATTTAAAATGATAGTTTTATTGTTGTATTTTTGAGCAAAATAGCTCCTAATAACTGTTTTAATTCATCTTCCTTGGTTGTACATTCATCTTTTTCATTTTTGAGATGATTATTTGATTTTCTTCTTTCATTTAAAAAGAGTCAAATTGACCAATGGTTTATCCATTTTATATTTTTCCCACTAAATTAGCTCCTAGTTTTATTTGCTAGTTTAATGGGTGTTTTGTTTTTATTTTTAACTTTATTAATCTTTCCACTGGTTCTCAGGATTTCTAATTTGTTGTTTAATTTGGGACTTAATTTATCATTTTTCTGTTTTTATTTTTAAGTTTATAGTTGCATGCCCAGTTCATTAATCTGTTCTTCATTTCTTTTATAACAATAACCATTAAGAAATATATCTTTTTCCCCTTCATACTGCTTTTGCTGCATCTTTCTAAACAGATGTTTACTTTGCTTATGCCTGAGGATTCTTGGTGCAGTCCTTGCTACTGTTGTTAGTGCTGCCTGGGGTTCTACCAATGTCTCTGGGCCCCACAAGCACTCCTGTCCAGCCCCTGAAGGTAGATTCTCTTTTAGTCCTTCTATGATGTCCCAGGCTGGAAAAATCAGATCTTATGACTCTATGTGTGTGTGTGTGTGTGTGTGTGTGTGCTTATTCTCAGAACTTTATTTGAAGCATTTAAAAAAAAAAAGTTGTTTAGAGAATTGCATTAGGAAACCTCAGCAGAAATGCCCAATTCCCTCTAGCATCTTGTCTCTACCCCTAACTTCGAATTTTTTTTTGGGGGGGGGCAGGGCAATTGAGGTTAAGTGACTTGCCCAAGTTCACACAACTAGTAAATGTGTCAAGTGTCTGAGACAGATGGGATTTGAACTCAGGTACTCCTGATTCCACTGAGCCACCTAGCTGCCCCTCCCTAACCTAGAATTTAGATATCACTGTATCAATATCTATGTTTCTCTCCATATGCACATACATAAATATGTATATATAGTATGCGTGTACATATATTTATAAGATTGTAATAGTAGACATGAACAAATATCACCTCTGATTTTTAAATATTTAAAAAATAAGAATTTTAGGAGAGTGATTCACAGAGTAATTCATGAACTCATAAGGGCCATTTAGTTCACACTGGATATAGACACAAGCTTTGCTCATTTCTTGGCCTAAGCTTTGAACATAGATCCAAAAGTGAATGAATGTGACAGATTCCAAAGCCTATCACAAATTCCCCCAGTCCCTCAGTTATCTCAGAAGTGGTGTCTTGTTAGTACAAGACAGATCAAGGACAATTGGTAATAGGATTTAAAGGTATCAACATTTGTTAGAACATTTTTTTGGTAACTAATAGAGCTGTCATCTTGTTTTAAATCTTTATATCTTTCTATGTTTTCAAGAAAAACTCCTCCCCACTCCTTATACTGCATTCTTATGTAAATGATCTCCTAACTTAATGTGTTTATTATAATTAAATGCCATGCGTTGACCTTCTGTGCTCTATAAAAGCATATCTCTGCCTTCTGCAGTTCTCTGGTTTTGTGTCCTCTGCTCTCCAATCAGGGTCTGCAAATGTAACCAATTAAATTTGATCCTACTGTCTGGATCAGTTATATAGATAAAAGGCAGTCAAGATCTGAGCCCTGATCCATGTGGGACCCTCTTAATACTTCCCCCCAGAGTGAACATGGTTCCTCTTAGGAGAAGTGTCTGTTTTTTGTTTCTTTCACTCATTCTTTATCTACTCCCATGTCTCTTCCTGGATTCTTGCAAACCTCTGTCGTAAGCAGGAACCAATTATACCGAATTTAACCAAAGAGCTTCTAAAATTCAAATAGTCATAACATATGTACTGTCATTCTCAACCTTGTTGGTACCACCTCAGATTGGAAAGGAAATGGAATAGGCTCGGATTTTCCTTTACACTCAACCTATACTTTCTCATCCCTGGATAAAAACTGCCTTTGAAGGCATAAACATGTCCAATTCACTGTCTACCTTTAATGATTAAAAATAAATATGAAGAACATGGAATGGCTCTGAAAATCTACCAGGTTTCTAGAAATCCCATGTATTGTACTAAGCTTTCTTAGTATATTCTTTCCACAAATAGGGTATTTTACCTTGATCACTTCCTTACAGTTGTCACTAACTGATACTGGCACATTCTGCTAATAAAATGAACACTAAAGATACACAGAGACAGAATTTTTTTTTCACTTAGTTACAAGATTTGCCTCAGGCAACACATTGGTTGTGGTTCCAGCTGGGGCTACCGTTGAATAGCAATTCAAGCTTTTATTGGATATGGGGTCATGAGAAATTCATTACATTTAGTATTAAGGATTGCATTGTACATTACTCTCTGCCTATGGAACTGAGGGTACAATTTAAGTCATTTTTAATGGAGGTCCCAGACATTTGCTTGATTATTTTGGTGCTTAAGATTTTTTAGGTTGGTACAGTGGCCTTAGTCATAATGGTATAAAGAGATAGTGTGATGGCATATTTATTTCTCTTTGATGATTAAAAATTTCACCCACTAGTGGTTGGGAGGAAAATTAACTTTGAGTTGTGGGTCCGATGATATACCAGCATCATATTTTTTTTTCATGATGGGGAATGTAGAAAAGTGTCAGTCAACAAGCATTTGCTAAGTGCCTAATGTATGTCAGACACACCCACTGAGTGAGCATTGTATGGTGGTGGGACAGGAGAGAGCTACTCTTGATATTTTAATGCTCTAGTCAATCTCTTGCTTTTGGCTTCCCTCAAGACCTGTTATACATGGTAAGCGATGGTTCTCTTTGTTATAGCCTGACTTATCAAATTAAAGAACCAAGAAAAGTCAAATCCCAAAGAGGTACTCTTAAAGAGATGTCAGGTTTGTAGGGTTGGTCATGTGGAACAAGAGGTCACTTAGAAATACTGGGTCCTGTGTTGAAGGACAAGAGGATAGAAGTTATGCCTGGATCAAAAGTATGAGCTAGCCTAGTTTGAGAAGCAGATGAAAAGATGTTTAGATTAGTCAGGAAATACTGATACTTTTGTTAAATTTCTCTTGTCGGCTACATTTGCATGTTAAAGATTCTGTCCAATTACAGTGTCCTCAACATAACCTCACATTTTTTAAAGTAAAACTATGGTATATCACAACAAGAGGGACCTTAACACTTCATGTGCTAGTATCCTATTGTGAAAAGTGAGGAAAATGATGCTCAGGAATGAAATTACTTTCTTAAAGTAGTAGAGCTAATCTCAGGCAATGGATGGAGAAATTGTAAGCTAATCTTTTACCATGTGGAGTATGGCCAGAGGGTAAAGGAGGTGCACTCTTTGTTAACCTGTGATTTCTTCAATTCATTTTGTAATTGTTATCTTATGGCTTCTATAATCAATTATAATTTGTATTAGGATGTGTTTGTTTTTAGATTGTTGTAAATTTACATGCTGTCCTTTCTTTGGGGGATGCAAATGAATCATTTCTGCTTTCTTATAGAAATACATAACTTGCTAGGATCTTTGTATAATGAAATGTATTCTCCTGCAACAGATTCTCAAAGCCTATGTGTAGAATCACACCAGAGAAAACTGCAAACATCAAACAGCTTGGATCCTTATTTGAAAGAACCCAAGGCTATCTTCCTGCAATGGGCCAAAGGAATTAGACGTAAAACTCTTTGATAAAAATAATAATCATATTGACTAGTAGCCTGCATAAATAGGTGGTTGGAATCAATTCTCATTTTCTCTCCTTGTACCCCTAAAACCAGTCAAGAACGTCTCTCCCTATCTTCCAGTTATACCTTCATTGATTAATATCTACCTTGGCCCAAATGGTTTCACAGCATAGATAGGATTATCCGCATAAGTGAATGAACAAATGAAACATTATATGCAAAATATTATGGAAACTGACATTCTAACAAAGGTGACACACATATTTAAGCTATTAGGTACAAATCATATGGAAAAGTTCCATAGTTCTTAAAGTATAGCAGCAAAGCAGAGGACAATGCATCTTTTTGAATGTCATTTCCACTGATAAAATGACCTGGCTTTCTGATTGAACCAATTAACTGTGCCAAGGACTTGGGTGACAAGAACTTGTCTAGGTCTTCAATGCCTATGGTTATAGCACCTTAAGGAACAAGTTGCCAAGCTCCATCTCCATGGAATTTACTTTTTAGGGTGATGGCTTAGGGCAGTGGACTAGAAATATTGTTATTCCAAAGGTTCTTGGATTCAGAGTCCTGGGTTGTCTCCATAAGGATCTGAGGGGTAATGGTGATCAGGGATTTTATGGTGGTACTACTTGCTTGGATCATGCTCTCACTTTTTTTTTCTAATAAAGGAGAAAGGCCTCGACAATAGATAGCTACTATGGGGATGAAGATCTGAGTTCATACTCTTTTTGTTTTTCTTGGAGGAGAGCCAGGCAATGGGAGTTAAGTGACTTGCCCAAGGTCACACTGCTAGTACAAGTCAAGTGTCTGAGGCCAGATTTGATCTCAGGTCCTCCTGACTCCAGGGCCCGTGCTCTAAGCACTGCTCCACCTAGGTGCCCCAGGAACACGCTGTCTTTTGTCTCTCATTCAGGGTTTCTTGCTAATCCACCAAACCTGTCTTACCTGCCCTCTGTGTATAAATTGGTTGACAGTTGATGAGGATAGATGAGCCTTTCTAGATAGAAATTATTTCTCTGGATGGTGGCTCTGAGGAGTAGGCTGAAAACAGGAATGAAGGTCTGGGAAGAGCTGTCCTGGGGTCCTGGAACCTATCTGATTTTTTTTTTAATTTATTTTTGACATGTTTGGTTTTCAGCATTGATTTTCACAGGCGTTTGAATTACAAATTTTCTCCCCATTTCCTCCCCCCCCACTCCAAGATGGCGTACACTCTGGTTGCCCTGTTCCCCGGTCTGCCCTCCCCTCCGTCGCCCCTTTCCCCTCCCATCTCCCTTTCCCTTCCTTTCTTGTAGGGCAAGATAAATCTCTATGCCCCATTGCCTGTGCATCTTATTTTCTAGTTTCATAAAAAAAAAAAAAACTTTTTTACTTTTGAACATCTATTTTTTTAAAACCTTGAGTTCCAAATTCTCTCCCCTGCTCCCTTCCCATCCACCCTCCCTAAGTAGTCAAGCAATTCAACATGGGCCACATGCATATCATTATGTATAACCCTTCCACAATACTCATGTTGTGAAAGACTAACTATATTTTGCTTCTTCCTAACCTATCCCCCTTTATTGAATTTTCTCCCCTGACCCTGTCTCTTTTCAAAAGTGTTTGT
>CM053624.1:204727050-204791323 GCA_028646595.1 Phalanger gymnotis | reverse complement strand
CCTAGGAGTGGTATTGCTGGGTCAAAGGGTATAAACATTTTTATAGCCCTTTGGGCATAGTTCCAAATTGCTCTCCAAAATGGCTGGATCAGTTCACAACTCCACCAGCAATGTAACAATGTTCCAATTTTCCCACATCCTCTCCAGCATTCATTGTTTTCCTGTTTTGTTATTTTAGCCAATCTGACAGGAGAGAGATGGTATCTAAGAGTTGTTTTGATTTGCATTTCTCTAATCAGTAGTGAGTTCGAGCATTTTTTCATATGTCTATAGATATCTTTAATTACTTCCTCTGAAAACTATCTGTTCATATCCTTTGACCACCGCTCAATTGGGGAATGAGTTGTATTCCTATATATTTGATTCAGTTCCCTGTATATTTTGGAAATGAGGCCTTTATCAGTGACACTAGTTGTAAAGATTTTCTCCCAATTTTCTGCCTCCCTCCTAATCTTTGTTGCATTGGCTTTTTTTTTGTACAAAAACATTTCAATTTAACATAATCAAAATTATCCATTTTGCATTTTGTAATGCTCTCTATCTCTTGTTGGGTCATGAATTCTTTCCTTTTCCATAAATCTGATAGGTAAACTATTCCTTGCTCTCCCAAATTGCTTATAGTTTCAGCCTTTATTCCTAAATCATGAACCCATTTTGATTTTATTTTGGTATATGGTGTAAGATAAAACTTTGCTAAAGTTTAATGTTGTTGTTTTAATGAAGTTTTTTTTTTAATCCAACTTTACCACATTAGAAAAAAAAGAGAAAGAGGAAGGAAAGAAGGAAGGAAGGGAGGGAGGGAGGAAAGAAGGAAGGGAGGAAGAAAAGAAAGGAGGGAGAAAAGAGGAAAGAAGGAAGGGAGAGAGAGAGAGAGAGAGAGAGAGAGAGAGAGAGAGAGAAATTCTCTAACAAATATGCATAGTCGAGCCAAAAAAAATCTCTCATTGCCCATGACAAAATCTATTTGTCTCATTCTATATCCTGAATACATTGGTTTTATGTGGTGGGTGGCATCCTTCATCCTTGGCTTTTTGGAGTAATGGATAGTCATTGTGGTTTTTTTTTAGGGGAAAACAAACAAACAAGCAAAAAAAAAATGAAAGAACTAGTGCTCAAAGCAGAATTGAGATTGAAAGCACACTGCAACAAAATATTTTACTGGAAATAAAATTTTCCCATATATTTTGTGCACCATAAAAATAAATGATTAGACAACTTTCTAAGGTTTATTGAGAGAGAGGGTAAATAGCTATTGATATTTTAGATCTGAATTATTTTATTTTTTAAAGACGTTAACATACATTATCTTATTCAGTTCTTACAACTTTGTGAGGTAGATCTATCAGGAAATATTATCACTTAATATATAGTTAAGTTATTTATCATATATATGGAGTTATTTGCAGGGTACTTCTTATTTCTTATTCAGTATTCTCTCAACTATATCTTTTAAGTTTTAGACTACTTTAAACTACATTAGCTTTCCAAGAAATAGAGTTTTCTTTGTGCATTGGGAATTAATTTTGTTGTAATTATGTTTTTTTTATCATGTGATAGATGCACATTATTTGATGAAATTAATTGATTTGTTGAAAAAATGGTCACAATTCATTATTTATTTTTTCCCTAGTATTTCTCTCTGTACTTAGAGTAGAAGAAAAAAAAGGAAAAAGGTGTACAAGTGGATAATAGAGATAATTAGAGATGAGAATATGCCTAGTAAAGTAATTCTGAAGTGGCTGACCATGGGATGCAAGTTGGACAGGATACTTAGACTGGCCAACAGAAAGTTTCACCAGGCCCAAGGTAATGGGAGGATAGTCGCATCCTTGACAACACTATGAAAGCAGGTTCATGGTATATCATTGGAGTTTTGGAGCTTTGAACTCCCTGGAACAGGGTGGGGAACATGTGGTTTTGAGGTCACATGTGGCCCTCTAGGTCCTCAAGTGTAGCCCTTTGACTGAATCTAAACTTCACAGAACAAATCCCCTTAATAAAAGGATTTTTTCTGCAAACCTTGGATTCAGTCAAAGGACAGCACCCAAGGACCTAGAAGGCCACATGTGGCCTCGAGGCCACAGGTTCCCTACCACTGCAAGCCTAGAAGATAGAGATTTCATTCAAACATGAAAGTATAGATACAATCAGTCCAACTAGGCACTTACATTGCTTCTTAAAGGAATGGCAACAGCTGTGAGAGGTTTCTTTCTGTGTTTGAAATATTAGACTAAATATTTTCTTCAAATGTTTGCCCAAACAAGGACTAAATTATGTCTAACATTCCGCATCCTCTAATACCTAAAAAGTTGATTAAGTGTGGATTTCTGATGAATTTTCTCTTTAAAAACTTGTCGGACTTAATAGAATTCATCTGCTGCTATGATCCAATATTGATACAATTGCCAAAACTCTAATGAGATTTGTTGTTCAGTTGTGTCTGACTCTCCTAGACCCTATTTGGGTTTTCTTGTCAAAGATACTAGAGTGGCTCCCCATTTCCTTCTCTAGCTCATTTTATACATGAGGAACTGAAGCACAGTGTTAAGTGACTTGCTTAGGGTCACACAACTTGGAAATGTCTGAGGACAGATTTGAACTCAGGAAGAGGAGTCTTCCTGACTTGAGGCTAAGTACTCTCTCCACTACACCACCCAGCTTCCCAGTGTGAGGTTAGAGTACATTAAGAGAAGTATAATGCCCCAGAGAAGGAAATGATAATTCCACTGTACCCAGCATCTGGTAAAGGTTGTCATAACTTTGTCTTTAGCCCTATGTTTCACATTTTATGAGGGATACTAAGATAGTACAGTGGGTTCAGAGTATCAGTTAAGTAGCACAGTGAAAAGAGCACCAGACCTGCATCAGAAAGAGCTGTACTCAAATCTGGCCTCAGATACTTAATATCTGCAAGGCTCTGAGCAAGTCACTTAACCCTGTTTGCCTCAGTTTCCTCATCTGCAAAATGAGCTGAAGAAGGAAATGGCAAATCTCTGTAATATCCTTGTCAAGAAAATCCTAAATGGGGTCACAAAGGGTCAGACATGACTGAAACAACTGAACAAGTGGGTTCAGAAGAGTGAAACCATGATACCGAACATAATCAACATATCACATGAGGAATAAAAATGTTAAATTTGGAGAAGAGAAGACATGGGGAGAAACATGATAACTGCATTCAAATATCTGAATTGCTAAAAATGAAATTGATAAATCAGGCTCGTTTTGCTTTGCTGCAACGTGGACAGCTAGGAATAGGGGGAGAAGGTTGTAGGGAGGCAGATTTCTCCAGTGTTTAGCGCATTGCTTGACATGTAATAAATACTTGATGACCTGATATAAGGAACAACATTGAAGTATGAAGCAGTTTCTGAGAGGTCAAGGTAGGGATTGAGTGAATTCTAGAAGATGGGGGTGAAGAGAATTGCCTGTGCTGATACACAAAGTAGGAGAAGGAATGTTAACTCAGGGGCCCTCCATTAGTGTAGTAGTAGATGGAGGAGAATAACATAAAATGTCTGGAAGTGTAGAGAGGGAATGAGATTGTGGAGGGCTTTAAATGTCAGGCTATGGACCTTTTATTTTTTCTAGTGCCAATGATGATTCACTAAAAAGGGGAATGATATGATCTTTAGAATTGCCCTTGTAAGCAAGAAAATAATGAATTAGAAAGGAAAATGGAAGAAAAAGATCAATTAAAAGGTTATGACGATTATCCAAGCAAGAGGTAATAAAGGTTTTAACTAAGACAAGAGCCACATAGGTAGACAGGGTATGGGTTGAAAGGAAAATTATAGAGGTAGGCTTGGCAATTGTTTGGATATTTGTCAAGGAAGAATGGAGACTTAAGGATGACTGTAAAAATGAATGAATGAATGAAAAGAAGAAGTTCTGTCTGTGTGCAAAGAACTGTGCTAAACTTGGGATAAAAATACGATAGCAAGGCAGTCCATACACAGGGAGAAATCACCTTTAAGGACTTGGTGTCTGGGAAGGGATGTTTTGCTCTGAAAAGTGACAAAGATGTTGAATGAACCAATAGATAAATTTATCAACCTACTTTTTTTCCTATAGCAAAGACTGTAATTAATTTGATTATGGTTCCAGAGCTAGAAAACATGAGCAAGTTGAGAACACATGTATGCAAAGGCAGGGTAGTTTATGAAAAGAAAGCCAGCCTATAGAGTAAAGCATCGCTATAAGTGAAGGATTAGTCTGGTTAACTAGGAGGATAGGATGGTGGCACAACAAAAGTAGGGACATTGTAAAGAGGAGCATTTAGCAGGGAAGTTCATGAGTTCCCTATTGGACAAAGTTAGGCATTTGATATGCCAATGAGTCATTCAGAGAGATGGACAGGTAGAAACATTTCTGCAGACAACAGTGTATATAGGTAGTCTGGGATCTCGAGGAAATAGGAGAAATTTTGAAACTGCCAGATCAAGGATTATGCTAGTAAATCAATTAGGAAAGAATAAAAGAATTTTTGGGACAGCTAGGTGGTACAGTGAGTAGAGCACCAACCTTGGAGTGAGAAGGACCTGAGTTCAAATCTGGCCTCAGACACTTGACATACTTACTACCTGTGTGACCTTGAGCAAGTCACTTAACCCCAATTGCCCTGCCCTCCCCCCTCCAAAAAAAGCAAAGAAAAATAACCTTAAAAAAAATTGTCATGCTCAAGCAAGGGCTCAGTTGCAATTACATGAAATGAAGTAACTCTTGACCATGTACGTCAAGGGTTATGAAAGGAAGAGTAACCAAAATTGGAGACAATGTCCAGAGATGAGGCAGCTTCTATAGAAAGATATATTTCATTAACATTAGAAAATGGAAAACGGGTGAGAAAAAATTTCTTATTAGAAGGGAACTTTTTTAATGACAGTGCGCAGCGAAAGGGAAAAAAGGACATAAGGATCTGGGAAGTTTGTGCTGGTTAGAGATGAGAGTGTGCTGAGAGGTAGAAACAAACTTGGTTTTGTTGTTTTGGTTTGTTTTGCCTTAGGGGCTTGAGAAAACAGCTAATTTGAGTCGACAGGACTAGGCATACAGGAACTAGGTCTGCTAATCATAGAACAAAAAGCATTATTTGATTGAATATCATTTGATCAGAGAAAGGGGCAGGATGGATGAAGGCAATGTTAGTCAGAAGCCCTATGTGGTGAAGTAGACCATGAATCCTGACAAGACCTTGGTTTGGGTAGTCCTGTCATTCTCTGGCCAATGACGCAGTGCAATTCAGGAAGACTTAATTTCACATCCAACCTCAGATACGTCCTAGTTCTGTGATCCTGAGCAAGTTATTTAATCTCCATTGGCCTCGGTTTCCCCATCTTTAAAATGGGGATGATGATAATAGTACCTGACTCCCATGGTTGTTGTGATGTTCAAATGAGATAATAAAGTGCTTAGCATAGTGCCTCACATATAGAAGTAATACATACAGATGTTAGCTATTATTATAATCTTAGCTGTCTATTAAAAATAGTGGGTAGCACTGGTAGCCAGAGCCTGTTATATTTCATGATATTTTCATAATGGTTGCCTGAAGAACAATGTTCTTGGACTTGACTCCCAGATGCCAAAAACAAAAACATACAATAACAGCAAAAACCAAAAATCCACTAGTCATCACCACCAAAATCTCAAGGAAAGGATGGATGAGGCTACGGCTGAAGGTAAAGCAACAGTTTCAGCACTGGCAGCAAGTGTTCTTCCTTAATCTCCTAGATTTAATGATACAGAGGACAAGGGTAGAAGATAAAGCAGAAAACTTAAGGTTTTAATTCCCTCCTCTCTCCTTAATAGCAGGAACTCTCACTTACCTAGCTTCTGGAAATATAAAGCTAAAGATGGCATTTCTCTGGATTTTTAAAGGGCTCTTACACATCTAGGATTCCATGAAACAATTGAGAAAAAAATAGATGAATATACCAAAAGAAATACTTCTATGAATTGTCATAACTTTTGAAAGTACTCTAAGAAAGCTAAAAAAATAAGGTAATGTTTTCCAAAACTTAGTTTTTCCCTCCCTTCATATTGATTGCCCAAATACCATATCCTGTAGAGAACTGAAAAAGGAAGACATTTATAGAGTTAAGAAGTCCAGCTCTTTAGTTAAGTTGGGTTAAATTAAGCTATACTGCATTTAAACCAAATTAATTAGTTGGAGGGATACTCATCAACTTAATAGACCAATAGTCTCATTTTAAAAGACAAACTTCATTATCTGCATATAACACAGTTCTGCCACCTTTAAAAACAAAGAGTTTGCACTATTTCACAGTATAATTAGCAAGATAATCATGATTCGCACTCTAATTTCATTAGATCAAAAAGTTATGACATTTTTGATTGAAGTTCAATGCGGGTCATAGCAATAGAGTGGCATTAACATTCAGCATGAGGCTGGAGGAAAGGATAGAAGGATTCTGGCTATTTGAATTACAGTCAGTTAATTCTCCTCAATTGCACCAGCAGTTCAACAGTTCTCTGATGTTTTGAATGATTGAATGGTCTTGAGTTTCTTTTGGGAACAAAGATAAGGTGGATGAAATAGGTTTGTTCCTATTAATCACTTCTCTAATGTACATAGTCTACTGATTTAATTTGGAAATCAATAGTTGAATGTTTAAAAAAAGAAAGAAAAAAAACATACTGAACCCCTCAGGAGGCAAGCTGCTCCCACACAGTTGTCCATCACCACACAAGACCAAAGCACACAATTGTGAGAACCACATGAAGATAATCACCTAGAATTTTGTCCAAAATGAAACATTTGATGAAGGTCAACAGTGCTGGGGGTGGGGTTGCACAAATTATATCAAGAGAGAAGTGTTTGTTGATAGTTTGACAAAAGTATAAGGAATTTTTCCTTTACCAGAGAAGATGTTCAGACTCATATGACCACAGCCTATGAGACCTTGGGGTATTACATAGCTATCCATTCACAGCTTTTACAGTGATGAATGAGGTCTTAGCAGATGACTCACAGAAAGAGACAGAAAGAAATAGATTCCTCATACATCTGTTATTTTGCCCCTCAGATCGGGTGAGGTAGGTGATTAGGGAAAAAAAAAAAGAATGGTCTGGGGCTGTCTAATTGAACCCATCTGCTTTGGCTATTAATAGAAAAGGCCTTCAGAAGCTGACAAAATGCTAAAGTTTTCTGATTTTTCCCCCTTAAATATATTTCATTGCCATATAGCAATAGAGGTTTTGTTATTTCTCCTAGTATAAGGTTTTGCATTGCTATAATAACACACTGATAGGCCCTAACTTACACCCAGATATAGTATGGCATCAATAGTATAATGTGCTAACTGAATGCCAAAAAAAAGAGTGGTGCTTAGGAAAGGAATCGGAGGTCATCAAATTCATCTTCACCTCTTGGGATTGTTCCCAAAATATTTTCAGGTTTCCTGAGCTCTTTTTGGGTATGTGTAAGCTTTCTGATTTCAAGTAGCAATGGAGTTCTATTAAAGACTTCCTTTCTTGTGTTGTGTCTATGGTGTCTAGTTCTGGTTATAAAATTTCAGTACTTCAAACAAAGTCAATGGTGTGAGAATCCCTTGCAGTGAGGCAGATCATATCCCATGCATTAGTATGGCATGTTATGCCCTCATATTCTCATCATCAGATATAAATAACCAAATCAATATACAACCTACCATTCATGAGAAGGACATGTCAGTCATCTGTCTTTTGACTCTGATCATCATTCTCTTTGACCTCCCTGTCAAAGATACCCCTCGCTGGTACTGTTTTCCTTCAAGGATTGGATTATATGGTTTCGTTATTTCTGTATCCCCAGTATTTAGCATAGGGCCTGGGACATAGAGCACGCTTAGTAAATTTTTTAAGTATTCATGCAATCATTCACTTATTAATTCATTATCTCATGCCAACCTCCTAGTAATGAGTCTCTCTGAAATTTAGCTAGGTTGGTCTTCAAAATATAGGCAGTTGTTGAACCTCTTAAGATTTCCCACCTCGATAGAGCTTGAATTCTGCTGACCCTCCAGAACTTATGGTCATTACAACTGATACTACAATGAAAAATTGGAATTGGACTTTAATGAAGGTCTGATGAAGAAAGAGGATTCAACTTCAGTAGTTCAAAAGTTTGATAGGCCATTTATAGAATTTGTTGATCAGTGTGTGTGTGTGTGTGTGTGTGTGTGCGTGTGTGTGTGTATGAACATACATATATACACATATGTGTGGCTATGTCCATCAATATGTGTATTTATACATATTAATAGGTGTATAGGCAATAAATAGAGTTATATCTATAATTATTTCTTTCATCTATATCTAGTGCATATCTACACCTATACTTTTATCTACATCTATACCTACATCTATACAGTTATGTAGTCATATTTATATATTGCACCAACAGTAAAGGTCAAAAAGTTGGGTCCAGACAAATAGGAGGAAGAGAATTGGTCAGCTTAATCATCAAGAAATTGCAAAGCTACTTCAATGAAGCCAAACTTCACCCAGAAGCAAAACGCCATCTTTTTAACACCAATATTTTACTTTTTTGCTAAGACTATGAGACAGTGAACACAATAATCTAATGAATTAAGAATGAATAGCACACAGAAGACAATAGAGACGTTTATGGTAAGTGTAAGCAACCTAAAACTTATGACCAATGAGAACCTTTGAATAATAGAAAAACATCAGGGAAATGGATTATTAAAAAAGGAGACAGACTACACATAACTGAAGGATATGTATAGCAGGTGGGCTGCTCAAATGTTCCTTGCAGTGTTAAGAGAAAGTCAAGAAGTTCTTCAACATGTTAAGTGTGCCTCCTTTGATAATGGCAATGCTATGAACAAGAATTGTGGAGGGTGAGCAGGCATGGATAGGTTGGGATCTGCATCATTGTAGAGAACATCTAAATTGATGCCCTCACAACCCCATTTAAGGATATGACTATGTGACCTAAGAAGTAAAAAGGAAGGAAAAATAATGTATTCAAACATTTATTTTAAGATGATTAGAGATTGTAATTCAAGGGAATTGTTGAGAAGGATTTTTATTCTGCATCAATAGGATTAATAAATTATTTGGTTTAAACTGGTACTGGCATGCCTATGTGACATTATCGATCAATTTTCAACCACAATTTCTTTAGTGTGATAATGCTATTATCATTTGATGGTACATTTAAATGCACCATTAAACAAGATTTTTTTTAATTTGACTCTTTGCTTTTTTTGCTCAATATGCCTCTTGATTTTAAAAAGGTGAGAAAGTTAATCAGGCGGGAAAAAAGGCAACTATTACTTTCTATATAGAAGAGTAACCATTACACGTTTCTGTAAGACTAGTAAATCATACTATAATGGGCCTCTTTTACTTATTCTGTTTGCACACTAATGAGATAAAGAAACTAATATAGAGGAAGCAAGGAATTTGGGGGAAAAAGCATTTGGAAAGCATCTTCTCTAGTTATCAGCTGTCATATTCAGAGTTCTTTTCCATAAAAATCTTTCCTAACAGGAAAGTTTCTTTGATAAAGGGCTCATTTCTCAAACATAAAGGTAACTGAGCCAAATTTAAAAAATAAGAGACATTCCCCAATTGATAAATGCTTAAAAGATATGAACAGTCAGTTTTCAGCAGAAGGAATCAGAGCTATCAATAGTTACATGAATAGATGCTTTAAATAACTTAGAGAAGTACAAATTAAAATGACTCTGAAGATGCACCTCATACCTATCAAATTGACTAACATTAAAGACAAGAAAAATCACAAATACTGTAAGACATGTGGAAAAATAGGCATAACCAATGCATTGTTGTTGGAGTTGTGAAATAGTACAACAGTTCTGGGGAACAATTAGGAATAATGCCCTAAAGACCTTCAAACTGTTCATACCCTTTGATCCAGCAATAAAACTACTAAGTCTGTATCCCAAAGAAATCAGAGAAAAAGGAGAAAAAACCCTCTAGATACAAGTTTGTACAAATGTGTGTGAGTGTGTGTAGCAGCTCTTTTTGTGGTAGAATAGAATTGCAAATTGAGGTGATATCCATCAACTGGGGAATGACTGAAAAAGTTGTTGTATAGGATTGTGATGGGATACTATTGTGTGTTAGAGATGACAAAGGGGGATTGTTTCAGGAATGAAACAAAACAAAACAAAACAAAACTTGGGAAGACATATATGAAGTGATTCACAGTGAAGTGAGCAAATCCAGAAGATTGTACACTGTAAAATCAAGATTGTAATGATGACCAACTGTGAAAGACTTAGCTACTCAGATAAGTACAATGATTCACAACAGTTCCAAAGAACTTATGAAAAATGCTATCCCCCCTCCAGAAGGAGAATTGATGACTCTGAGTAGAGATTGAAACATATACTTTTTCCACTTTCCTTATGTTTCCTGTTTTTTTTTCTTTTTTTTTTTTTAACATGGCCAACATGTAAATATGTGTTGGATGATTTCACATGTATAACTGATATTATATTGCTTACTTTCTCAGTGAGTTGGGGAGGGGCAAGAAGGTAGAAAGTAATTTGAAAATCATTTTCAAGATAATACCTTTAAAATTTAATTAATTTGATGAACACGGAAAAAAATAAAAATAAAATCTTTCCTTATTACTCCAACTTGCAGTGCTTTCTTTCCCCTATGAATTCATTCAAAGTATTATCTGCATCACTCATTTGCCACAAATTATATACTGCTTGTAATAGATGCTTTAATATATTGTCTTTTTAAATTTAAATCCAGTGTTATTTGAATGAGAATTTTTAGCTTTTGTATCATTAAACTCATGTGTTATTTAGTTTTTCTTACCTGTAAATCTTGCCTCATCTGAAAAATTGTATTTTTTTTAAATCAAGACAATGTATCCTACACTGAACTTATCATTTTTCATTGGATACATTCACTCATTCATAAAAGAATATTTAGTGGACATTCCTTAGTAACTTTTTTTTTTAAATAAGCAAGTGAAGAAAGCCTGCAAAGGTTTTCTAATGCTAAGTTGTCTTAAAAGTTCTGATAGACTGGCACTGGAATCATGTCTCAATAAATCAATATGAATTTAAGCACTGGTTATTTGTCAGGTACTCTGCTAAGTGCTTGAGATATAACACCAAATTGAAACAATCCTGCTCTAAAAGATCTTCATTCTACTCTAGCTGTGCAATATATTCACAGATTGGTTCATTACATGATACCTACAAAATAAATACACAGTAAGGAGGAACACTATGATAGGGAATCAGGAAGGGCCTAGGGGATGATGGCAATTAAACTTTTCTTTGAAAGAATAAAGTGATTCCAAGAGGATGGAAGCATAAGGGTATATTGGTAAATATTTAACAACTGGACTTTTTTTAAAAAGCATAGTACAATTTATTAACATTTTTAATTTTTTTAAAAAAATATTTTACTCTTGGGTTTTTTAAGCTCCAAATTCTCTCCCTCCCTCAAGTCTCTTCCCCACCCATTGAGAAGAAAAGTAATATGATACCCATTTTACATGTGAAGTCATACAAAACATATTTTCATATTAGCAGTGTCACCAAAAAAGAAAAATTGAGAAAGTGAAAAAATACACTTCAGTCTGCACTCAAAGTCATCAATTCCCTTTCTGGAGGTAGATAGTATTTTTCAGAAGGACTCTGGAGTTCTGAATCATTGTATTTATCAGAGTAGTTAAGTCTTTCATAATTAAAAGGTGAAATTAGTAAAGTGAAATGACACAGAGAAATTAGTAAGTAAAATAATATAGAGAAAAAATAGAAGATCAAGGACAGAGCCTAGTGGCTACTTACAGTTAGCACAACATGGGGGAAGATTCAGCGAAGAAGACTGAAGACTGATCACACAAGAGAATTATGAGAATAGAGTGTCACCAAATCTAAAGGGAAGGGAATATCCAGAAGGAGAAAGTGATTTATAGTGTAAACACTGCAAAGAGTTCAAGAAAGATGAGGCCCTAAAGCAGTTACATTTGGAATTGACAGATCAATGGTAACTTTAGAGGGAACATTTTCAGTGGATGAAGCTCTGGAAGGTGAGTTTGAAAAGGGATTAGAAGAAGGTGTGAGAGAGAGAAGAGCAAATGGACATACCAAGTAGGGATTGTGTTCTCAGTGATTTTAGCCACAAGGAGCTATAGGATGATAGGTAGCAGTGATGGTAAGGTCATATAAGTTTTGTTTTGTTTAGTTTTTCATCAGGGTAGGGATGGATTTATTTGTTGGTTGCAGGGAAAGAGCCGAGAGAGAGAGAGAGAGAGAGAGAGAGAGAGAGAGAGAGAGTAAAGATAAGCGATGCTTGGGGCTCTGAGGGGGTGAGTGAGAAGAAGGAAGAATAAACATTTATATAATGGCCATATGCTGAGCACTTTACAAATATTATATTATGTTTGATCCTCACAATAACTCTATTATATGGGTGCTGCTATTAGTGCCATTTTACAGTGAAGAAAAGTGAGGCAAACGGAAGTTAAGTAACCTCAGGGTCACACAGATAGTACACTGTGTTGGTAAGCAAAATGGGCTCCTTGGCACTTAGTTCAACAAGTGCCCTTGAAGAGTTTGGCTTTTGTTTTTGTTGAGTAATTCAATGTATTTCTCTGAATCTTACTAAGTGCTAAGCCCCAGGCCCAAACCCCTATTAGGTGTAAAACCTATGTGGGTGTGGATTGGCAACTAAGGTGGGGCCCAAAGTGGGGCTAACTCCAGGAAAGGCCTAATTTACATGTCTGGGACAGCAGAGGCTTTTAGACCAAGTGGATTTAAGTCGCTCTTTGTGGTGATTCTAGGTCACATGGGTGAGTCGCATGTGTGGCTCACCCCTGACCCTGAAAAAGATATTAAAATCAGGGATTGGTCTCAGCTTCCTTGGAGCTCTTTGCTGAAGCAGTGGTGGAGCGCGTGACTCTGGGCCAGCCCTTGTTCTGAGCTCCTGGGCTGAACCCAGATGTTGGTAACTATGAATTGTATTGGGTCTAACTGTTTGTAATTTCTTTAAGGGCTCTTGAGATGGTGTTGATGATGAGACTCCGGGCAGCTGTAGCTAAGGAGCCCTCCAGCTTGTAAACCTGGATGCTGAGACTTTGTTGAACTCTGGTAACTATGTATTGGTATTTGAATCAGACAAGATCTATCTATTGATATTTGTAATTTGCTTGTATTTTGCTCTGAAGTTTAGGGTGCTGGCTTTTTCCCCTGAACTAAGTGAATGATATTTGTGTGCTGAATTAAAGTAAGCTTACCAACCCCTTAACCTTGCTCTCTTTATTAAGGCATATCAAAAGAACCTGGGCTTTCTGGCTGTCCAGCAGCTTTCTGGGTGCTGGCTGTGGGTGGATCTTTCCTCCCCACAGAAGCTGCTAGCCAGATTGTGGAAACATACACACACACACACACACACACACACAGGGTAGGGATAGTAGTATCTGAGGTGAGATTTGAACTCAAGTCTTCATGACTTGAGGCCTAGCATGCCATCCACTGCACTACCAAGGTGCCTCATTGAGAATAAGAGAGATTGTGGAGATAATTCACCGAAAAAGTTAGGAAGGGATCAGACCAAGAGAGGAGATAGACAGGTTGGTCTTTTTGTCCAAGAATGGTGTGAAGAAAGAGATAGTGGGGGAAGATGCTTTAGTTATGTTAGATGAGGGGGAGCAGAGAAGGAGGAGCTCTTGATGAATGACTTCATTTTTTCCTTTGAAATACATAGTGAGTCCTCGTCTAATAGTGTGTGGTAGATGGGAAGGCAAGGAGTGTTGTGGAATGTTTTTATGAAAATGAGAATGTTTAGAACAGTCACTGTGGACATCGCAACAGAACACTTCCTTCAGGGGGTCATAGTTGAGGTTAGATAATATAATTTTGCAGTAGAACTAATTACAGTGGCTTAACATGTTTTCTAACCCTTTTCAGCAGCACACTAATATGAACAAAGGAAGTAGATGGTAGAAGTGATCTAGGCTTCGGTTTTGGCAAGAAGTGATCAGAGACAGAAAAAAGGGGCAAGGAATTCAAGAGAACAGTATGGAGCTGAGTTGGTTCCCCAAGGGGTAAAGATAAGGAAAGGAAAAGTGTAGCCACTGCAGTGGTAATGGTCTAAGGAAAGGAGAGTATCAAGAAAATTGAGGTCATAGGTAGGATAAAGGACAGGGGAGGGGTCATAACACATAAGAAAAGATGGATGATGATGATAACAAAGACATTTCAAATTTCATGAACTTAGGTAACAATACTTTCGAACCCTTCTTTTTTCACTCTTCATCATTTCATAAAAACTTTTCCTTAGTTTTAATATTCCTTACATCCACAATTCCTTATAACATAATGATATGTCATTGCATTTTTATATGACAGTTTATTCAGCTGGCCTATGTTATAAGGATTTCAGTCACTATATGTTTCCACAATCCGGCTAGCAGCTTCTGTGGGGGTGAAAGATCCACCCAGAGCCAGCACCCAGAAAGCTGCCAGACAGCACAGGTTCTTTTGAACTGCTTAATTAAGGAAAGCAGGGGGAAGGGGTTGGCAAGCTTACTTTACTTCAGCACACAAAAAATGCCAGCACCCTGAACTTCAGAGCAAATTACAAATAAAGTACAAACATCAACAGACAGACCCAATACAGGTTCATAGTTACCAACATCTAGGTTCAGCCCAGGAGCTCAGAACAAGGGCTGGCCCAGAATCACGCGCTCCACCACTGCTGCGGGAATGAGCTCCAAAAAAGAGGAGGCCAACCCCTGGTTTTTATATCTTTGTGAGCATCAGGGGTGAGTCCCACATGCGACTCACCCACGTGACCTAAAATCATCACAAAGAGGCAGACTTAAACCCACGTGGTCTAAGAGCCTCTGCTGTCCCAGACATGTAAACTAGGCCCTCCCTGGAGTTAGCCCCACCTTGGGCCCCACCTTAGTTGCCAATCCACACCCACATAGGTTTTACACCTAATAGGGGTTTGGGCCTGGGGCTTAGCACTTAGTAAGATTCAATGAAATAACTGAATTACTCAACAAAAACAAAAGCCAAACTCTTCAAGGGCACTTGTTGAACTAAGTGCTAAGGCGCCCATTTTGCTTACCAACACACTATATAGTAGAGAAGGAAGATTATAGTGGATAAATAATTGTTTTTACAGTCATAAAAAACCAGTAGGAAGTGCCCACTCTGACATGTATTGACTGTCTGACACTAGTCAAATAATTTAATTTCTTAGTGCCAAAAGGCAATTATCTTAGACTATAAGTTCCAGAAAAGGTACCTGTGAGTTTTCTCATTAGGAGTTCCCTATACCATTGGAATCACAGATCCAATTCCATTCTATCTACACAGGAGTTAATCTTCCAGGTGGTGCAGTGAATAGAGCGCTGACCTTGGAATCAAGACAACATGAGTTCAAATGTGGCCTCACACACTTCCTAGCTGTGCAACCCTGGGCAATTCACTTAACCTTGTTTGCCTCAGGTTCCTCATCTGTAAAATGAGCTTGAGAAGGACATGGTAAACCACTCTAGTATCTCTGCCAAGAAAATCCCCAACGGTGTCTTAAAAAGTTAGATGTTACTGAAACAACTCAACAATGACACAACAACCTTTATGAAGACCCAGAGGCTTTGTCTTATTCATTTTTACACTAAATATTATATGTATCCATGTGAGTTGTATTGCCTCCTAATTCAGTCACTAACCCCTTGAAGTCATGAAGACTATTTTCTTCACCTTTGTAAGTACCATATTAATGGTTGATATCAGTAGGTGCTTATTGAATGAATATGTGGCCTTACTCTGATTTTCAGAAAAATTGTGACAAGATAAAACTGCTACTACTTATACTGAATCATCTTCATGGCAGGAAAAAAAAGATACATTCAGATCTCATCAATGCTTACAAAAAAGTCTCTCCATGATACCTTTATTCAACCCTATTCCTATTCCACCCCTTTTTCCTTCAATTCACTGTAACAATCATCTTGATGCATTTGCTTACACATATTGTCTACACTTTTTTTTACTGGCCTATTCTATTCTATTCTATTCTATTCTATTCTATTCTATTCTATTCTATTCTATTCTATTCTATTCTATTCTATTCCTTCCCTTTTGTTCCATTCCATACTCATCTATTTTATTTTGATGTTATTAGGCATCTCTGTGATTCCACTCTACCCATATTGTCATCACCCTAATGCAAGCCGTAATTCCTTACTCGACAATGCAACAAAACCTTAATAGGTCCTTTTATCTCTACTCTTTTCCATGCTTCATCCTGTTACCAAAATAATCTTCCTTAGTTTGTGACCTGAGATGTCAGATGAGCTTTTATGGAAAACATTTTTTAAACCTTGTAGATATAAAAGTTTCAGTTATCATCACTGTCATTATTATCATCATCATTTTTGTTTTTCTTCTCAAAAACCTTTGGTGTTTCTTAGTTTCCTACCAAATAAATTTTAAACTTTTGCACCTGGAATCCAAGGTCCTCCATAATCTGGCAACATTTTATATTGCCAGGTTTAATTTAAACTATTTTCTTCCTTATACACTACAATCTAGTCACATTGTACTATCCCCTTTCTATCTCTGAGACGTAGCCTCCGCTCTCCAAATATCTTGCTTTTACTCAAACTGTGTCAGTCCTTATCTTTAGCTCTTTCTATTGAATTTTGAACTATTGTCAATTGAATTCCTAACTTTAAAGCTCAATATGAATGTAATTTACTTCATGACATTCAAATCAGTTCATCCTATCGGAAATTTAGAGCTATAAGGGATGCTGCAGGCCACCTGGTCTAACCCTTCATTTAATGGATGTGAAAGGGAGGCCAAAGGAGGGTAGTAACTTACTCAAGAACACGCAAGTAATAAAGGAAAGGAGAGAGGATTTGAACCCAGGCCCTCCAGCTCAAAATCTAATACATTTTCCCCTGTAGCATTATCATTGCAACAAGCATTTATTAAGTGCCTGTCATGGGCAAGATGTTGCTCTGGGTGCTGGGGCCACAAAGAAAGAGCCCTTGACTTCAAGAAATTGAATTTCTAGTGGATATCTTGCTGTTCAACTCCAGCTAGAAACCTTATCCTCAAATCTTCTCCCACTCCCACTGCAACCCCCACCCCACATACATACACACACGGTATTTTATTCTTAAGTTTTACATGCCCTGTTGCCATTCTATACTTATTCTAATTATATTTCATTCTAATAATGTGTCAATATGCCATTTTGACACCCCATCCCTACTGGATTGTGAGCTTGAAGAGAACAGGCATCCTGTTTCAGTTGAACTTTATATCTACTCAATGCTTGAAGTGTTCCTCTGCACATAGCAGATGCTTAATACAGTGTTTAGATTGATTTTGTTAAGATAGGATAATATATATGTATATATGTATTCATATGCTCTGCAGAAATTGTATAGCAAATGAGGTAACAGATTCATCTCAAAAACTATCTCTTTTTAATGTATTTTCTGACTAGAAAATCGATTTCTTTTGCATTAGGTAATCAATTTTTATGGATTATTTTATAATATCATAGAATTTGGAACACTGTAGATTATCTAGTCTGACCTTTCTTTTTGCAGATAAGGGAACTGAGACCCAATGTGGGTAAAGTGATTTATCCAAGATAACACAGATAGCAAACGCCTGAACCAGGACTCAAACTCAGATCCTCTGACTGCAATATTATTTCAACTGCAACATCCTTCAGCTTATAATCACATCTCTCACCCCTCACCCCCCTTCCAAATTTCTCAGAGTATTACCTTAGTAGTAACCTGAACAATGGATGTTTCAGCAAGTAGTATCAGGCTGTGATGTACATGTGCTGCCAGCATTAATTTTTTTCTTTTATTTTCTCTTGTCGTTTTTAGTCCTTTTGAAGCAATTGCTTACACATCAGCCACAGTCAGTTAATGAAAGTGAGCAAAATTTTAAGATACACAAAATTTTTATCACTGAATCTGTTTAGAGAGAAAAAAAGAGAGAAAGCATCCAATCATTCTTCCTCTAATCTCCTACTGATTTTCAATGCAAATACTGGCAGCCTCACTTGTGGCCACAGGATTTAGTTACTCACTTGACTGAAAAGCATGTCAATGTAAATTCAGGAGGCTAAACCAGCATGCAAATCTCTGGGGTTTCAGCAAGTTATAATTCAGCCACAGCATTAGCAAAACAAGATAGCAATTATGCAAGGAATCAGCTGAAAGGTTATTTTTAATTTAAAATTTTGCATCTTTTACAGCTGTTAAAAAAATGAAACCCAGACTATTCCTGCCTGTAAAATTCAGCCCATAGAAGCCAAAACCCATATGGTACTTCTGTACCAGTATGTTCTGAAGTAATTCTCAAAACGCTGATGTAGAAGAACAAATTGTCTGCCGGTGAGGTTAAATGACTGTATTTTTCAACACTTTTATTAATAATCCTCGGGACAAAAATGCATATTGACACCAATTAAAGCTTACTGTTCACTGCAAGTAGGCACTGTGCAAAAATTGCTCCCTCTAAGCATTTCTCATTTCAGCTCAGACTATCTGACTCTCATTCTGAATGAGTGATATTAGTCGAGAACTGAAAAGTAGGCAGATTCTACCTTTGACAGCAGCTCGGAGCTTTTCTTCTGGTTTATAAGAAAGAAAGTTATTTCTGCTAATGTTATTGCTACTGTCTTTTGTTTATTTGCTTTAAGTCTAGAGAAAAAGAGATGGGAAGGTCACCTGTCAAAGACAAAGTACAACTGGTGGGTAGCCAGAGGGATCCACTGATGGTCAAAAGCCCAGGAGATTTAAGAAAACAAACAAGCAAGCAAACAAACAAAAAACCAAAAGGAAGATCCCTACTGTCCTGGATAGAACATCTGTGAAGTAATTATAGAAAGATAAAAGATTCACCTAAGATGATAAGTAATGTATGGATTGAGATCTCAGAACCACAGAATCTCAAAGCTGCAGGGCACCTCAGAGATCCAGTGCAGTTCATACCTGAGCAGGAATTCTTTCCACGATATCCTCAGTGAGTGATCATCCTCTGTCAGAATATCTCAAATGAAGGAGAACTCATTATTTTAGCAATTACTTTAGCAACGATCATTTTAAAATATGTTGTTCTTTGTTCTGTTGTATATACTGAGATCATGAGAAAACAAAAGTAAATCCAAGACACGAGGAGAGACTGTCTTTTGTACATGTGTGTCTCTTCCCCACCCCACACCCCTCATATACGAAGCACTACTTTCTAAGGCACGTTGGACTCTTTTTTTGTAAGCAACCGCTACCATTAAAATGGGCTATTACAATTTCGGATATCAAGTGGGATTCTACCTTTAAACTGCTCTATTATTCAAAGTTTTCTATTTTTAAAATTTCTTTACAGCAAGCCTAAATCTGTATCTGCCCCCTTTCACTTGTTCCTGATTCTGTTTCCTGAGCCAAGCAGAATTACTTTATGCTAAACTGATAGAAATGACAAACAGTGCTCTGGATTTGAATCAAAGATGACATGGGATGATGGTATAAGGGAGACTATTGCTAAGATTAGCAGGTGAAGAAATGGTTATTTCATGCATATGTAGGAAGAGGTACCTCTTTACTAGTGCATCCAGATCTCTTTAGGCTCCGGACTGGGAGCTCATATAACAAGGTAATATTCCCAAACCAGACATTTCTGATTATTGAGGCAAAAACAAGCCCTGTCAATATACAACCAGGATTATTACGCAATGACAGTTTGAAATAGCATTTCCCAAAATGTTTAGTCCAGGAACCTTTACACTTTTAAAATTTGTTGATGGCCTCTAGTGCTCTTGTATATGTGTGAGACCTGTTGATATTTACTTTATTAGAAACTATAAGAGCCTCAGTATTATTGTTAATATAATGCTAATCTCAAATATCTCCCTCCCCTGCCCCTCCTTAAAGTGCCTTAGGGACCTGCAGGCATCCTGGGACCATACATTAAAAATAATTGGTATAAACCATGATCCCAAGTACTAAATGATTCAAAGTCTCCCTAAGACAGAGCTTTAAATTCTTCTCAGGGGCTAGGTGAAAAACTTCTGAAACTTTTAGTCCCTTCCTTACCTTCCCTAGGCCACTTCTCACAGCATGAAAGGGAGTTTATTGCTGCTTCATGAAAAATTCCCCTTACTAGGCCTTTCATGAGTCATGTACAAATGTGGGAAAAGTAGGAATTTGGAATAGAACTAACTACACACGCCTTACTTATCTTTAGTTGGAAAGCCAGGAGCTGAGGAAAACTAATCCCTGGGAAACAGAAAATGAAGCAGGGAAATGCACAAACAAAATATACCTTAAGACGTGAATAGATGATTGATTAGACAGGCAATCAATGCAGTTAGAATAGAATTTGGGGTTTTCTGATCTATTCCCTATCTCTAGTCTCTCCTCTATGCCACTGTCCACATAGCTGCTAGCAAATTTAAAATCAAAATGCACAAAACTGACTATATTACTCCTCTGGTCAAGAAGTTTGAGCAGCCCCTTGTTTGTCAGCCGGATCCAAAATAAACTCCTCCATGTAAATCCCTTAATGATCTGGCTCTGACCTATCTTTCTGGGCAGATTTCATATTCTTCTCCTAAAACAAAAATATTATATTCTTGAGAAACTGGTCATTTTGCTATTTCTTGTTCTCTGTACCAAACATTCTATATCTGGCCTCCATACCTCTTCAGGGGCCATTTCCCTTTTCTAAATGTTTCCTCTCCTCATCGATGCCTCTTAGAATCACTAGCTCCCTTGTATCCCTAGCTCAGCATGACTTTAACCTCCTATACCAGGACTTTCCTGGTTACCTTAGTTTTTAGTGCTTCCTCCACCCCAAAAATGATTTTGTGTATAGTTTGTATTAACTTATGTGCAGTTCTCCTATTTCCCTCTAGTGGAAAAGGTTTCACGGTTGTCTTTGTGATCCTTAGTATCTAGGACAATGCCTTGCATAGTTGGTGTTCTTGTTGGACCTTTGATTTATTTATTCCAAAAAATGTTATTTTTGAAAACTCTTTCCAGTGAAGCAGTTTGGCAACAATGTTGCTAACCTTTCCAGCTGAGAAAAGTACACTATCTGGTTGATATATAAGTTTACTAACTGGTTAAATACCTTGTCTGTAAACTTACAGTTAACTATGAATCTTATAAAGGGCTCGAACCCACCTGAGCCTTTCTGACAGTAAGAGCAGCCCTGTATCCATTATGCCACACATTTTGCAAATGGTCAGTACTTAACAAATCTTTGGTTAATTGATACAATAACGATAGCAGTGATAGGAATAATGATAAGAGATAGCATTGATATGACACTTTAAGTTTGCAAAGAACTTTATAAGTATTATTTCATTTTATCCTGTTCAGGAAGAACATTATTCTTTTCATTTTATAAATGAAAAAAAATCTGAGACAGCAAGAGGCTACGTGAATTTTCTGGGGTCACACAGCTAAATGTGAGGCTAGATTTACACTTGGGTCTTTCTGACTCCAGTCCTATCCTCTGCACCCCCATTCTAATCTCTTTTCAATATGACATAGTCCTTTAGCTACTTGAAAAAGACTATTACATCCTTTCCTTGAGAATTTTCTTCATAGTAAAAATTTCCAGAATTTTTTTCAACCAATCTATGCATGTGGATCATTAACCTTCGTTGATCACTTTCCCTTAAAATATAACTTTGAAAAATCCACTAACACATCGATATTCATTACCTATTATGTCAGTTTAAAGAAAAAGAAATGTTACAAAAAATTAAAAATCAATAAATACACAGCTATGTATAGAACATGAAGGAAAGGTCAGGTAGAGTTTAGTGAGTGTCATACCTGCCACCACCATTTCCTTCAACAATATATGCTTAAAAAAAAGAAAAAAAGAAAGAAATTTCTGAGAAAGGTATAAGAGTGATATCAGTCTGGGAGAAATCATAGTTGCCAGGGTGCTTTTGTTTGTGAAGCTAGGTTACAGGGGTGGAGAACCTGCAGTCTCTAGGTCACATGTAGGCTCGGTCCTTGGATGGAGCTTTTTGACTGAGTCCAAGTTTTACAAAACAAATCCTTTTATTACAGGGATTTTTTTTGTGAAGTTTGGATTCACTTGAGGACCTAGAGGGACCCATGTGGCCTTGAGTTCTGCAGGTTCCCCACCTCTGGCTAAGCTGAAATCATTTTCTTCTGAATATGGATTGATCCCCTTGTGGACTGCTGATCCTCATCCTCTTCGTTCTCAATAAAAAAAATTCTGACTCACAAACCTTGTTTCTGGCCTGTATTAACACAGTCAGCTCATAAACACCCCATTTGCTTCCCCAACTGGGTTTTCTCTTGAAAAGATATTTAGCACTATGGTGATAATATATCTCATCACTAGTCCAGTCTACAGCAAGCACATATGTCACAGCTCATGGGTTTCTAAAAGGTCAAGCTCCCTCTTTGGACTTTCAGTATTATAGTAATTACTTTTTTCCCTTTTTTGCCCTCCTCTCTAAGTACTACTTTAAGTCTCCAGTGTGTCCTGACCCTGCCTACCCAAGACTGCCTGAGTTTTAGTTACTGTATGTATGGTAATAACACAGTCCAATAGTACAGTGAAAGATAAAGACATAGACTGGCCACAATTCCAAAATACATGTTCAAAAATCCTAACCACCTACTTATCCTTGTTTTCATAAACTGCTGTCTGTAGTCATAGCTTAAGACAATGGCAGGCCTGTGTCTGGGCATTTGCATGTACATAATCTCATTATCAGAGGCTCAGAGATTTAGAATTGCAAGGAAACTCAAAAGTCTAGTCTAATCTCATTTTATAGATGAGAATAGGGAGGCCCAGAGATGGTAAGTGGCTAAGAGATAAGTAACAAATTCAATCCAGGTCTTCTGACTTTAAATACAATGTTCTTTATCCCCTACAAATCTCCTTTGTGTCATCGACAAATATTTCCTGAATACCTACTATGTATATGGCATTGTGCTGAGCATAGAGGACTTAGTCTTTTTTTTTAATAGCTCAAAGACATAAGGAACTTCTCAGCCCCTTTCAATGATGTCTTGCCATGAAAAAATGATATATTTTATTAGAAGGGTAAGTTCCTTCCTTCCCAGAAAAACAAAATGTTAGCATTCCCGCTGAGATAGGCAACCCACAAAAATTATCCACAAATTCCACATGAGAGACTGTGCATATGTGCAGACTGAAAAACAGGCCAGAGAGAATACTAAACTGCACTGTATTTTCTATCACAGCTTACTTTTTATAATCAATATGGAAGCATTAACTGGGCAGCGATGCAGGATAGAAACTAGACCTGCAATTTCACTGGTATAGGGAGGTCCCTATGAGACATTTTCTCTACCACTGCAGGTCAGCACTTTCTCTGTAATGTTCAGTCTTCGAAAGTTGTTTAGAAGAAGTTAAATGATTTAACCAGGCACAAATGTCCAGTATGCCTCAAGTGATACTGAGTATAAGCCTTAACAAACAGGATCAAATTAATATAGTAAGAAAAGAAAAAGATTTTACACGAAACTGAATTTCGATTATATAACTTTTAATTATACACTAAATTTAAAACAATAGTACAAAGCCTACCCTTACTTGTTTATGGTCCATTTATTCTCTCATGTGTTGATACTCTTTTATTTTGTTATTTTTCATCATTATCACCACTACATACTTTACAATACACACACACAAAACAACCCCCTCCCCCATAAAAGTCTTCCTTTTTAACAAATAATTATTTTCATGAAAAGCAAATTCACATTGTCCTGCCAGTGTCTCAATATGTTTCCTTCTGTGCATACAGTCTATCACATCTCTGCCAAGAGATGGGATGCGTACTTCATCTGTGTACTTCTTCTGTAGTCAATACTGGTCAGTGATTGTATTGAGCAGAGTAGTTTTCAAAATTGTTTTCTTCTACGATGCTACAGCCATCATATAAATTGTCTTCATTATTCTGTTTTCATCACTCTGCATCAGTTAATCAGTTAGTAATATAAGCCTTTCTAGATTTTTCTAAATTCTTCCTTTTCATCATTTCTTAAACCACCATAATCTTCTATTACGTTCATATACTATAACTTGTTCAACCATTCCCTAATTGATATGCATCTATCTGATTAATCTTTTTGTGAAAAAATGCTATCATAAATAAACATAAACATAAATGTGTATACATATATATGTACATAAATATATACATATACATATATATATATATATATATACATACCTTCTGCTTTTGCTTTCTAGAAGAGTTGAGCTAATTCATAACTCCAACAATAGTACATTGGTATGGTTATTTTCAAAATAGCCCTGCCATCTATTACTCTTTCTTTTTTTTTTCTTCATCATTTTTTTCTCTTCTTTGCCAATGTGCTGAGTATGAGATGGAACCCCAGAACTGTTTTAATCTGCTTTTCTCTTACTATTATTCCTTTGGAGCATTTAAAAAATATACCAACAAATTTTTTGCTGATGATTTTCTATGGTAGACTGATGTCATGACAAGTAACTAAAATTCTTTATACCGTTGTTATTGTGTAAATGATTCTACCATTTCTGCTTGTTTTGCTTTACTCTTTCTTGTCATCATATTTCTCTGAATTTTTGATGTTTGTCATTTCTTATAAATGTAATACTACTCCATTGTAAAATCATATGCCAAAATTTGCTTAGCCTTTTCTCATTTGGTGTATACCCACTTTGCTTCCAGTTTCTTGCTACTACAAAAAGCACTGAGATACAGATGCATAGAAACACACACCCACATATACACACACAAGTTCTTCCATAACACTTTGAACTAGAGGTGGTGAACCCGTGTCTTCGAGGCAACATGTGGCCTTCTATGTCCTTGCATGTGGCCTTTTGAATGAGTCCCAGTTTTACAAAACAAATTCTTTTATTAAGGGGATTTGTTCTGTGAGCTTTGAATTTAGTCAAGGGGCCACTCTTGAGGACCTAGAGGGCTACATGTGGCCTTGAGGCCACAGGTTCCCAACCCCTGCTTTTGAATCCTAGGGGATGGTTCCTTTGGGGAAAATCGGAAGGAAATAGAAAACTTTTATCATTGAAGAGTATAAATATAAGAAAAAATCAAGACTTATCCTTTATATCTTTTTCTTTTTCCACTCTAACATCTGTGAGATATTTCCTTCTGTCTTCAACTCCCTTGGGTGTATGGGGGAAAGTCAAAGGATGGTACAGATTAATAGCTTTTCTAATATAATTTCAAATTATATTTCAGAAGTAGACCAATTCACAGCTCCATGGCTATTATATTAGTGCGCTTATGTTTCTATAACATGTCCTCTAGTTCATATTCTTCTAAAAATCAGCGTATGCTTTTACCAGTAGAACAATTAGTTGAAAATTGGGCATACAGTCAAATAATAACTGTCCTATCATCTTTCCATCTCCTTATTTTTTTTTTTATTTTTCTCAGGTGGCAGTGTCTACATAATACCACACAACCAAGTCACTTTATTTTTTAAAAAAAGCAAAATGCAATAAATTATAATATTATATTACTCTATAGACATAGCATCAAATCCACATTGGAGTCATAATCTAAAATAGTTAAGGAGGGAAGGGACAAAAATAGGGACCAACGAACACCAGCAGGCTGATCATATTTCTTTGAGCCTGCAAATTAAAGAATGAATCTTTGCATACCACAAAGAAAAGCATAAAAGATTTCAGTCATTTACAAAAGCTATCAAAAATTCTCTTCACTTTATGTGAGCTTCTTTTTTAAATAAATGGTGACACAAATAAATTAACTTGCTCAGTAAGGTCTTGCTTTTCAACAGGAAAGTAGATTCCCAAAATAACTTGCAGTATCAATAGTAATGCTGATTAGTTTTGATTAATATAGAAACTTGAATAATTCACTAATTTGAACAAAGTGCGTGTTTGAGGTCCTTTCCTTGAACTCCCAACCAGTACTGAAATTAGATTTCAAGCAACTAGACTGCAGCAGAAGAAATAGGATATCACTAATGGTGGAACTTATAGATTAATTTCAAACAGAATGGGAAAAAAAAATGAGGTGAGAAGGCAGTAGGGAATTTTCACAGAAAAAAATGTCTTCCGTTTCCATTAAAGGAAATTGTCTTTTAGTCTGAAAGTACGTTTAAGCTATTTTTTTTTATATTTTAAAACTATAGTTTTACAATATTCTGAGAATGTCAACTCCCTTGTTGGGAGAGCATCTGAGTATTAAAACATCAAAGATACCTTGGGGAGGTCAGTGGAGCTATTAACCTGAGGCCAAGAATGGTAGAAAGGCCCTGAGCACAGGACCTGTCCATTCACTCAACTCTGCAAATAGCTAGAGGTGACCCTGAGATAAGAATCAGGAACCAAGTGAAAAGTCTAATGTGATTTTAGAAATGGAAAGAAATGTCATGATGTGTTTTTGTGTGTGTGTGTGTGTGTGTGTGTGTGTGTGTGTGTGCACCATGGGAAGGAAAAATTGTAAATGCTAGTGGATGGTGGCTAAAAGCATGTCAAGGCACAAGGTGTTTGTGAGGATTTAGGTTTAGAAGTGGAAGTAAAGAAGCCAAGTTCTAGATAAAAAAATTGAATCATTCCTTATTAACTAATGAATTTGCTTCAGGCATACTAATGAGGATAGAGAGTGAAAGGTGAAGAAACTGAATCCTAAATTGAGAGCAAAAGAGATTACTAGAAAATATCTATAGCTTGGTGGTGGCAGTGGTGAGGGGGTGGGGAAGGAGGAATCTTTGTGTGTTAGATAGGAAACGTTTTGATTTGTTATTACTGATTTAGGTTTAGTGTTTAAAAGGGCTCACCTTCATGTAGACCTTCAATGAGGATGCAGGTACAAAATCCTTCTGCAATACCTCGAAGCCTATGTTGTTCTGATGACTGAGAAAAATTAAAGTCTAGACATTTTTTCTGATTTTTTTTTTCCAAGCCAGGGCCTCCTTCCAGTAGCAATGAAGTATTCAGAATAACTGTGTAATTTTCTATTTTTTTGTTTGTTGTTTTGAACGTTTATATATATAAATATATATATATTATATGTTATGCATATATTTTATATATATATACATACATATATATGTATATATATACATATACTTTAGCTAATAATTGTGAAATGATTAGGAAACCTGGTCAGAGGAAACAAAATGCTCATAATACAACTAAAGACATAGCAATTAAAAAATTGACAAACTCTTGTCTGCATTGAGAAATACTACCCAGAAGGAGGGATATAATAGTTCATTTCTGGTCTGGGCAGACCACATTTAGAATACTATGTTCATTTGGGGTAGTAATACTTTAGGAGGGAGAGTAATATACTAGGACACATCCAGAGAATAGTATCCAGAATACTCAGGGCCTAGAGAATATGTCATTGATTGAAAGATCTGGGAATGTTTATCCTAGAGAGGGCTAAATTTGCAGGGATATGGGGGTGGTGGTGGGGACTGCTTTTAATTATTGAAATAATCATCATGGAGATGATGAATGAAATCTTATTTTGTTTTGTTTTGTTTTTCCTGAAAAGGTAACACTAGGAGCAATGAGTAGAAGACACAGAGTGGTAAATGGAAGAGCGAGGAAATGTTCTAATAAAGCTATCCAAAAGTAGATAGAGCTCTCTAGGAAGGTAGAGGATTTGTAATGTTTTGAATTCATCAAGATAATGCTATGTATCCCCAGGTCAAATATGTAGAGGCAGGAATCCTTGTTGATGTAAGTGTTTGTATATTAGTGTGAGCAAAGATCTTCCCCACCCATTCAATAGACCCCAGGTGGGCGAGGTGGGAAAGCCTGATTTTATTTTTGTTTGTAAGTAGGCCAGAAGCCCCTACTTACTAGGGGCTAAGCCTATGTGGGAGTGAAGCCCTCAGGACCCTAAGACCAGAGCCAATGGTATGTGCACTGAGTTCTAGTCAATTGTGAATTCAGCCAATAAGAGAACTGAGTTCTAGCCAATCTGATGCTGGCTAGGACTGTATAAAAGGGGAGTCCAGAACTGAAGAAGAATAGAATTGAAGAGGAGGATAATTAAGGAGGAACAGAACTGAGAGCAGCAGAACTGAGAAGAAGACATTGAGACAGCAGACATGAAGAGGGCTCTGAAGAGCAGACATTGAGAGAACCAGTGTCAGCAGAACTGCAGAAGAGAGTGCTCCGCAGAGAGTTAGGATTCATGAGTGATTGTTTACAGGAAGGCCCTAGCAGGGGGAAGGTTACAGGATGACTTGGTTCCTTGCTACTATACTGTGTTATAATTTCCTTGTTGCTACATTGAGGTGGACTTACTGGTTTTGGAATATAACTGCTACTATATTGAACTGGGAGTGTTGGTTCTTGGATTTGATCCTCTGGAATCTAAATAAATGTCATACTTCCTCTGCCTTCTATATAGAGAGTTTTTCATACTTTGTGATTCTGAACCATTCAGGCATGTTCATGGTCATCCCTGAGGCCATGAATCTTGCCTTACTGATATAATGTTGGGCTTATGTGATGTATTATGTGAACTGTGTTTCCTTTCAGATTCTCTAATTCTGTGGGAAAAGCTTGAAACCTGTGCAACTTGTCAGGTAAAGTTGATTACAGGTCAGTCAGATTGGAAGGACATTTGGTGGCAGAGGTTATTAGGGGAATCATTGAATGAAGTCATGGACTAGACAAGTGGAAGAAAATGGGGGTATCAGGAGCTATATCAAACTGTAAGTGATACACATCTCCTCAAACCACCATCTTCTCAATATCCCTGCTTATCTTCTCCCTCTGCCCCCTATCCCAAAACACATAAACCGCTACAACGAATGCTTAGGAATTCAGAAAGTAACAATATTAATTTTAGATAGATTTTGTGTGTGTGTGTGTGTGTGTGTGTGTGTGTGTGTGTGTGTGTGTGTATGGAGGTAAAGATATAATGTGAATTTGAACTATTTACCCTCATTATAGTTATACTTCCATGAGTTCAGGGGTTCAAACATATAAAATACCTATTGATTTACATAGTAGTACCCTCTATTTGAATTTATTCCATCTAGTATCAGAAAAAAAATGTTAAAATATAGCTTTCCTTATTTGCTTCAAAATTTAGCAATCAGGTTAAGAAAGTCATGCTTAAAAAGCTCCAAACTAAAATCTTCATCAAGGGAGTTCTTTGCTCTTTGCATTTGCCAGCTGGGTACCAAGCAACTTTCTTTGCTCTAGGAGGCCACTGTGGCATTTCCCAAATTCTTCAAGGTCATGATGCTTTTGGGTTGCAGACACACAAAAAAAATGTTTAAAGCAAAATGATTACTTATGCTGCTCTTGTTCTTTTTTGGATTCCCCAAAGGCCTCTTCAATTTTCCATAATCCTGTTTATCATGAGGGTAGGAGATACTTCATTTTTGACAGCCATATCATTCTATTAAAGAAGACAACATTTCCTTTTTCTCTAAAGGACAACAGCCTAAAATGTTTCATGTTTATTTTCAAAGGCACACTAGCAAGTCTGTCACACCTGTCACACAGCTGGCACACCTAAATGTGTTCTGTTTCCAGAACTGTATCAAGACAGATCTGAACATCTCAGTTGGTGATCAAATTCATGATATTACAAGAATTGCAACCGAAGGCATTTTTTCTCACTGAACCCCAAAGTCAATTCCAATTACATTGTTCTGTTAATGTTATGAACTCATGGTGCCAAATTATCTTTTCCCCCTAAAGTCTGTTCCAGATGAAATTTGCCAATCTATCCCTTTTATTACTACAATATATGAGATAGGATAGTGCATTGAGCAGTCCTGACTCAGTCCAGGTCCCTGTTAGCTTATGGTTGGTGTTGGAATGAAATGATACTCTTGGAGGTCATTCAACGGATAGAGAAATGAAGTTTACTCAGTCACTATATAGAAAAGGCACTCAGCAAGGACATTATGACAGAGGGCTCAGATAAACTCATCTTTTCACACAGAAGTATCTTCTCTACAGGAAAAGTGTGGTGACTTTGGGGGTCTCAAGATAACCACCAAGTCTAAAGGGCCCTGTCCATATGTGGATGGGTATGTTATGCTCTTCGGAGAGCAGGAAGCTGAATTAATCTAGACAGAAGCCATCAAGAAGAAATAGTCAAGGATTAAAGTTTAGCCATCTGGACCTGGATTTAAGGGTTTGGGAGAGTGCTAGACTAAATATAAAATAACAGCAACAAAAAAGAAACTAGCCTAACCCACATGTTTGGGAGAGGCAGAACCCTAGCAAGTAGTGATTCTCTTGTGACAAATGAAAAGCCTGAGCAACAGAGTTTCTGGGTAATTAATAACAATCTATTTATTAGGCTAGCAAATTGTCAATAAATTCATGGTCAGTAGTTTCTCTCAATAACCAAGACAAAGACAATGCAGATCACTGAAAACATAAATACCTTTGCCAAAGTAGGTGCCCCTGATGGGTGGAGATAAACCTTGATTGGTGAACAACCAATGATTGAGAGGTGGGCATATTAATGAGGAAGTGGCTAAAAGTCTTCAGCTCCTTCTGCTGAGAACTTGACTTGATCATGAAATTCAGCTGCCTCCAGCTATCTGGACACAGGAATCCATCTCCACCTAGACCACCCAAGTAGAACAATGTGAGGATTTCAAGAAAATGCCTCTAATGCTTTTAGGCTGGGATTCAACTAGATTAGATTCTATTTACACTTTAAATCAGAAGGAAGCTCTCCTAGTTTGGGTGGGGTCCTGCTCAAGCTTGAGGAGAATTTTCCTTGAGGATTAGGCCAGTCTAATCCTTAGCCCTGTCCCTCAGAGACTAGAGGACTGGTCCCCGAATCATAAATAGAAAGGGAAAAAAAAATCTTAATTTAATAATTGGTTATTAATAGAAAAATAATCATTTCTTTCACTCTTCTAAAAGTTCTCATGCTCATTCTTCTCTTCATGAAATGCTAAAGTGAAGTAGGAATACATTCCAGTGGAAGAATGAGGTTTCAATTGTACTTTGCCTAATGGAGAAATATCAACTCATAATTTGTCCTACAAGTTCAGCATTTTTTTTTCTTTGAGGGAAAATTTTATTTAATTGTTTTAGAATTAATTTCTTCCTAATACCACTCAACGATTTCCCCCACCCCGTGCACGTGCGCGCGCGCGCGCGCACGCACGCACGCACGCACACACACACACACAGTGGAATGATATCTTAGAAGAATTAATTTTTAGCTAAACATATAAACACAAATATATCTTATGATATATCATCAGATATCAAAATTTTCTCACTTTCGCATTATACAGAGAAATGCTATGTTCCTTACTTTGTGCCAGGCATTGCATTGTGTATTGGGGATACAAAAGAAGGCAAAAGACATTCCAGGCTCTCCAGGAGCTTACAACATAAGGGGGAGACAAAATGCAAATAAATGTATAGAAAGCAATTGAAGGGGTACAGTCTCTGGAAATCCCCTTGAATCCACCTTGAATCTTCCCACTAGATGAGGCATTTGCCTGAGGCCATAAGCCTTCCATTATCACTAGATCCAAATCTCTAGGTTACTCTTAACCTGGCCTAGCCCTCCATTGTCTCTTATCTTCAGGTAGCCTTCAGCTCTTTCCCACCCTTAATTCCATTCTATTGGTTCCTGGAATCTGACTTCATCCCAGTCCCATCAAGATCCTCCTTAGACTCTTCCTCAAGACCCTCCCTAAACCCCTCCTCCCATCATCCCAGACTACTTGACCACCCTAGATCTCTCACACAACCTTTCTGTATGTAAGTTTCATCTTGCCTCCAGGAAGGTGATTGTGAAAATGAGCTTCACAAATGGTGAGATTTCTTAAGTTTCTACCCATTATGCAAATCTTTAATAAACTTTGTTTTTCTTTGGCTGAGAAGGCTTGAGTTGAATTCATTCACACAAAATACAGCATGTTGGTATTTTGGGGTACCCTAAAGCCCTAACCTCCACATATGGTTACCTAAACCTCATCCTTATGGTTTCTGATTTCATCACAAATTACGTACAGAATAAATAGGAAATAAAAGAGAGAAGGCTCTGAAATGAAGAGGCCTTAGGAAAGGCTTACTGTAGAAAGAGGGATTTTAGTTCCAGAAGGAAAAGAATACTCAGTAGTCTGAGCAGAGGAATGAGAGTTTTGCAGGCAAGAGGACAACCGGAAAAAAAAAAATACCTAGAACCAAGAGATAGAGTTTCTTATCTATGGAACATCCAGGAAGCCAGTGTTACTGAAACAAAGTCCATGTGGTAGTAAGGAATGAGAAAACTGGAAAGGTAGGATGAGGCTGGGCTATGAAGAGCACTGAATGCCAAACAGAGGATTTTGTATTTGATCCTGAAGGCAATGGGGAGCCACTGGAGTTTATTGACAGGGGGTTTGACATGATTGGACCTGTGCATTGGGAAATCATTTTAGTGATTGAATGGAGGAAGGATTGGAGTGGGGAGAGACTTGTGGAAGGCAGATCCATGCTTGGTTAAGCCTCTACCTCAGTCTCTTGGCCTCAGTAACTAATTTGTAAAATTAGAAAGCAAGACTAGATGGTATCTAAGGTTCATTCCAGTTCTATGATTCATATAAAGATTTCACATTTCTGTTTTTATTCAATATATCATTCATTCAGCTATTTACTGGAAAGATATGACTTATGCAACTCATCTAGGACACAAATATTTGTAAAAAAGATGGATTTTGATTATTGGCACAAATCTGGCTTCTCAGGTGATGTTCCTGCAACACAGGACATGAGAAAAATAAGACAAGACACAGAGACCAGGTAGAGGCCATGGCAGTAGTCTAAGTAAAAAAAACAATTAAAATAATGAGGGTCTTAACCAGGTTTATGGCTATGTAATTAATGAAGATACCTGTTTAAGAAATGTTCTGAAAGTAGAAAAAAGTGAGATTTGGCAAGGAATTGGCTCTATTGGGTGAGTGAAAAATGCCAAGGTTATAGAACTGGGCAATTACAATAGTAGTATCTTTTATAATAATAAGTAATTTTGAAAAAGAAAAGGAGGTTTTGAGGTGAAAGATTGAAAAAATAGCTTTTTTTGAACTTGTTTTATTTAAGATGCCTATAGGGAATGGAGTTGAAGATATCCTCAAGGAAATTGGAAATGTATGACTAGAGGTAAAAAACAGAGATTGTGTGTGTATATGTGTGTATGGATAACCCCTACCCAGAAATGATACTTTAGCTCATAGGGGCTGATGAGATGATGTAGAAAGGAAAGAAAAGTGATAAGAACCCAAAACAGTGATTTGGGATGCACCCATGGTTAGCAGGTTGAACATACGTATGTTCAGAGGGAGAGAGGAGAGAGAGAGCATGCTAGGAACAGAGGAGGAAAACAAGAACAAAAAACATCAGTAATCATACATGCAAATGCACCACCTCCCCCCAAAAACAAACAAACGAAATTAAAAATTATCTGGGTGGCAAAAGTGAATTCTATAGTGTCAAGGACTTCAGAAAGATCAAAGAGTATCTGTATTCTTTTTTTTTTTTAAAGCCCTAAGATTTGACAATTAGTAGATTGTTGATAACTATATCTTGGATCTGGGCTCAGGAACAATGCAGATCTCTCAATTCGGTGGTTTAGTTTCTGTGAACACTTCAACAATAAAAATGCTCATTCCGAGTCTATCCCACTCTGTGTCCTGATAGAGGGGGTTGTGTAGGGAGAACTGGTCTGAGTAGCCTTGTTGAGCTACATATACAGGACCCAAGGTACAAACTCTATAAGACAGAATGTGTCCAGAATTTCTCCATTCTAAGGTTTTTTGTTCTTTTGTTTGTTTTTAAGACTATTACCAATTGATTATCACTTTGAGACTGTCCAAAAGTTGTACTTTGGTGTTTATGGAATTTATAACAAGACCCCTGAGCTACAGGATGATGGTTTCTTGGGGAGAGAACTGAATAGTCCTTAGGATGGAATGTATTCAACCACATAGTGACCCTGGCCCTTGCCGAACCCTAGGAATCCATTTGGGTAAAGAAAGATAGCCCAGGAGGTGAAGGAACCTTCTAGGATGTTTCCAGAAGTAGAGGCCAGGAAACTAGACAAGAAGATCTTTGCTAAAACTGATTCATTCTTGGATTTTTGCTGAAAGGGCAATGGGAAATTAGATTTCTTCTGCAAGGATGAGGTGAGCAAGAACAACCTAAATTCTGCCTACATGCAATCACTTCTGTGTCTTTTGCCGTTCTTCTCTAGGGGAAACCCCAACTTTTCCATCCAGGTGTGTTGCTCAGACTATGAAAGTGATGGATTTCATTATTTCATTGGCTTTTTCCAGATCCAACCTGACCCAGTTGCAGGGCATGCCAATGGAATGTGTGTCTTCATGCTGAAAAGCATGAAAAGCAATAGGGAGCAATAGAAGCAATAGAAAAAGAAGAAATAGGAGAACTCAGGGATAATCTAGATCTTCAGTTATTGGACTCTGTGATGTGCAGCTTCCAGATCAATTGACAGTATGATGGACTTTACCTGATTGAATTAGGACTCTTTTTCTCCTAATTCCCTGAATTACCTCTGTCTTTCAATAATCAATAATAACCTGAAAGGTCTGTGGTATATGGGCTGTGTGGTACAAGACTACAACATGAAAAACTATTCTTGGCTGAGATCTGTGTCCAAAATATTCCATGACTTTCAGATCTCTCATAACTTTTCTTTAAATTTTGATTCCAATAGCCCCCCTTTGACCATAGCATTGTAGATGCCTTAGGTGAAGCTCAATGGTTCTACAAATTTCATCTTTATTATCAACCTTTCAGAACAATTTTCCACTGCATTATTTGACTGCATGGCTAAGATTAAATCCAAATCCCATGACTTTGAGAATTTTTAGGATATTGGTACTCAGGTAACTGATACAATCAAGAGCTATATTATTATGTGGTACAACGAGCAGGAAAACAAAAGCACACATGTGCGTGCACACACACACACACACACACACACACTATATGATGATATAAACAGACTGAAATTCATGTCTACGGATACAAGAAACTAACCCAGTGCAATGAGGAAGATGACGTGTCAGGGAGGAAACACACAAAAGGTTCAGGTAGCAAAATTACATACCTTAAGAATTGACTAGGGTATATATTAAGAGGCAGCTTGGTGGCTCAGTAGATAAGTGCTGAGCGTGGAATCAGGAAGACCTGAGTACAAATCCTAGGTCTAAGACTTAGTTTGTGTAACCCTGGGCAAGTCAAACCTCTATTTGCCTTAATTTACTGGAGAAGGAAATGGCAAATCCCTCCAGTAACTTTACCAAGAAAAACCACAGCACTGGCATGATAATAGTCTGCAGGGTCATGAAGAGTCAGATACGACTGAACAACCATAACAACAATGAAGAATTGACTTGTTTGAAAGGGGTGATCGGTGGTGCCATATTTGTGAAGGGGATATTTCTAATTAGACCAAGATATGGTAGAGACGTTCTTGGGGTCACTTCTCAATACTAGGCCTGGATAAGGCTCCAATAGGGAAAGTAGAATTGCATAATGGGGGAAGGATCTAATGTGAACTATCGAAATCAGCAGAAGAGAGAACTAGCTCAGGTCACTGTAGCCAGTAGAGTTTCATTCAATATAAAGCTACAAGTCTTATGCATGTGTATGTATGTATATGCTCATATGTATACACATAAACATATGTATGTGTTTATATAAGTATTCATATCTTTCTATACATATATGTTATAATTTTAACTATATTTGATTGAATATATATTTATTCTATTGAAATACATATGTAATGAACAGAAAAAAAAAAGAAGAAAGGCAAGAATGAAAGAGACAAGCAGTAAAACTTTGTAAGTTAAATTTTTAATTTGCTATATGTTTAAAATTAAAAGCAAACTCTATATGGTAAAACTTCAGTCGTGCGTACAATCTTTTCTTCTGTTCTACTTAGTAAACAAAAATATTCATTTTATTTGGTTTAGACTAAATTCAAATTATTTTGTTAAAACAACAGTTTGGTTTCTATAAAAGACAGTAAATTCAATTTACTATTAAGGACAGTATTTCTATTAGAATCACTAGAGAGTGTTACTACAGTAGCTGCTGTGGAAGCCAATGTGTGTAAACCAAGTAGTGTTGTAATCTCAAGAACATACCTGTAACCTCCAGCCTTCAACTACAACCTCACTCTTGCTAAATATGTGCAGATAACATCAGTCATCTCCCAGCTTTCCCCAAGTCTGTATCTTTTTAGTGACTACCTGAATTCCTATCTAAGGCTAGAGCTATCACAATAATTACTTATAAATCTTAAGGCTCATGCCTCCATTCTCTTAGTTTGCTTTCCTATGGTAGTGAAGCCTCTCTGGTCCATCCCTCCTTCTCAGATTTCAGTCAACAGTGTTAAGATTAAATTGCATTCATGACATTAGATGTGACAGCAAAACATAGCTCCAGTTACTTATTTTTTTTATAATTAATTTATTTTTAGTTTTCAATATTCACTTCCATAAGATTTTGAGCTTTAAATTTTCTCCTCCTCCTTCCTAAAGATGATGTGCAATCTGATATAGACTCTACTTATACATTCATATTAAACATATTTTCACATTAGTCATGACGTAAAGAATATTTAGAACTAATGGGAGGAAACACAAGAAATAAGAAACAAAACAAAAAAAAAATGAAAGAAAATGAGAGTAAATAGTATGCTTCCTCCTGCATTCAGACTCCAAAGTTCTTTCCCTGGATGTGGATGACAGTTTCCAGTATGAGTCTTTTGGACTTGTCTTAGATCCTTGCATTGCTGACAAGAGCTACTACATCTATCAAAGTCAGTCATCATTCAATGTGGCTGTTACTGTGTACAATGTTCTCCTGGTTCTGCTCATTTCACTCAGCATCAGTTCATATAAGTATTCTCAGATTTTTCTGAAGTCTACCTGCTCAGCATGTCTTACAGCACAATAGTATTCCATTGCATTCATTTACCACAACTTGTTCAGCCATCCCCCAATTGATAGGAATCCCCTCAATTTCTAATTCTTTGCCACCACAAAAAGAGTTGCTATGAATATTTTTTGTACATGTGGGTCCTTTTCACACCTTTATGATCTCTGGGATACAGACCTAGAAATGGCATTGTTGGCTCAAAGGGTATGTACATCTTTATAGCCCTTAGGGCATAGTTCCAAATTGCTCTCCAGAATGGTTGAATCAATTCGGAACTCCATTAACAATGCATTAGTGTTTCAATTTTCCCACATCTCCAGCATTTATCATTTTCCTGTTTTGTCATGGCCAATCTGATAGGCGTGATGTGGTACCTCAGAGTTGTTTTGATTTGCATTTCTCTAATCAGTAGTGATTTAGAGGAATTTTTCCTATGACTATAGATAGCTTTAATTTCTTCCTCTCAAAACTGCCTGTTCATATCCTTTAACCATTTATCAATTGGGGAATGACTTGTATCATAAATTTGACTCAGTTCTTATATATTTTAGAAATGAAGTTTTTATCAGAGACACTGGTTATTTAAAAAAATACTTTTCAGCTTTCTGCTTCTCTCCTAATCTTGATTGCATTGGCTTTGTGTAAAGACTTTTCAATTTAGTGTAATCAAAATAATCTATTTTGTATTTTATAATGTTCTCTGTCTCTTGTTTCATCATAAATTCTTCCCTTCTTTATGGAACTGACAGATAAACTATCCCTTGATCTCCTAGTTTGCTTATAATATCAGTCTTTATAACTAAATCATGTACCCATTTTGACTTTATCTTGGTATAGGGTATAAGGTGATGGTCTAGGCCTACTTTCTGCAATACTCTTTCTAGTTTTTGTTAAATAGTGAGTTCTTATCCCAGAAGCTGGAGTCTTTGGATTTATCAAATAGTAAATTACCATAGTCATTAACTATTGTGTCTTGCAAATCAAACCCATTCCGTTGATTCTCCACTCTATTTCTTAGCCAGTACTTTTGATGATTGCCACTTTATGATCTGGTACATGGTATGATATATCGCCTTCCCTTGCATTTCTTTTCATTAATTCCCTTGATGTTCTGGACCTTTTGTTTTTCCAGATGAATTTTGTCACTATTTTTTCTAGTTTTATAAACTATTTTTGGTAGTTTGATTGCTAAGGCACTGAATAAGTAAATAAATTTAGTAAATAAAATAAAATAAATAAATAAAATAAATAAAAAGTAAAATAAAATAAAGTAAATAATAAGTAAATAAATTTAGGTAGAATTGTCATTTTTATTATATTAGCTTTGCCTATTTATGAGCAACTGATCTTTTTTCCAATTATTTAGATCTGACTTTATGTAAAATGTGCTTTGTAATTGTGTTCATATAGTTTCTGGGTGTGTATTGGCAGGTAGACCCTCAAATATTTTATAATCTCTACAGTAACTTTAAATGGAATTTCTCTATCTCTTGTTGGGATTTGTTAGTAATATATAGAAATGTCAACGATTTATGTGGGCTTATTTCATATCCTCCAACTGCTAAATTTGTTTATTATTTTGAGTAATTTTTTACTTGATTCTCTAGGATTCTCTAAGTAAATCATCATATCGTCTGCAGAGAGTGATAACTTAGTTTCTTCTTTGCCTATTCTAATTCCTTCAATTTCTTTTTCTTCTCTTACTACTAAAACCATTTCTAGTACCATATTGAATAACAGTGATGATAATGGATATCCTTGTTTCACCTTTGATCTTACTGGAAATGCTTCTAGCTTATCCTCATTACATATAATACTTGCTGATGGTTTTAGATAGTTGCTACCTATCATTTTAAAGAAGACTCCATTTACTCCTTTACTTTCTAATGTTTTTAATAGGAATGGGTGTTGTATTTTGTCAAATGTTTTTTTTTGCATCTATTGAGATAATCATATAATTTCCGTTAGTTTTGTTGTTTATATGATCAATTACACCAATAGTTTTCCTAATATTGAACCAGCCCTGCATTCCTAGTATAAATTCTACCTGGTCATAGTATATTATCCTCAAGATAAGTTGCTGTAATATCTTTGCTAATATTTTATTTAAAATTTTTGCATCTATATTCATTAGGGAAATTGGTCTATAATTTTCTTTCTCACTTTTGACTCTTCCTGGTTCAGGTATCAGCACTGTATTTGTATCATAATTTTGTATCAAAATTTGGTAGGACTCTGCCTATTTTCCCAAATAGCACCGGTTACTTCTAATAAAAGTCTGATTTTTCTCCTTTCCTCAATATTGGCATGCCTATCTCCTTTCTCAGGGAAGGTCAAGAAATATATTGTAAGACCTTCATAAATGGGGAAGAAAAAAAAACTTCCAAGCTTCCCCAAGATCAAAGTCATTGAGAAGATGAGAAATTGCCTTGTCACTTTCCAACTCTTTTTATTACTTGCCCTTATAGAAACTTCTTTCAATTCCTAGGTGGCTTCCAGGTAAATACGATGCTTGAATATCTAGCAGTGGATACTGGGACTATTCTTTTTTCAAATGGTAGGATGCCTCTGCTCTCCTAGTGTCACAGTTATCACCCCTGAGACTAAACCAACAAGAGCCAATAATCGGAAAAGAACATTTCAGCCTTAAAACCAAGATTAGTATAATTCTGTCAACTGTCCTTAATGGTAAGCCCAGCAAGGTCAATACTCCCATGTTTGTGTTGTAAAGATAAAGTAAAGGCAGGAGAAGACAACAATGCATAACTTCTGCACAATGGGAGCATATCAATAATTTTACAATAAATAAAATGTTCCAGTTACTTTTATCTACCGTATTTCAAGCACAAGCAGTTTATCCTCAGGACTTCTCCAATAAGGGCATCAGTGAATGGAAATTTACTTTAACTACTTCAATTCTTTTAGGCAGATAAACTATAAGACAAGCTCTTATATAAATACAATGTACTCCTTTCAATGCTATGAGTAAAGGACAGGATCGTAGATACCTTGGGCCAATGTTCTAAAACTTTTCCCCAGTCTTATGCAAGTCCACATTTATGGTCTGCTAAAATCTTTAATAACATTCATGGAAGAAGTGATTTCTAGATCATGAATAAAGTGTGCCTTGGGCAATGTTAGTATGTATGATCCCCAAAATGTACAAACTTGAGATAGCACGTGGCTCACCATGTGTTCAAATTCATTTTTACTCTGTTTTCCTATCTAAAATAAACAAATAGAAACAAAACAAAAATGGTATAAGTACTTGAAAGAATTTAAAATAGCACACTTTAATAGAAAAACCTGAAGTCAGAAAGACTCATCTTCCTGAGTTCAAATCTGGCCTCAGGCCAAAACAAACAAACAAACAAAGGAAAACAAAAAAAACAGGGTCATGAAGAGTTGGGCATGACTAAAATGACTCAACAACAATAAATAAGAAATAAAAAGGATTTTTCTGTATCTTTCTGTCTCACTCTTTCTGTCTTTCTATGTATATCTGTATCTTTCTATGTCTGTGTGTCTGTCTCTATATCTCTGTCTTGTCAGTCACTTTCTCTGTATGTCTGTTTGTTTCTCTCTTTTTGTTTGTCTGTCTCTGTCTCCAGGAAAAAAAAAAATCATTTTCTTAGTACAATCTTATTTCCAAGAAACTTCAGGTTAGAGTCGATAAAAACACTATTTCTGTAATGATAGGACTGGAAATGATGGCAGTTCTCTTTTTGTTTTCTAGGGGACAAAGTATAGTACTGCTGCCTCTCTGTTCCCATCAAGCCATGTTTTTGTTTGTTTGTTTTCCCTAATATCCCAGGATGCCCATGTACAAACTCTCAAGATCCTTTTTGATCTAAATCCCATGATCCTATGAGATCATACTTAATTTAATTTGGAGACTTTTTGACTAGATTGTGGAGCTAATTCCTGTTGAGATACAAGTTGAATGAAGACCTCAGAGTTTCCTTCCTACTCTGAGACTGTGTGTACATATAATTTTGTACAATCTAGAAAATAGTAGATATGATTTAACGGTAGAAGGCCCATGTTACAGTCCTGATCCAACCAAGAATTTATTTCTTCACCTGGATAAGCCATTGACATTTACTGAATCTCAGTTTCTTTATATGTAAAAACAGGAAAGTAAACTTTTCATCACATGTCATTGGAAATGTCTCCATAAAGGAAGTAGGATCCTCAAAAGTGCCTTGTGGGAGGCTCAGAGGAATCACTGACAAGTAGGACAGCTTTGAAGGTAACAGGTTTAAATTATTATATCCTTTAAAAGAAATGCAGGCTAATAGAGATCCATGGTTTTGATGTACAAACCTCTCTTTCTGTTCTACTGTGTTTATGGGAGTGCTTATTTTTGTTGATGTTTGTTAAGGTCAGAATAAAAATAGTGGGGGAAAAGCACACTGTGCCCTTGGGAGAGGTAAATAGTTACATTGATCTCATTATATATTATCTTTATTATTGAAGAGAAAAGAACAATTTAGAACTGATTCAGATATATATTGTGTTCCTTCCCTCACCCCCCATCAATGTTTTTCTACCATGTAATTGGCAAAGTTTTTTAGAGTGGCAAAATAGGATTTGTCTTCTTCCTGTCTTAGAAAAATACAGAATGTGCCAGTCATTTCCTTCACTGTTAGTGAAATAATCCTGACCTTAACGATACTGATGAAAGTCTACAAGTTCTTAGTTGTTAATGCAATTAGGCCAGACCTTTATTCATGTGGCATGATAAAGCCAAACCCCCACCACAATCATACCATACAATAAAATGAAAGCAGTAGAATCATTTTATGAAAAAAAAAACACCAAAAACATACTTTCATTTGAATTATTAGGATTTTTTTTTTGGCTTGAATAACACAGCTAATTGCCTCAATTATCTCCTTCACTTTGATAGCAGTGCCTTGGTTTGTAGGAGGAAAAATTCCTTCTTGATTTCATTAGTGATTAGTTCACTCCTCAAAGCATGATATTTGATTACCCTTATCTAAGAACATAACTACAAACATTATTAGTGGTCATAAAACTACCAAGCCTTTTAAAAAGAACTAGGCAGCAGATTTGATTCTGTGACCTTCTAATACTGAGATTTCAGGAAGCAGCCTAAATCCCCTCTGAAGCAATATTCCCTTTTGTTTGCTCTACATGCAGTGATCATTAATTTCATCCAAAGTCATCTTATTTTCCTGTTCTGGAAAACATCTACAAAAGAAGCCCTGACTGCTTTTCAGTAGATTATGTTCTACTCTGAATCACCTGCTTCAGTGCCACTCTTCAAATAACTATAATATACATGATACATCAATGAATTGTGAGCTGATTTCTAATTAAATGAAAGAGCTAATCAATGAAATCTACTAAACTTAGAAAATGATGGCTGTGTATCCATTTTTGATGCACTTTTCTCACCCAAAATAAGTCACTGTGATTTAGTGGAAAAAATGTGATTCATTTTACATTTTCGATACTTAAATAATGTTTAGTGGATGAATAAGTGGATGAGCGAATGAATAAATGAACACAGGACTGAAGATTAGGAGGCCTGGGTTCCAATCAAGGCGCTGTCCCTGACTAATCTTGTGACCTTGAGAACTTACCTTTTTATCTCTGGGCTATAATGTCTACATTTGTAAAATGAGATGCCCACAAAGGATTCTTTCGGACATCTCACGACTGGAAGTGCTTAGGAATGGGCAAAAGACAAGGGAAAGAGAATCCCAATTTCAGCAACCTGCAGCTAATTCCATGAAGAACCAGAATGAGTGTGACAGTGAATAGGTAAGCATAGGTATTGTGCTTTTATACAGTCAGCAGTTCCTACAAGGCCCTTCCTCCTAGCCTCTGCCTCTTGGAATCTGCCTTCTTGGTTTAGCACAAGTGTTGTTTCCTCCATGAAGCCTTCCTTATGCCCAATGATGTATCTTTTTTTTTTCCTTCAAGTTGCTTTGCATTAATTTTGCGTACAAAATACATATTTCTCCTATTCCTACCCCTGCAAAAGAATGTAAACTTAAAAGCATTGGCTATTTCATTTGTTGTCTTTGTTTCTCTGACACATACCACCAAATGTAACCCAAAGGAGATGATCAATAAATACTTGCTGAAATGGACTTAATTGAATTGATGTGTTGGTTGTCGTTTAATCATTTATCAGCCATGTCCAATCCTTTGTGCTCCATTTGGAGATTTTTGTGGCAAAGATACTGGAGTGATTTGCCATTTCCTTCTCCAGCTCATTCTATAGATGAGGAAACTGAGGCAAATAAGGTCAAGTGACTTGTCCAGGGTCACACAGCTAGAAAGTGTCTGAGGCCAGATTTATACTCAGCAAGATATGTCATCTTGACTTGAGGGCCAGTGTTCTATCCACTGTGCTACCTAGCTGACCTATTAAACTGATTACATATTCAAAGTCAAGGACTTTGTGGGACAGAAAATAGTTACTCCAATTAAAAGCACAAGTGGTATTTCAGTGGCAAGAAAAAAAAATAATGACATAGAATCACAAATTTAGAGCTGGAGGTACCTTAGAAAAGGGAATGTGAAGGGACTCTAATTCAGGAGTGGGGATACTGTGGTCTCAAGGCCACATACAGCCCTCTAGTGCTACTCTTTGAATTCAAACCTTACAGAATAAATCCCCTTAAAAAAGGATTTTTTTTCTGTAAAACTTGGACAGAGTGTATTATGAAGGCAGAATTTATGATTTCAAAGAGAATCATATATATGTCTGAACGGTTCAGAACCTCAGGATATCAGGAATTCTCTAAGTAGAAGGCAGAAGAATTAAAGCATATATTCAAGCTCCAAAGTAACAGACTCACGAACCAGAGTCCCCATTTTGATATTTCAATCAAAAGCTTCCAGGTCCAATAAGTCCGCCTCACAAGAGTAACCAGAAGGCCACAGAAAAACATGATGGTATTAAACCAAATCACATTCATGCTTCCCCTCTCTGGTAAGAAGATTACCCACTGGCCTCAAGTCCTTGCTCAGCACTCCTCAGTCCACACACGATCAGCTCTGCTACCAGCAGCTCCTGCTTCGGCTTTATCTTCAGCTTCAGCTGCAACTGTCAGAAATCCATCTTCAAACTGTCTTCTCTCCTCTTATAGAGTTTTTGACATCATCAAGCGTCGTCTGAATGACCAGAGCTTATTGGTTCTTGAGTTGGCCCCTCCCCTTAGGACCCTGGGAGGTTCACATCCACATAGATTAGGTTAACACCTAATAGGTCATGGCTCTGGAGTTAACACCTCCCCTTAGCCAGCCCCACCTTGGGCCCCACCCCAGTCACCAATCCACACCCACATAGGTTCCACACCTAATAGGGATTTGGGCTTGGGGCTTAGCACCTAGTAAGGCTTAATGAAATACACTGAGTTACTCAAAGAAAACAAAGGCCATTTTGCTTACCGAAACACTGAGTCAAAGGGCCACACCAATGACCTAGAAGGTCACAGGTTTCCCAGCCTTGTAACTAATCTTTTATTTTAGAGATGTGCAAATTGAGACCCAGAAAGACTTAGTAACTTGCCCAAAGCTTTGTAGGCTGGGATCCAATTTGACTCCAGGTCTTCTGGCTTCAAATCTAGGCCCTTAGCTTGGCCAGAAAGCTGCAACAAATGCCCTGACACTTGTGGAAAGCATTACTAGTGGTATACATGCAGTTAGCCAGATATCACTTATCATATTTCTTCTGAAAGAGGCCAGTTTAACACATTACAATGCCTGCCCTCTGGTATTCACTTTGAGTGTTGAGCTCAACCAGGATTTTGTTGACAATGAAAAGGCAAATGGCTTAGTTGCCTCACTGACCTAAGACACTTTCATCTAGAGCTATTGATACAAACATACAGGGAAATAAGAGACTAATTTGCTAATGAGCTAAATTTACATAACTCAATGGAGTTCTGATGAAAGAAAGGTATCCCCAAAGCCAGGATTTCTTTTTTTTTTTTCTTTTTCCATCTCAGAGGATTAAAAACCTCAAGTAAATCCAACTGTGCCTCTGGCAACAAATTTATTTTGTTTTGGTCTGGCAAGACAAGGCCATTTTGTTGCAAGCTTACTGAATTTGGACAAAGGTATGAACATTTAATTCTCATAATGAGGTAAATCAAATCCTGTTATTTCTTTTTTCCCCTCTTTTGTTCCTGAACGAATTCTGAGTTTAAATAATTGAAAAACTGTTTATTCTCCCTTTTGAGTAAAACTATACAAAGTGACTAAGATATAGATTTAATATATTGTCTTTCCTTTAAGTAACTCAACCTCCACACAGAGCTAGATTATTTTGGGAAAATTGAGGAAAGTGAAAAAAAATGATAACTTCCATCTAATTTTCTCATAAAGGTTTGTCAGGGCTACATGATTGTCTCCTATTTTGAGACTAGTCACCTTCTCACTCACTGAGTAAAAATTATAGTTAAAATTCAATATGATATTTCAGTGGTTTTAAAATTCATGACTCAGAATTTGGGGGAAATGGAATAAGAAGAATTTTCCTCAGGGTAGCTGTCACACACAACTCTAAATGATCACAAGAGCCCCCAAATGTAGAAATTCAGTAATTATAAGAAGCTAAGTGAAGGAATCTTAAAATAAGCAAGAGATATAGAGATATAGGCACAAATGGGGATGAGGAATGTCATTCTGAATAATTGTTGGGTCAAAAAAAAAACCATGGGAACAATGTGGAAATGACAAAAATTATATTAGGGATAAATGACATAATGAAAAGATGTATTTTAAAAAATCAGACAATGCTAAACATGTCCTCAAAGGAAATGTACTATCTAAAAAAACTATATTAACAATATTCAAAAAAAAACCAGCATGAAATTTAAAAAGACTAAAATAAATAAATAAATAAGCAAATTAGCCACCCTAAGAAATACAAAATAAGAAGCGTTGAAAAGTAGAGGAAAATAGAGAACTTCAAATTTTAAAAAAGCATAGAATTAAAAGTAAAAAATAAATAAAAATTAATAATTAAGTAAAAAATAAATGTGAATCTGATTTAAAATTTTATTTAATTTGATTTAAAAAATATTTAAAACAAAGTAACAACATTGATAAAAACTAACTTGATAGAAAAGGGAAAGATAACATGACTGCTAAAACTTAATAAAATGAATTCATAAGAAACAAAGAAATAGCAAAAACAATTGCAACAAATAATTAAACACAATAATAAAATAGTTATGCTGAGAATTGAAAAGAAATTTAAAAATATTTAAGAAAATGTAAAGTATGTAAACTAACAAAAGAAATAGAGCACTTAAACAACTGAACTTTGGGGATGCGGGATGGAATGAAATCAAACAAACCACACATAAATTTCCAATGATCTGAAGAGAGAAGTTAGTCTAAATGAATTGAAAATAAAAACTTTATGTTTGCTATAAAATGCATCAGAGAATAGAGATAAAGAGATACAAATCCTCTTAATGAGGTAAATACAGTTTTGACAACCAAATCAAGGAAAGACAAACCAGGGAAACAGAACTATAGACCAAGTTAACTAAAGGATATTGATGCAAATCTTAATGATGAGAAAATAGAAACATGTGAAGAAAATAATTCTCAATGACTTAGTTGAATTTCTACTAGTGATACAAGGATGTTCAACATTATTTAAAAAACATTTTAACCAATATAACAAAAGGACATGAGTATTTTACTAAATACAGGAAAAATGATAAATATATTATTACTTCATGTTAGAGACTATACTAAGCATAAGATGGAGGAATATTTCTGCAGTCAAAGACATTTAAAATCATTTTTTCCTCCAATGGAGAAATATTGGAAGATTTCCCATTATAAACAGGAACAAAGCTATGATGTATATGCTTTCCACAGTCTGTCATTTTTCTATAGATTCTAGCTCCATCTAAAAGAAAAGATAACCAAGAATCAATATACTAGCAAAGAGGAGATAAAATTGTGCCAATATGCAAGTGACCTAATAGTGTACTTTGAAAACTTCAGAGATTCAATGGAAAAAAATTAATTGAGATGACCAATGGTTTTACAAAGCAGAAAGATACATTATATTTTAAGTTCAGTGCATTTTTATACTGCATTAATGAAAATCAGAATGGAACATTAAGATTAATTCCATTCATAATTCATAAACTAGTTGAGCATTAGCTTACTAGCATATACATGGTATTTAGATAAATGAGTAAAACTATTCTTTACAAAAATAAATGGAGACAAATACATAAAGAGATATTTATCATTTATGGTTGAGCCATGCCAATATTAAAAGAATGATGATACTAATTAAATACATTTATAGTTCTAATGCTATAACAGTTAACTTACTGGGTCAAAATATTTACAAATGACAAAATTCATTGCATAAAAGTTCTAGAATCTCAATGAAAAAAATTTTAAAAAATGAAAATAGGAGATATAATATTACCATACCTCAAACTATATTATAAAGCATTTTAAATATAAATTTGGTACAAATTAATAGATAGAAAAGTAGTTCAGGAGAAATGACTATTATAAATAATAAAAAATGACATTCAAAAACAACCCAAAATTTTAATTCAGTAAACATTTATTATACCTCTACTATATGCCAAGCATTGTGCCAAGCACTGAGAATACCAAATAAAAAGGGCAAAAGAGAGTCCCTGTCTTCAAGGAACCTACAATCTAATAGAGGAGAAAACATGTTAAAAAAAAAAAGGAATACGAGGAGAGAGAAAGAGAGAGCTGTTTACAGGATAAATAGGAAATAATTAACAGTGAAGGTACTGGAAGTAAGGGTTGGAGAAGGCTTCCTTAGAAGGTGAGATTTTAATTGAAACTTAAAGAAATCCAAGTAGGTCAGTATTCAGAATGGAGGAGGGAGAACATGCCAGGTATGGGGACAGCCAGGGAGAATGACAGCAGCAGAAGTTGAAATGTCTTGGTTGTGGAACAGTCAGAAGTATAGTGTCATTGGATGGAAGAATTATGCATTGGGAAGTGTGGTGTAGGAAGACTGGAAACTATATATAAATATATATATTTGACTAAATCTCCCTCTAGAACATTGTCTCTAAATTTAATGAGTCTTTCCCCCTTTACGATTAGCTCATTTTTCAATCTAGTGAGAAAAAAAAGGGTTCTCAGGTTCAAGGGATCTTTTCCTTCACTGTCTTAAGAAGTTTACATTAAACAAATGTAATCACCATTGCTCAGAGACCCACGTTATACAAATGTCCAGTTTTTAGGTAGAAGTTTTGCTCTTTTCCTTAATTTAAATATATCTATCTAGATACCTCCTGGTTCTTTACAGTTAGAACTAAATTCAAATTATCGGAACTGTTTGAATAATGAATAATCATGTTACAATGACCATTAATGGACAAGAACAGCTAGGAGAAGTTCGGTGTGTGTGTGTGTGTGTGTGTGTGATGTTTTCTTAGAACTTCACACAGTCAATAAAGAGATGGTTTCAATAACTTCAGCTTCGGCATTTTCTTCTGAAATACTGTAAGGGTCAATGGCTCTTGTTATACTTTCCTTTTTCTGCTACAATTGAGCCCTCCTTTCATTATCCGTCTTCTTCTTTGGAACCTGTGATGTCTATTCTTTGTGGCTCAGCTCATTAAGCCCTGACTAGAGTAGGAGAGGCTGAATCTTTTGCTGTTTATCGGGTTTCTACTCCTTTCTTTCATTTTTTGCCTCACAGACTGTGTATGTTTTATAAGGACTCCCAGAAAGTCTACCTTTCAGCTTGAAGATCATAATAATCACAAATCACTTTCAGGGCTATGAGAGAATATTTGTTCCTTTTAGTTATAAATTCTAGACACCTATCAGTTCTCAAACCTTCATTATATATATGATAAATTTGACTTGTAACTTTCAAAGCTGCTCTGCACATGTTTTGTTCTTTCTTTCCTTCTGTTATGTCTGACTTTGCTTTATTTTCATTTATATTTTTTTGCACTCCTATCACTACCCAACTCCCTGTTACCTCCCACTGGAAAACAACAAGAATATCAGCAATAACAACAAAATCCTTATAATAAATATGAAAGAAAAAAAGAAAGAAAATTGTGATTTTATTTTTTAAATGTGCAACTATAATCCATGAAGACAGAATTAGAAGAGAAATGGTATAGCTGGAAGGCTGATAAACTTCAGATTTCCAGACTATTCTGGAAATTGACATACTTATGTATCATTAAGAGTCATTCCCAGTAGATAAGGTTTGATATGATACAAACAGTTTTCAGGAATTACAGACTCCAAATGACAACACGAAAATATGTGCCCAAACTTTTGAAGATAAGAAAAATGGAAATTGAAACCAAATTTGAGGTAGGACTTCACACCTATCAAAGTGGCTAACGTTATAGAAAAGAAAAATGACGAATGCTGGAGGGGATGTGGAAAAATAGGAACACTAATACACTGTTGGTGGAGAAATTTCATTGCAAAAATGGACCCAGATGCCAAGAGATAAGAATAAGTAATTTTAGGAATTGAGGGCTATAGGAAGACATGCACATTTACATGCCATTAGTTCTGTGAAGTTGTAAAAATCATTCTGGATATGAATTTTGAATTATTCAAGAAAAGTGAATATATCGTCCTTCCCCTTGAATCAAGAGATCTGACTATGAAGTATGTAGCAAAAGTTAGTTAAAGAGAGAAATAAAGATCTAAAATGTACCAAAATACTAAAGGCCATTATCTTTTGAGAGCAAAGGATTTTGAACAAAGTAAATGAGCAAATGATAAAAGAGCTAAAACAAACAAACAAACAGAAACCCTCTAGTATAAGAATGCTTTTGTTATTCAGTCATTTTTCAGCAGTATCCAATCATTCAAGACCCCTCTTCTGGTTTCCTTGGCAAAGATACTAGTGTTGTTTGCCATTTCCTACTCCAGCTCATTATACAGATGATGAAACTGAGGAAAATGGGGTTAAGTGACTTGCCCAGGGTCAAAAAGCTAATAAGTGTCTGAGGCTGGATTTTTACTCAGGAAGATGAGGTTATCTTGATCCCAGATCCAGCATCCTATCCACTGTGCCACCTAACTACCCAGAATAAGGTTACAATGAAATGTTTTTAAGCTCTGTGATTGTCAGGATCCTCTGGGGCATTCCAATCAGATTTCTACCCTGTATGCAGGATCGGAGATATACAGGTTTTCTGTTTCCTTGAGCTTTCTTGTCAGAACAGCAAATGCATCCCACCCCACAGGAAACTGGGTGGTACAGGATTCCAGTGTCCCTGGAGAATCTCAGATCATAACTACAGTAGGCTTCTGATTTGTTTATCTGAATTAATACTGGCCTCTCTCTTGGGGACCTTTTTCTCTGGAGCCTCAGTTTCTGGCCATCTTTTTGTACAAACTTAGGCTGGATAATGTGTTTTTGTTTTTGTTTTTTTTGAAAGTCCCTATTCTTTTCTTATGTATATGTGACAAAGCTAGATTCATGAACCATCCTTATGCCACTATCTTAAACTGAAGTCTGCTGATGAATTTTTAATATCACTTAATCCTCCTGCCCCCCTCCAAAGAAACAAAATTCCCAATAAAAATGATTAATTTGACTGAATTCCAAAATAAACAAATGATGAGATTCTATCTCTATTAGTTACAATGTGGCATAGTGAAAAGAACTCTTGTTTAGATGTTTAGAAAAATCTGTGTTCTAGGCCCAGTTATGCTGTACCCTAGCTATTTGCCTTGACCACTCATACCTTAGTTTATTAGCTTCCTTGTTAAACAGAAAGCAATTATAAAAAATAATAGTTTCTTCATACATGGCATCAAAGAAACTTGAATACTAGTCCTGAAGAGTAGGGATTGATTGGTAGTCTTTATTAAACTATTTACCTATTAAGTTATTACATATTAAAAATTTATTAACTATTTAAACAGATGGGTGCTTTTGGGAAAGAAGCTGAGAGATTTAAGTCCCACTCCCCTACCCCCCAAAAAAGAAAAAAAAAACAAATCCTCAAAATGTCATGTTAGTTCTGGAAGCTGATTAGCTAGTCTAACTCTGATCTTAAAGAAAAAGAAATTGTGATCCCAGAGTATATTAGTGATATGTCCAAGGTCACTCTTACTGAGATTGGGGCTGTGCTGAGGTAAAGCAGAATGAAACACAAATTTCATACTCACAGATTATCAGAGCTTGAAGAGATTTTAGAGTATAAATTGTCTAGTCCTCTAATTTTAGAGAGGAGGAAACAGAAACCTAGAATTAGCATATGAACTAGGATTACATCTGGGTTCTCTTCATTTCTGAGGCAGTGTTCTTTGGCTCTCTCATTGAAGTTTGATCTCTCTGAAGGATTCAGTAGCATGAAGGTGACCACTCAGTCTTTGTAGGTATATTCTAGTCTCAATTTCATTATCTCCACTAATTTTCCCCCAGAAACGTTTAAGTAATTTGAGATCAAAATTTCAGAGGAAATAAAACTCCATACATGAATGAAATAAAAGCAACTCAAGGAAGCCATTGCCTTCCTGCAGGGGCTATAACACTAACTCTGTCCTCTCTTTTTACCTTCTTGAAGTGTTCCCTTTCTCCCAGTATAGGCTGTGCCGAGAGGCTGAGAACTTCTTATGGTTTGGAGCTATATCTCTTCTTGTGGCAGCCTAGTTTTCTTCCACTGAAGAAGTAAGGAGCCTTGAAGTGCTATCTCTAAGCCCTCATAGCTTGACCCACAAAACTTTCATCCTTGTCCTCCTGTCTTAACCCCTGACTGTGGGCCTCAGGAAATTTTGGAGAAAGGAGAGCAAAGTGTTGGACATGGGGATCCTTTGAGAATGGATATAGAAAGTGTCTCTCTTCTACCAACTTCCTTTCTCCTACAAGAAAATCAATCCACCTGTGGTCTAAGGACAGCAAGATATGCCCAAAAATGGCCACTGGAGACACATCCACTATTCACATTGAAGAGAAGGCATCATTGAGCTAGTTCTGGATTTCCCTCCTTATCCCTAAACTAGGTAAGAGTTTGGGTTCTTCATCTAGGCAGGCTGAGAAATCCTGGGACATAATCGACTGAATATCTGCTCATGCCTCCATTCTCACCATCCTGTCACAGGTTGCTCCACATCCTAAATCAATCCTTGCTTCGTTTACACCCCTACCTTCTCCCTTAGAGGTATTTTGAGGAATGTCATTTGGTGACCTGCTATACATTTCCCTTCCCTATAAGTTTTCTGATCCTTAAGTATTTTTTCCCCTATATCGCTGCCCTAATTGTAATTCTACATAAAGACTAATAATCATTGAATAAGTAAGAATGAAATATTTCTATAAAGATTTCAAGAATCTGGAAACATATTGGAGTATCCTTATGAGTGACCCTATGAGAAATGAGATTTAAGAAGAATTTTGAAGGAAGGAAAAGGTGAAGAAGGTTCTCACACTACAAACTTGGCTTGAAATAGATCATTAGTTTGCTTAAATAGAATGGTACAATGGGTGCTAGATTTTGCAAATTAATGTTTTGTGTAAGTGAAAAAGATCATATATTACAGCAATAAAATTGTGTAAAATAAAATAAAATAAAGTTGGAAAAGTTAGTTGGAACAAGAGAATGATTATGAATGATACTGAATTAAATTGAATTTAGCTAATTAAAGGATTGATGACATTGCGGATGATCATAATTAATTAATAATTAATTGTTTTACCCAAAAAGATGTAGAGATGAATATAAATTCTATTCCAGTCATTACAATTACTTTTGTAAAACTGAGAAATCATACAATGAATGGAGAAAAAAGTAATAAGCAAAGATTTTTAAGAATATACTATGCAACTAGCATTATGCTAAGTGCTGGGGAAATAAATACAAGTAAGAAAGACTCTCTCTCAAGGAGATTATCTTCCAATAGAGGAAGGCTGCACATATGGGGGAAGTAGAGCTGAAAAGCACGGAGGGTAGGGATGACACATGGGTCTGAACATGTTTTGGAGATGTACTAGAAATGTTCTTATATCCTCTTCCAGTGCAAGTTAAGAAAAAAAGACACCTGAAAGTCTGAGTCTTCTCTCACTCAAGGGGAGACTAGACTGAAAAGACAAATCAATTAGATATTGAAAATCAATTTGGAAAATTCCAAACTCCCCTTTCCCCACAAAAAGAACCATTTTATTTTTCTTAGTGTGGAAGGGCTTTGATGAATTTATGCAGAAAATGCCTTTCATTTTTCCTTAGATGGACACTACCATCTGTGTCACATTTTCCTATTCCCTCTTTCCTTATGGGTTTCTTTCAACCTATATCTGGCCTTTTTTGGGAAACAAGAAATACTAGAAATCAAATGTCAAAGAGCATACAATTTAATTCCCCTTCTTAGTTTTATCTTTCTGTATTAACTTCTGTAAAAGTTGTACTGTGTTTTTCATTGTCAATCAACTGAATTTCATTTCAGGTTCAAAAATAAGTTCCTTACTTTCTCCTTTTACAATATTGGGGAATTTATTCTTTTATTCTTTCCAAGGGGGAATGAAGAAACTTCCATGCCTTTAGTCTATATATTTTGTTATTAAACTACAATTTAATAATGTTTTAAAACTTAGATTTAAAATACAAAATGTCTTGTTGTAAGTCAATTCTATTTAACTACATATCTCAAGGGTAGACTAAAGTTCACTGAATGAAAGAATTTAGAAAGACCTCTTTTAAATCTTTTTGAAGGAAATATTTTCTGTGTGGCATAGTTGGAGAATTAAGAACAGTATAAAACAAAAGTTGTAAATATGGACTTCAAAGGAAGTTTTTTAAAATTTTTGAAAAACAATCTGTATCTTTTTTTCCCCCTCAGACTTAGTTTGGCCATTTATTCTAATGAAGACACTGGAATTTGTTGACTAAACTGATAACTTTTGGTAGTAAACCAGGTTCACATCAGTAGGTTTAAAAAAATATGATTCATGCGTATTATATTACAGGCCAATATCAATAGTTTGAGCTCTTAGCAAACCAAAAGAAAAATCATCCCTGTGTTCCTATTAGAGTCAGTATTTATGAATTTCATCCCTAACACTTTATACTCTTCTTCAAATTATGAGATTAAAATATAGATGTGATTGTTTTATTTATTTACTTGTGTGTTCATTTATTTGAGGTTTGTTGACTTGGAGATGTGTTTCAGATAGATTTAAAAGTGATTTTGTCTTAGAGAGTATTCAAATCAAATCAGAAAAATCCAGATCGACACTGAAAAAAATGTTCTCAGGTTATTTCTACACCATTGAAGAAAGAAGTATCCAGACAGGCAAAATCATAGATTCTCCAAATACCTTTACTAACCTCGAATTGCCTAAGAAAGGGGTGGCTGACAAAGTTAAAATGGTCCAAAAGAAAACTGTAGCAATGAGTTAAAAAGTAACACAATAAACTTTTTTTTTTAAATAAATTCTTATCATGGTTGTTCTTGCCTTTTTATTTGCTATCATGGTTATAGTTATTGTTTTAAAATAAATTAGCCATTTTTTTTTTGGTCAAAATTCTGTCTATATTCTTTTCGAAATAAGTGGAAATTTCAGGTCTTCTGGAAAATCTGTGATCAGTAGACCATATTTCATCTTTGATAACAAAGAGTCCTAGAAGAGACCTTATAGCACTGCAATCACTAATGTGTAACTCCCCAAACTGACCTCTCATCTTTAATTGAGTGCATAAAATGGGCAGGGCTCAATGGCAAAATTTCATTGTCCCAGCAGAACTATAGGAACACAAAGCTTAATATTGCCTTTCCTTAGTGATAGGAGCACCTGACTTTCATATCAACAACCATAATCACAATAACAGCCATGACCACAGCAACAACAACAGCCACAATAGCAACAAATACAACAGCAATAAATTAAAAAGAGAAGAGGATTAAGAACAGAATAGCAAACACATCTTTTAAATGAACATTCTTATGTCCTTGAAGTTAGAATGCAAGGAATGTACCCTTCTTATTTAGAAGTCTGTTATGTATACCACTTCACTTAAGGCGATTCAAGATTCAGTGCACTGCACTGGAAATAATCCAGAGAGTAAGAGAGTTAGAATTGTGGAGCCAATAGCCAGAGAGCACATAATTCTCCTCATGGTTTCTATGGCCTCTGCTGCCATGTGGGTGGGCTAGTACCATTCTCAGTGTATGCAGATATGCCCCTCAAGCATGAACCTTGATTCAGTGCTTGATATGAATTCCTGTTAATGCATGGGTGGGGTCATACTTCTGAGAGCACAAGCTGGGGAGTTCTGCATATGAACACATCCCCACACAAGTGCAGGTTTCCTTTGTGTTCCTGCTTGATACACTGATGCATTGCTTTACTTTATTTCTTTTATAGGTGTTGGGGAAAATGAACTATTGAAGCCTTGATTTCCTGAGCTAAGAAGTTAACATTTTCTAAACAGAATATTTGAATGACAGAAATGTCACTTGCATTGAAATATAATCAGTTGAAATGAGTTGAGTTGCATAATTGAGAACTTAAGGTAAGTATTGGATAAAGGAATAAACTCTACAAGTCTTAATCAAGTCAGTACTTCCATACATACATCATTTGTTGATTTTTGGGGGGGGGGCATTGTTTGTTTGTTTTTTTACCCAATAATGATATTTGATCAGCATGTAAACCACACACTTCAATGTGCTCTTACCAGGGATATAATATCATAACTCATCCATGTCTGTTCATCCTATGGTATTCTTGTCCATGTCCTTCTATAAATTCAATCCTGGGGTAAGGAAGAAGAAAGTGTCTTTTTAGAGTCATCTGAATCATTACAAGGAATCTAATCAAACAATACAATCCAAATATCTAACTTAAATGACATAAAAAAAACGAGACAGAATAGTTTATGTTTTATACAACAAAATCAAACCTTCACTTATTCTTCTGCCCATCAGGGGAAAATAATTGAAATTCCCAGATGGTACTGGAATGCAGTCTTTCAATTTATCTCATGAGATCAGATCTTGGAAATTAATGTCTTCATGCCTGTATATAGCCATAGAATTTGATGACACCTACATAGGTAAAAATAGAAGGCTAGAAATATATAGAGATATCTATCTTTATCTATATAGATATCAATAGATATGAAAAGGTCTGCCTTTGTACCAAATAATTAGAAGACAATTTTCCATTTAACGTTCTCTTAAGATACTATTGTAATGCTATTTTACTGTAAAATGGAAGTAGGTGTCAGATTTACAGAGATGTCCGAGTTGATACAGAAATCCTTGCAAGCCAGCTTAGCTTTGACAAAGTATTATTCTGCTCTAAAACTGCCACCATAATGTTAGATAAGATTAGAAATGGAGGGAAAGGGAAAATTTCCATTTGAATGATGCGATTTTTGTGTTCTTTATTAAAAGTACACAATACACTTGAAATGTACAATCGTATTTGAATGGTTATTCATGGGATTCAAGACACTGTTTGTTTTAAAAAAAGTTCCTATTTTTACATCTAAATGCTCTCAAATGTACGCAGATTGAACACATCTGTTGGAAGAGTTAGATAGGGACCGTGCAGCATTCTTCTCTTGTCTAAACGAGCTCACTGGCACTTAGCACAGGACTAAATAAGCTTGCTTGATTTCCCTTTGTCCCAGGAGGAGGATAATGCCTGATTGTACTTTGGGAAACAGACAACTTCTGTCTCTAGTGAGGGAATGGAAGTTACGTACTATTCAGAAAATTGCTATTTAGGTTCACACTATATGTACCCCCAAAATTTGTGAAATAGGAAGTCCAAGAGGCTTAATGGAAAAGTCAAATAGTAATAGAAGAAATCTTAAAGGTCATCTAGTCCACCGGCTTTCAAAGTATAGTCCAGAAACACCTTGGGGGGTCCCTAAGGCCCTCTCATAGGGTCCCCAAGGTGAAAACTATTTGCATGAAAATACTAAAATTTATATTTGATATAATATATAGCAATAGGTATAAGCCACATAAACAAAAGTTAGTTAAGGACCTCAAGAATTTTTAAGAGTATAAAATGTAAAGGGCCCCTAAGACCACAAAATTTAAGAACTACTGATGTAGTTCAACCTCATAATTTTTGTATGAAAAGAACTAAGGTACAAAGAGTATCAGTGACTTATACAAGGTGACACAGACAATAAGTAAGTAAGTCATAATCCAAACTATGTTCTCTAATTATAAATCCAGGCCTCTGTACTCTATCTTATAACATAGACACATCCATCGCATGGCTTAAACATTTCTTTTAAAGAAGAAAAAAAGAAAGGTTGGAAATAAGAGTAGGACTGGAGGAAGGAAGTATTTCCCCTCTTTGGTTTAGATAAAACAGAGCATATGCCTATGAAATGCCCTGTCAGAAATTATTAGACTTTATAGAAGTGTGGATAATTTTTAATGCGAGGACAATTTCTAAAATGCATGAATTTTACTATATAAAGCTTCAAACACCATTTCATCTGTTTGCCTGTAAAAGTGTCATTGAACCTCATTTAAGTTACCTGGGGGGGAACCGACATGTTAAGTATAATAGTTTTCATTCTTACCCTTCAACCTCATCTCAAAATATGAAGGGACTTAGATTAAAACAAAAAACAAAACAAACAAAAACTCATTTCCTATCAATTTCTGTCCTGTACACGTGAAGACATATGATCCACCATTGGTAAAAGATGAATGATCAGGCCCCTCTATACGACAATTTCTCCCATTCAGTAATTTGATTGGTTCATCCCTGCGTGGGTTTAATTTCTTAGTTCCAACCTATCAGATATAAAAAAGTGAAATAATACTTGATGACTGGATCAGATTCCTGGAGGAGGGATTATGTGTTATAGTAATCCTTACATTAGAAGTTGGTGTAGGATTTGTCACCTTGAAGCTATTGGTCATTGAATGACTGCTGGCTGAGCTTATAGAGATCCAATTTATTTTTCCCTTTTATAATGTCTTCTCTCATGTCACAACTGGATATGATTTTTCTCTCCTCTTAACTCTCTTGTGGCACTTAGCACATTTTTTTTATTAATAAAGATATAAAACAGAAATATGTATTAGTACCAAAAGCATATTCTACTGCTGTGGAACACGTTCACCTCAGAATACAAATTACAGAAAGGTTTCTAATAAATAGTTAATTTTTCCAGGTATTACTATTTGCTGATGACATTGTGTTCCTTGTAGCAAGTCCTATAAGTTTGCAGAGGCTCCTAAAAGAAATCCATAATTTACTAAAATAATTTAATCTAACTCAACTAATAGGAAAATCCTAGTACATTGAGGCTGCCTGACTTGTCCAGACTATGTCATTTTATTGTCCAGACTATGTCCATATTGTCCAGACTATGACATTCTGTTGGATGGAAAATCAATAGAATTGGACCATTATTACATTAATCTTGGATGGACAATGTAGATGAACAATTGTTGTAGAAGCAACATTTGTTTTATGTAAGCTTAGCTGATTTTCCCTAATGGAAAAGGGAAAAGTTCTTGGTATTTGATTGGTCCAGGGAATTATATTTTGAAATACTGACGTAGATTTATGGCCACTCAAAGTATCAAAGCCTCAGCCCAGTCAGGGCTTCTCAAGTTCCAGGAAATTCTCACTAACAGTCAATTAAAAACATCTCCTTGGCTTTCTACGATAAATGAGGTGAAATAGGGCAGTGTTCACCTGAATTGGTGAGTGTGTCCTCCTTAATCGAATCTCGTTTTATTGAGTTTTACATGTTCTACAAGTATTTCATTGTATTCCTCTCCTGGGCCTGCCAACCAGGGAACTGGACTGAGTTAAGCCTGGCCCAGCACAATAACTTGGGCCAAGGATTGAATTGGGTGAAGGAATTAATTCTAGTATATTTGGGAAATGGCACAGTGATTTTCACGACATCACAGAATCTTAGGGGCATGAGAGTCCTTAGAAGCCATCTAATCCAACTTGTGTTTAAAAGAACTTCTCACTATAACCTATTATACCAGCATCATAAGGTTTGGTTCTTCTTTGATGCCCTCCAGAGAGAGAGAAGACACCACCTCCTGATGCAGCAAATTCCTCTGGACGGTTCTTACAATTAGAAAGTCTTTCTTGGTCCAAATAAATCATATCAGATGGCAAGGTCAAACCTCTCTCTGGAAAAAAAAAACACACACACAAATATGTGTATATACATATACATATATTTGTATATGTAAATATGCATTTACACATGAACATATACACATGTATGTTTATGTATGTGTATATATGTATATATATTCATGGTGAAGTAATACAATATTTCTGAGTATTTGTAAACAGTTATAGGCACAAAAAAGTAACAATATTTAATTCAAAGGAGGATAGGAATAAAAATAAGAAAAATACAGTTAATGATATTTTGTAAAGTGAATAATTAACCTTGAATTTATTTTCATATCGAGGTATAGTTTATATTTACCAGGTTTGTATACAATGAATTCAGTTCTCTAGCATTTCAGTCATTATTCTTAGGGACTGGAAAGAAGTCTACATTACATATTTTGCATACTCATCAAACACAAAATGGTGAAGAATGTCTTGTTTAAATGTTTAAAGGTATTTGGTGGTGATGGTGGTGCTGTTTGTGGGTCTATGGATAATAATTTTCATTTCAATAATTTGTTTTTCCTCCTTGATAAGACAACATTTAATGACTAGTTTAGTGTGTTGGTCACATGTAGTCAGAGTAAGGACTTGATTGGATCATGGTCTTCCATAGGAGATCAGCTCATCGTCTAAACTTGACTTTCTCCAAGAGCAGTTGCATTACCTATGATGCCATAATAACTCAATTGGATTAAGGTCCAGGGACCTGTAAAGGAAATACAATCTGCATTTACTGCCTAGTTATAATCTCCCCAAGCAGTGCATAATGTTTTCACAGTACCAATTATGTGTCAGGAATCAAATTTCACTAAAAGCAGTTTATAATGAACTATGCAGAAGTGCTAAATGTGGGACTCTAAGTGCCTTGAACTTGGACCTTCATTTGTAATCAACATAGACCCCACTGTGTGCTTGAGGGTCATTGCTGAAATCCAATGTAACATTAGAAAATTGTAACTCCTACCCATTCTGTCAAGGAATGCACCATGCACCTTATTAATATAGAATACGATAACAGATGGCCCCAGTAAGTCTGTAGTTAGGCCCACAAGAAACCTGTGTGGGCTGTAATCATGTATCTAGGGTAAGGGGACTGCTTTTCTCTATATCACTTCATTCTTAAGAAATCACCTCTTTATGACTCTGCTGAGAAAGATAGATGAGTATAAACAAATTAATGAAGAACTAGATTTTGTTCAATATAAAATGCAAACATGTAAAATGATAGAGAAATGTGGTTCCATTTATATTCCAGGATAATCAGAAGTACCATCTCTCAATGGACAATTTCAGATGTATTTAATATACACTGTCCCTGTCTCTAGAAAGAAATTGTACTAAATCTCTAGAGTTCTACTGTCATTTCATAGGGAAAAATAACAGCCTCAAATTTAGCATGTTTCAGATGAGAAACAGGCCTATGGCTTGCATCTGTCATGTTTCATTATTAACCTTTCTGATCACTGGGCAATACCTAAGGAAAAACATACATGTCACACAGTATAGTGTGCATCAAAACAGGTGGTTAGGAAAAATAACTGCAGTCTCAACCTTGTGGCTTCTAACATTTAACACAGGCATAGGAAAGAAATTTCCCAATTTCCACATTGCTGTAGTTACACAGCTATTTTTATATGTAACTAGATGGACTGAATCTGTTTAGATTAGGAATTTCACTTTGAACTTCTTTTGAAATGTGCTGTCTACATGTTGATATATCCATTCATATGTTTCACAAACAGGTATTAAGTACAAACTATAAGCAAAACATTGTGTTAGAGGCTGTATTTAGGGTGAGGGGTGGGGATAGAGACAGAACATAAAGGTGAATAAAACATAGTCTTTGGTCTCAAAAGGAAAACAATTGAAAAAGTAAAGGAAAAATATGTTAAGTACTACAGAATGGAACAAAATAGTTAAAAGAATGAAAAAAAAAACTTGAATGAGTTTCAACAGATGAAAAGAGGTAAGAACTAGCAAAGAAATGGTACGAGTAAATTATGACAAGAGTTATCTACAAGGAATAATGTACTGGGGCTAGAATATAGGGTGGATTTAGGGAGGTAAGGGTAGAAAGATTGTGTGGAGGGGAAGAGTATTACACGACAAAGAATGGTGGAGTCAAGAAAAAGTTAGATGTCCTTTCTACCTCTGAGGCTCACTAGTTGGATGAATATGGGCAGATCTAGCTTCTCAGAGGCTCTTCTTTCTCAGCCATTTTAGGACATAATCCATATTCCTACTATTCACCTCACATAGCTGTTATGAAGTTCAAACAAAGTAGAATATGGAAAACACTTTGACATATCTAAAAATTAACGTAAATATTCAGTTACTATTTTTTAAAGAGACATTGATGCCAGGTTAAGATGATGAGACAATTTGGAAGACATTCAAAGGTTTTGTTGTTGTTGTTTGTTTGTTTATTTTAGCAAGGGAATGGTATTTAGACTCCATCAAGGCAAGGGACTTCTTTTCTTTTTTTTTAATCTTGTATTCCCTTACCAATGTTCTCCTTCCCTCTTTCTCTATCATATGTATATATACATATATGCAATGCGTATTTACATATATATATACATGTGTGTATACACATGTATGTATACATGTAGGTATTCTAGATCTTTTATTTTATCCACATTGGAAATTACTTTCTATGCAAACAGCAAATATAATAAAAGAAGGGTATATAATCTGGTCAAAAAATATGTAATATAGAATCTTGGCAAATTGCGTTGGGCACTGAAAGGTTAAGAGCCTTCACATGGTCACACAAATAGTATTACCAGTTATTGATGTTCTGTCCTTTCAGTCATGTCCAACTCATTGAGACCCCATTTGGATTTTTCTTGGCAAAAATACTGGATTGGTTTGCCATTTCCTTCTCCAGCTCATTTTACAGATGAGGAAAGCTGAGGTAAACAGGGTCAAGTAACTTGCCCAGGGTAATAATACTAACAAATATATAAGGCCACATTTGAACTCAGAAAGAGTCTTCCTGACTCCAGGACTATCCACTGTGCCACCTAGTTGCACCACTTGTATCTTCAGAGGAAGATGTAAATTCAAGTCTTACTAACATCCAGACTGGATCTCCATTTTTATCTTTCTCTGGACACGTTGTATCCCTAGCACTTAGTTCAGTGCCTGTTACATAGTAAGTGCTTAACAAATGTTTTTTGACTTACAAACTTTAAAAGTCTAATAAATGATTCTTGAGAGGATTGGCTTGATTTTACAGAGAGATGTAGAGAGAAGATTACAGAGAGCAAATTAATGTCAGTAGTATACAGGATGAAAGAAAGGAGTGAAAGGAATGGAAACTAGTTAACTACTAATAGAAACAGTAGATACCTAGCTAAACTAGATTGACCATAGAACATAGAATGGCAGTAAGGGGAAAAAAGAATCAGACACATTGCAAAAGAAATTATATAATTTTGTGATTAATGTACTATTGGTCGGAGTGGGAAAGGGGGGAAGTCAAACTAAAAAGTTTTAAGCTTGGGTGTCTAAGGAAATGGTGATTCTATTAACAAAAATAGAAACTTGGGAGGTGGGGGAGGATCTGGTTTTAGAAGAAAAATGTCATATTCAAATTAACATTTTCTTTTGATAGAATATTTTTACAATACTTTTTTAAAGCCATTAATGAAAAACATAATTACTTCCTGATATAGGGGTAGTAGCATACACAGAAGTAAACAATTAAATTCTAGCAACTGCAAGACTATTGTTAAAAAGTTGTGCTTTTTTTTATTAATACAATAAAATATTCAGGTTTTTTTCTATCTGTGTGGTCTTGTGTATGGAAAATTTTTAACGGATAAGACCACCCTGACTTTCAATTCTCACTTTTCAGAGGAAAAATGTTATTTTCCTTCATTCTTGTCTTTGGAATTTGAATCTGAATTCCTCATACTCATTTACTGTTTTCATATTCATAATTCCTAATGTTGGTATTCATTTAATAATGTGGATAAGTTTGGGGACAGATAATAAAGCCAGACCTACAGAAGCCATTTTTTACAGAAGACCAATACATTTTGAGCAAAACTGTTTTAGTATCCACAGTGAGATGAAGTTCTGATTTACCAGTCTTCTTGCATGAAACTCTCCATTCACATATATGATTATAAATATGATTAAAGTAATTCTACAACCAAAATGTTAATGCCAACGTAGCCATGCAGATAGAATGAGAAATATTTTGTCATTTCAAAGGCTAATTAAATGTAACATTGTTCCTCTGAGCTCCAACCATTATGTAGCCACATAAGACAACAACTGTAAATGAATAATATCTGCAAGTAATATCTGTTTTATCTGAAGTCTGGCACACTGAAGTTGCAAAAATACCACTTAAATATAGGAAGTCATCTGGTTAATTTCCAGGATATTGTCTTTGAAAATATTAAGACTTTCCTTAAGGCAAGGTTTTTATTAAGTCCATTTTGCTGCTGATACGGTAGGATAAGAATTTCATCTTAATAGATGTGAATGGCTTAAATATTATTACATAATTATAATGGGTATATAGAGTGTGCATTGACTTAAAGTTTTCAAAGCAATTTACTTTTTTTTCTTTTGAGCCTTAAAATAGCTCTAGGAAATCAGTACTGCAGGCATTATATCCTGCGGGGGGGCATTATTTATTATCTTAGAACTTAGAACACTGAGAAATAGTAAGAAATTATCATTTCTTACATAGGAAATGCATGAATGGATGAATAAAAAAATTTAATTCCTTACTACATGCCAAACACTGGTATATTAATTCAGAAATTCGGCAATCCTTGTCTTTGAGGAAATTACATTCTAATTCAGGAAGGCAGTTCACAGATTAGATTGGTGGCCATGAAATGGAGTTATGGCCAAGAAAATCACCAAAATAAGAGTAGAAAAACAGAGCAGATCAAGGAAGCTTGGTTTTCCAGAGTCAATTGTAATGTTGATTTTATTAGCTGTGTCACTAAAGGTAAATCACTTAATCACTCTGCCCCTCACTTTCCTATAAAAATTTTTTTTTAAATTTATTTTTGACATGTTTGGTTTTCAGCATTGATTTTCACAGGCGTTTGAATTACAAATTTTCTCCCCATTTCCTCCCCCCCCCACTCCAAGATGGCGTACATTCTGGTTACCCTGTTCCCCAGTC
>CM053624.1:204639165-204726550 GCA_028646595.1 Phalanger gymnotis | reverse complement strand
CAATCCACACCCACACAGGTTTCACACCTGACAGGGCCCTGGGCCTGGGGCTTAGCACTTAACAGCTGAAAGTACTTCCACTCAAAAGAAACAAAAGCCATGCTAATGAGACAATTTTGCTTAACAACACAACATAGAAAGTTTGTCTTTGGAAAAGTCACTTGAGCAGGGCCTATTGCTAGTGCAAACCTGTAGTACCTGCTGCTGTGGAAGCTAAAGATAGTGGATCTCCTGAATTCAGTATCTCTTTGTTGAAGCAGTGTTAAAGCCGGTTGGATGTCCTTACTTAGTCTGGTACCAATATGGTGAACCCACTTGTGATCAGAGGGCTATAAGACTGCTTAGAAAGAGAAAATTGGTCCAGATCCAAACTTCTTTGAAGATCAGATCCATGCATAGAAATTGCACTTTCAGTCAGGGGTATGAGATGGGAGTCAAGAGGGAGAGGGAGAGGGACAGGGATGGAAGGGAAGGGAAGAGAAAGGAAGAGAAGGAAAAGGGAAAAAATGAAAAACAAATCTTAAAAATTTTTTTTTGAAAAGCAAATGATCTCAACATTTGTCTTTTTTTAATTTAATAAAAATAAAACTTTAGCTAGAGAAAAAGAAAACAGAAGAAACAGTTTTGATCTGACTAGATCCACGTCTTCAATTCCCTTAAACTAAACTAAAGCTAAAAGTATTCTGTAAAGGTTTCATTTATTAATACCACATGTGGTTTTCTTGGCATTATAAGTTCTGGAATTACCAATGTAAGGTTGCCATGGTATTTTTCATCTAACTATAAACAGGAAGTAAAAGAAATCCCTCAGCTAAGTCTATTTTCATTATATTCCTTCAGTCAGAATTTTGCACCAAAGAGGTATGGTGTAGCTGAATCTATAAGGTTAACGTCTTTTTACTAGACAGAGATGTTGCTGTAATAGCAATATGACCAATCACGTTGACAAATTCAATTAAGTATTTTTTAAAAAATTAAAATATGTAAAATTTCTACTGGGTGAAGAATGCCATCAATTAAGTCTTTTAATTGAATAACAAAAAGGTAAAAACAAATTTCTAAAGAAATGTCATTGAAAATATAATACCTTGGGGAGTGAGAGACTAACTCTATCCTTGCTTCATCATTACAAGACCCTAGCGGGTAGGTATCTCTTATCAACTGACTCTTCACTCTCCTATGGCAGGTATATTTTTAGCTCCAAATCACCTTATCTTTGCACTCCAGACTCAATGCCTCCTCTCTATATATCCTTAACCCTAGCCTAATTAGTTAGCTTCATCACTGAACATTCCATATTACTCTTGGCCCTACTGTTTCCTTGTACCCTCTGGAATCACTATTCTATTTTTAACTGTCTCTTTTATTCCAATCTTTCACTTGACACTTTCCCCATATTCCTGTGGTAATAGAAATTTGGAACTCCCCAGAAAATATTTCATCCCATGACACCCATTTCTCTCGCATTCACTTCAACAAAGGACCTTGCCTTCTACTTTACTGAGAAAATGGAGGCCGTCCCTTGACAGCTCCTCCTTCCTTAATTCCAATCTGATAAAGAGTTTGAACTTTTCCTTGCCAAGGTAACCCTTCCCTTTTATGTTTATTATTTCATCCCGTCCCATCTCCTCTAGAAGACTATCTCCTCAATAATTTCCTCATTTTCTTACCACTTCTTTCTCATATTTACTATCTCTTTTGTAGACAGATATAAACAAACCCATATATTGACCATTCTTTTAAAATATTCATTTGACTGCAATTCCTGCAAACTGCCATTCTATGTAACTTCTCTCTTTCACAGCAAAAACCCTAAAATGAGTTGCTTCCACTCATTTAATTTTTCTCACTTCTTACACAACTCAGTTCTCAATCCTTCATAATTCTAATTCTAACCTCACCCCTCCATTAAAATTACTTTGTGTGTATATGTGTTTTGTTGTTGTTGTTGTTAAGTCATTTTTCAATCATGTGCAACTCTCCATGACCCTATTTTCTTGGCAAAGATACTAAAGTGGTTTGCCATTCTCTTCTCCAGATCATTACAAAGATGAGAAATGCATTTCAATTCAATGCAATTTAAAGATGCATTGTCAAAGATGACACAAACTGAGTTAAGTGACTTGTCCAGAGTCACACAGTTTGGAAGCATCTGAGGCTGTATTTGAACTCATGAAGATGAGTCTTTCTGGTTACAAACACAGTGTTCTATTCACTGAGACATATAGCCGACCAAAGAGAATCATATATTTAGAGCTTGGAAGAAACTCAGAGACCGTCTAATCCAAGTCCTCCTTTGATAAATGAGAAAATCAAGGCCTGGAGATATTAAGTAAATATCCTCAATGTTTACTGAAGAATCTCTCACCTGTTAAATTGAGTTCCTTTTTCTGAGTTCTCATCTGTCTTGACCACTGTGATACTTTTGATGGGGTAGGGGAGGCATCTCCAGTCATCCTGATTCATATCTTGCCACTGGACCCAGATGTCTCTGGAAGAGAAAGTAAGGGTAATGACTTTGCACAGCCATCCCTAGCTAAAACCAAATTCACTTGCAAGTCATGGCATCACCTTCATGATGTCATAGTCCTCTTCCAGAATGAAAGACAAACAGCAACCTGTGAGTAGTTTAGGCTGCCCATTGGTGACCCAACCAGTCAGTTCCAGGTGGGCAACACAACTCCTTCAGTCTTCATACAACACACATTCTCACATACATACACATACACATACACATATATACACACATACATACATATATACATACATATATATGTATATACACATACACAATACATGCATATGTGTGTATGTGTATATATGTATATATATGTGTGTGTATGTATATATATTTATACACAGAGAGTGAGAATGAGAAAGAGAACACATACACATGTTGTTGTTGCTGTTCAGTCATGACTAAATCTTTGTGACCTCATTTGGTTTTTTCTTGGCACAGATACTGGAATGGTTTTCAATTTCCTTTTCCAGCTTCATTTAACAGATGAGGAAACTGAGGCAAACAAAGTTAAGTTATTTGCTTAGCTACCTAAACAGCTAGTAAGTGTTTGAATCTAAATTTGAACACAGAAAGCTGAGTCTATCTTACTTCAGACACTGTACCATCTAGGGCCCACCCTCCATACATACATATGTGCATCTGCATACATACATACATATATACACATATATATCCCTACACTTTCTGCTGAGATCCAATTTCCACTTGAATAACCTAACATATAAGATCAACATAAGAAAGACATATTGTATTTCCTCTAAAACCCATCCATTATTTAAGGTCCCCTTTTGGTTGACCAGTTTTGCAACTTTAGAGTCATCTTTGGCTCTTAAGGCCTTCTCCCTCAATCCTTTCATTCAATCAATTGCCAAAGCTTATTGATGTGGCCTTCATAATACTCTCACATCCATCGCTTTCTCTTTACTCACACAGACCCCTGTTTAGTCCTTCACTGGCTCTTACCTGGACTGTTACATAATTGGTTTCCTCAACTCCAATCTATGCGTTCTCCAGTGTATCTGTTATACAGCTGCTGAATTGATACGACACAGATTGGATCATTTCTCCATACCACTCAGAAATAATCATTGTCTCCCCTTTCCCCCTAGAACAAAATATGAAATGTTCAAATCAGAAGCTAAAGGGTGTCATATTAATACTACCTACCTTTCCAGTTAATTTCATATTTTTCACCTTCCTGCATTCATGTTTCCAAACATTCTGGTTCTCTGGTTATTTATTGTACACAAAAATGCATCTTCTGTCCCCCGCCTTTGCTAAGGGGGTCCTCATTTGTGGAAAGCATTCTCTCCCCATCTCCATCTTAAGGGTATAACCATTTTCCTTCAAAGCCCAGCTCAGATGCAATCTTCCACTGACTAGAGACTTAACCTGTTCTTTCCAGTAATTAATCTTCTTCCTTTTTAAAAATAAGTTTGTATTATTTAGCACAAACTTTGAATTTACTTACTTGTCTACATAACTCCCTACAATACTATCACCACCAGCAAATATAAACTTCTTGAGGTCATAGACTATTTTCATTTTTCTTACCATATTTAAAGCTTTGCATACAGACGAAGTCACTAAGAAAGACAGCGTAGGGAGAAAGGAAGAGGGCCCAGCACAGAGCTTTAGGGGATGCTCACATTTAGTTGATAGGAAGGAGATAATGTTGAAGAAAAAAAAAAAGAAGAGAGAATGGTAACATAGAGGTGTAAGTCTTTGCTTGTATTAAGAACTTAATATAAGTTCATTTGATTTATTTAATTATAATTGAATATTTCTTCACACTTTAAGGTAATATGGAGACAGATATAAAAATTACTTCTTTCACACATTTTTTTTTTCCTTTGACATAGGCCCAAAGAAGCCTGACTTCTGTCTCTTAGTGACCCTGGGCAAAATAAATAACTAAATGAATAAGCAAACAAATCTCTCTATGCATCAGACAACTCTTGAATACTTGTCTAATAAGTCAAGTCTACAATAGGGAAAAGAGACAATGATCTGTTGGTGGGGGTAACATTCACAAAGCAAATTTTCTTATGAGAAAATAAAAGATGTTTCACATATTTTGGGGAAAATAAATTAAGCACAGCATATCTCATTTTTTTTCTTCTTGCTTCAGTTGATTTTTTAAAGACATAATTGATAATGGATACCTGGCTTATGCTTCAAAACATAAAAATCTTTCAGTTCAAGTCAGTTGATAAGGTGACCAAAATTCAAGATGTAAAATTTGATTTTAAATAACTTCATTTTTCTTCCTCTACATGGGTTTACTCATTTCATCTAATAAAGAAAGAGAATTTATTCACAATAAAAGACACATAGCATCACAGAAAATGGTTCCAAAAAGAGAGAGAGAAAAGTTTTTGTGTAAGTGTTGAATGTGAACGTTGTGTAAATGTTGATTTCAATTTGGCAAATAGACCATTTATGTATTTGTTTATTTAGTCAGTTAATTATTCCTTTACTCATACATTCATTTTTCTGTCTTTTGCTCTAATGGACTGGTCATATTAAAAATGAGTGCTTCCTACTTACTTGGATAATTTAAAATGCTTGATTTCACAATATTTCTGTCAAAATGATTTTTTTAATGCAGAAAGGCATTTGGTCAATAGCTTTTCCAAGTCATTTCAATGAATATCAGAAAACGATCTTTCAGGATGGAATTTGCATTGGGATTATTTCAAGTTCCATTACACACAAACGTCTACATATATGGTCTTTAATATCTAATAGTTAATGTGACATAGATGAATATATACATACATATCTTTATTATATAATAGTTAATGTGTTATAAACAGATATAAAACATGTTAACTACTAAACAATAATGACCACACAAGTGGGGATACCTAGTTCTTTGATAAGCAGAATGCGTGTGTGTGTGTGTGTGTGTGTGTGTGTGTGTGTTTATATCTTAATTTAGGCTAAATTAAATTTCAGGCAAAGGAGACTAAGGAGAGAATACATCATTTAAAACACAAAATTCAGCAACTCTCCACTCAATTTTGTTTTAGCTTGTAACTAGACTTTTGAATATGGAGAACAAGAAACATACAAATTTTTTCACAGTGATATATTAAGAATACAATGCCTTCTCAGAAGGTTTTACCAGATTTGGAAAATAAATGCTTTTCTGTCTAAATTGTCAGGACCGGCAGTACATACAGGAAGCCACAAGATAATTCCACAACCTTCCGCCTAGCTTTGTCTCTATGGAGGATTTTCAGAGTCGCCTGACTCATTGTCAATCTTCTTCATGGAAATTTTACCTGACAACTTTAATATGTAATAAATAGTTTTTTTCACCTTCCACTGATTTCCTATGAGTTTTAAAATCTATTACATGCAACCCAGAAGTTAATGATTTACAATTATATATTCATTATGTTTTTTTCACTTATTCTTACCTATACAGTTGGACCATAAATGCCTCAAACACAATTCAAATTTTCTATTATTTCCTACATTTTGGGGGAGCTTATAAGAGATCAATATACTCTTGTTTACCCGCATATAGATGCAAATACATGTCAATTTATTCAAGAATCATGGAAGTTCATTATGTCTGTGGAGGAAATCTTTGCCTTGTGAACAAGCCTCACACATGAGCAGGTACTAGATGAACTTGAATCTAGTATCCACATCCACAATCCCCACTGAGGAACAAATATCTTAGAAGTGAATAGTTTAGTGCACAGGTGTGTGGTACGTGTTTATACATGGGGAGGGATGAACTCAATAACCTCTCCCTACTCACATAACTAAGTAAATAATCAAGCCCTGACATAGTTATCAGGTGAAAATATCTCTATTGAATCAATTAATCAAAGGTATTAAACTAATGTGTGCCCTGTGATGTATTGTATTTCTTCTATAAAATAGCACTCCAGTTCTGAACAGGGGACAGCCTAACACTAGCAACCTATTAGTGTGGGTTCAGTTTTGCGACAAAATGAGGCACTCACAAGTCATTGACTGATTAACAAAGGAATGTTTTATTTTGTACTAATACGACAAGGATATGTAACAGAATTCCATGATACTTAGCTTTAGCTTTGGTAGATTCTGGCACTGCCATGCCCCACAAATATTAGAAATGATGGGAAACCTCAGCAAAATTCCTCTTTTGGTCCTGACCCCCAATGTGGAGCATTTGATTGTTCATTCATGTCTTTCCAGAATACAGACTACTCTGCCACACACTTACTATGACCTATTCTTGTCATTGGTGTTGTTTGTTCTTCGTTCTGGAAGAGTACCATGACATCAGAAGATCATGCCATGACTTGCAAGTGACTTAAGCGAGGGAAGGGTTACTTAATTAATGGCTGCTGAGGGTCAGTTTTTCATACTTCTCTTAAATTGGGCAGAACTATCAGGAAACCTGAGGAAATAACATTCCTCTAGAACCAGGACTGTGTAAGTGCTAGTCTGTTGGGCTAATGGGAAAGACAGGATGCTGGGGCTTAAGCTGGAGGCCTCAATCTCTGTGAGAGGTAAAACATATTCATGAAGGACAATAAGATCCAATGGACCTGAGTGGGCATATCCTTGAATATTTAATTTCCACTTAAGAAGAGAAACCTATTATACCATATCTACTTTGCTATAGGACCCATCTTGCATCACTGAACTCATAACAGGTCACACTGGGTGAAGAGTGATAATATGATCTTATATCATCCACTTAGTAACAACTAGTGCCAAACAGCAGAAGAGTGACTGCTTTTCAAAAGTAGTTTAACTGGTAAATGTTTTGGGGAAAGCTTTCCATTCCAGATACTTAAAGGTTACTTGGTCTGGCTACCCCCAAACCTGCCAAAGACTCTGCCGTCTGGTCTTTGTGAATGGTTACTTCAAAGAATATAGTCCCTAAAGAGTCACAAAAGTCCAAGGGGAGACATCGATGGATGATCTGCTTTAGGTCTTCTGTAGCTATAATGTGTTTTCAGTCCCACTTGAAAGAAGCAGATTTGTAGGTGCCTTAGTAAATGGGGGCCATCAGAATATTCAGTGGGGAATGTGAGTTCTTTAGGACCTCAAAAGTCTAATAAGTCCTGTAAGCTTCCTTTTAGGATTGTGGGTAAGTCATCATTAGTAGCTTATTATGAACTGGATTTGGAATCAAACAGATTCTTTACCTTCACTGTGTTTCTAAGAACTTTACTGACTGGGTTGGACCTTCTTGGAATTTTCTTGGAATTAATTTCCTGTCCCTTGTACTTGCTTAAAGAGGTTCAAAGTAATTATTTATGATGAAATTAATATTTTGAAATGAATGCTGTCAGTCCTATCAGTGTCACATGGGCCTGTCAAAGCAAAAGTGGGGTGATGGTAAGGAAATAGAAGGGGAACTCTCCCATTTTTCCAGCCATCAAGAACAATTTACAACATTTACCCAAAGCAGCCCAATGACATATATAGGGAATATCGAAACAAGTTGAAACAACTCAAATGACCCCACTTCAACCTGCCAAACATGATCATCATAGGCTCAGAGTTGTCACAGATGAACTTGTCAAACTCTACCCTTTCATGTTGAAGTTCATGGGGTCTGTCTCCCCAGGGAGGCCAGATCATTCGTATGCTGTGCATATAGCTTTGTTGAGCCCTATGGTGTCGGAAACTAGGGAAGTTACATCAGAAACAGACAGGCTGCCTGCTGTTAACAATCATATATTTGGCTATCATTTAGCGATCTATTTTTCCTTCATGTAATAATTAAACTTTCAAAACTTTTTTTTTGTTAAGGTCTATTTGAATCTCTCCTTTTTGCTTACCTACAAGACAGCCTGACTGAAGCATGTTATGGAAGTAGAATATAACAACACTATCTATGAGGGGTTTTTAAGCTCAAGAAGTAAATACTTCCTATTGGGGGAAAATGCCTTAGAAGGGAAATTGAAAAGTGAAGAGTTAAGCATGTTAAACTTGCTACATAAGAAATGGTAATTATCAGGAACTAAAGTTTGTCACTGTTTATTTATTTAGTCCCCACAGAACACCTGTCATACAACACACTAAGCTCTCTCAGTCTTAGGGAATAAAGTTTAAGTTACGAATCAAATTTATAGGTAAGTCAAGCAATTTGCATTAAAACGACTCCTTAAATGATAAGCAAATTCAGACCCATAGCAACTACAGTCACAATAATAGCTCACAACTTATAAAATCCTTTACATATGTCTATCTCTTTTTATGTTTTTTTGGATTCGATCAATTCCCTTTTGCTAAAATTAATCCTCTGACCTTTGGACCTATCTTATAGATTCAGATTACTCTAGATTTTAAAGAGACCTCAGGGATTATTCTAATGCAAAATTATCAATTTATAAATAAGGAAACTGAGACCCTGTATACTACAATGATTTCTCTAATGGCAAAAGGTCACATAATTCAATGGTTATTCGATTTACATTTACCCTTACTCCAATTTCCATTAAACCAAATACATTTCTTACAATAAGGAAATCAGAACAAAGTTGGAGAAAAAAAATATAAAAACAAATAAGTGTTATTAATTCTTCCACCAAGAACCAGATGAAATACAGTCTCTTTCGTGAAGCTTCCCTTCGTTCCCCAGCTGGAAGTAATTGCTTCTTATCTGTCCTTGTAGATCCAAAAAGCTACCCATTTTGTTCACTTGTTATATTCTAATTTGTATCATATTTATCTTGTGAATATGCCTTATTTCTCCCTATTAGATTATAAAATCCTTGAAGGTAGATGCAGAACATTATTATTATTAATTATCATGGCATCTAGTTTTTTCACAAATAGAATGTTTCATAAATGTTTGTTGCTAAATCCAAGGAAAGTTAGGCAGTAGTCTGAGTCTTTTAAAAATTCAGTTGCTACCAGATTCGTGTCTCACAACAGATGATTGAAACATACATACAATATCTACATAGAAATGTGGGGAGCTATTGGTGCAGAATGTTGGACACATTGATAGATAAAGTTATGTTTGTTGTTTTAACTGTGGGTTTTGTTTCCTGTTACAAGTAGGAATCAATGGTGAATTAATGAATTAATGAATAAATGTGTGTATGTATAGCAATATAATAGGAAGCAACTGTGGTTAAAAAAAAGAAATTGGTAAAACTAAAATCTAGAATGCTGGATTCAGATCTGAGTGCCATAAAGTCTTCTATATCATACTTTATAAGGATTTATGTCATAGCTAGTACTGAAGCAACAGCGATAGTTAGGTTTCTGTCCCCAGGATGGTACAAGGAGGCACAGTAGTAGTAAATCTTCCTCTCTCCTCATCTGCTACCACTAATTTCCTTCGGTTTATAAAATTAGTTTCTATATTCATATGGAGACCCTTTTTTTCATCAAAGCAGGACTTAGGAAAAAAATAGGGACTAAGGAGGTGAAAGAGACTCTAATCCCTTCTAATTCCATTTTTTTTTTTTTTTTTTTTGGTACTTATGTCTTCATGGAGGAAAGTAGAAATGACTTACCCAAGGTTACGTAGCTAGTAAATAGTAGTGTCAGGGCTCAAAGCCTAGTATTTCTGGCTCTGAATTGAGTGCTGGTCCCTCTATACCTCAACTCTTCTGCATGTTACATATAATGAGGACAAACATGCTCAGAGGTTAAAGTATCCTAGGCCTTTCAGTTGGTACTGGGTTACATTACGGGAAGTAAGTGCTATCAATAACTACTCTAATGCCTCTTGGACATTATGACCATTGACAGGAGAACGAGGTCTGGCTTTCCAGAAGACATGAGCCTTGAGGGAGACAGTGCAAAGCAAAGGAGGAAAGTGGACTACTTATTTGGTAGTCCTACAGATGATTTATGTTTAGATGTTTTATACATTAATCTTTTAGAAATTATAATAGAAATTTTTTCTCCATTTCATATTTGTTTTTGTCCATGCATGCTTGTGAATCTTGTGTATGTGTGTGTGTGTGTGTGTGTGTTTGTGTAGAAAATAACTAGATGTCATTTTAAAATAGTTAATATTTTAAAGGCTGAGTTCCTTTTAACTTTCCATTTTGGAGAGACCATAAACATGAGCCAAACTTAACCATTAAATGAGCTTTCTTAGAGCTCAAGGATAGAGTGAAAAGAGGTAAAGAACTCAACAAAAATATCCTGACCTGCCTCTTTAAGACAGGGAATTCTTCGCATGGGGGACCATAAATCATACACATATGTATGTAGGTAAATGTGTGTACATACACACACTCACACGTATATACTAAGGCATTTTTTGGAGCATTTTAAAAGCATTATTCTGAGCAGGGATTGATAGGCTGAATTAGACTGTCAAAGGGATCCACAATACATAACCCCCCCCCCCCAAATTACTCCTTGCTTAAAGAGCTAGTGGGTCCCTTTAGAGCAGCAGATCTTAATGCTTTGTTTTATTTTGGGAAAATAGAGAATTCATATAAAAGGTTTTGTATCAGCACACGGTTTGAACATTGATTTGAAATGAACAAAATGTCCGCAGAATGTAACATGTAGTAAATATGAAATAAATTCTTGTGGATTGATCGTTTGATTAAATGAATGCAAGAATAGTATAGGTAGTACAGTGATAGGGCTAATCTTTTGTTATTTAATTCTGAGGCCAAGTTATTGTCTATGCCCAAGATATGGATATTGAAGGGATAATTCAAATCAAGGCTGTCCAAAATGTGGCCTGCGGGCCTCAGGGGACCCTGCAGTGTGATTTATGCGGCCCTCCTACAAACATAGAAATTGACATAAATGTTTTGGTAAAGGAAGCCGAGCTACTGCAGAGCTCTCACTAAAATGGCAAGTCAAAATACATTGTCTATTGTTTAAATAAAAGCCTAAGGTAAGACAGCCCTGATTCAAATGATTGGTCTTAAAGTGACATGACAGATTATAAACACTATGTATTTTTCATCTGTTTGGCATTTCTTTCATTTTATTTTTTTGGTAAATATTTTTTTCCCTAATTACATGTAAAGATAGGTTTCAACATTCATTTTTATAAGATTTTGAGTTTTAATTTTTTTCTCCCTCCCTCTCTTCTATCATTCCTCCCTAAGGTGGCAATCAATCTGATATAGGTTATAAATGTGCAATCATGCAAAACATTTCCACATCAGTCATATTGTGAAAGAAAAAAAAAAACAGAAGAAAAGGGAAAAGCCACAAAAAAAGAGTGACAATTATATCTTTCAATCAGCTTTCAGACTTCATGGTTCTTTCCCTGGAAGTGGATTACATTTTCCATACTGAGTTTTTTGGAATTGTCTTAGATCATTACATTGCTGAGAAGAGCTAAGTCAATTACAATTGATCATAGCATAATGTTGGTGTTACTTTGTGCAGTGTTCTCCAGGTTCTGCTCACTTCAGTCAGCATCAGTTCATAGAAGTCTTTCCAGGTTTTCTGAAACCTGCCTGTTCATCGTTTCTTATAGTACGATAGTATTCTATTACACTCATATACCACAACTTGTTTAGCCATTTCCCAATTGATGCCACCACCTCATTGTCCAATTCATTGCCATCATAAAAAATTATATAAATATTCTTGTACATGTAGATCCTTTTCCTTTTTTATGATCTCTTTGGAATACAGACCTACAAGTAGTATTGCTGGATCAGATCAAAGGTTATACACAGTTTGAATGAACTTTGGACATAGTTGCAAATTGCTCTCCCAGAATGGTTGGATCAGTTCACAAATCTACCAGCAATGCATCAGTGTCTTAATTTTCCCACATCTTCTCCAATATTTATCACTTTCCTTTTTCTATGATATTAACCAATCTGATAGGTATAAGGTGATACCACAGAGTTGTTTTAATTTACATTTCCCTAATCAATAATGATTTAGAGCATTTTTTCCATATGACTACATATAGATTTGATATACTCACCTAAAAACTACTTGTTCATATCCTTCGACCATTTATCATTTGGGGAGTGACATATTCATATAACTTTGACTCGGTTCTGTATATTTAAGAAATGAGGCCTTTATCAGAAACACTGGATGTAAAAATTGTTTTTCATCTTTCTGCTTTCCTTCTGATCTTGGTTGCATAAGTTTTATTTGTGTAAAAACTTTTTTTTTTAATTTAACATAATCACGATTATCCATTTTCTATTTCATAATATTTTATGTCTCTTGTTTGGTCATGAATTCTTCCCTTCTCCTTAGGACTGATAGGTAAATGATTCTTTGCTCTCTTAATTTGCTTATGATATCACTCTTTATGTCTAAATCATGCACCCATTTTGACCTTATCTTGGTATATGATATGAGATGTTGGTCTATGTCTAGTTTCTGCCATTCTCTTTTCCAGTTTCCCATGAGTTTTTGTTAAATAGTGAGTCTTATCCCAGAAGCTGGAGTCTTTGGGTTTATCAAACAGTGGATTACTACAATTGTTTACTACTGTGTCATGTGTATTCCACTGATCCACCACTCTTATTCCTCAGGCCAGACCAAATATTTTTGATGATTGCTGCTTTATAATATAGTTTTAAATCTGGTACAGCTATGCCATCTTCCTTTCCATTATTTTTTTCATTAATTCCCCTAGTATTCTTGACCTTTCATTCTTGCAGATGAATTTTTTTTAATTTTTTTTATTCTTTTTGTTATTCTTTTATTCTAGCTCTATATGATATTTTTTGGTAGTTTAGTATAGCATTGAATAAGTAAACTAATTTAAATTGTCATTTTTACTATATTTGCTTGGCCTCTTGGTTTCTCCCTTGCAATGTTCTCCAGGTTCTGCTTTGTTAAAATTTCCCCTAAGTATTTCTTCCAGTGCATCCCATATATTTTGGTATGTTGTCTCATTATTGTCATTCTCTTAGATAAAATTATTGATTGTTTCTATTTAATTGTTTCTATTGATTGATTCAATCTATTGATTGATTCTATTTGATTGTTTCTGTTTGATTGATTTATTCTGCTGATCCACCACTCTTATTTCTCAGCCCAGACCAAATATTTTTGATGATTGATGCTTTATATTATAGTTTTAAATCTGGTACAGCTATGCCACCTTCCTTTGCATTATTTTTTCATTAATTCCCCTAGTATTCTTGACCTTTTATTCTTGCAGATGAATTTTTTTTATTCTTTTTTATTCTTTTTGTTATTCTTTTATTCTAGCTCTATATAATAATATTTTTTGGTAGTTTAGTATAGCATTGAATAAGTAATTTAAATTGTCATTTTTACTATATTTGCTTGGTCTAAACATGAGCAAAAGAATATTAATATTCTTTTCAATTATTTAGATCTGATTTTATTTGTGTGAGATGTGTTTTGCAGTTGTGTTCAGAAAGTTCCTGGGTTTGTCTTGGCAGGTAAACTCCCTCAAAATTTACAATGTCTATAGTTATTTTTAATGGAATTTCTCTTTCTATCTCTTGCTGATGGGCTTTGTAGGTAATATATAGAAATGCAGATGATTTATATTCTGCAGATTTACTAAAGTTGTTAATTCTTTCAAGTAGGTTTTAGTTAATTCTCTAGGATTCTCCAAGTACATCATCATAACATTTGCAAAGAGTGATAGTTTTGTTTCCTCATTGCCTATTTTAATTCCTCAAATTTATTTTTTTTCTTCTCATTGCTAAATCTAACACAAGTGGTGCAATATTGAATAATAATTGTGATAATGGGCATCCTCATTTCACCTCTGATTTTATTGGGAAAGCTATTAGCTTATCTCCATTTCAGACAATGCTTGCTGGTGATTTTTGATAGATACTACTTATCATTTTAAGGAAGGCTCCATTTATTCCAATACTCTCTAGTGTTTTGAAGACAAATGGGTGTTGTATTTTGTCAAAAGTTTTTTTTTTCTACATCTACTGAGATAATCATATGAATTCTATTGGTTTTATTATTGATATGGTCAATTATGCTCATAGTTTGACTAATATTGAAGTAGCCTGGAAGAACCTGGTATAAATCCTACTTGGTTATAGTGTATTATCCCCATGATAAAATGTTGTAATCTCTTTGCTAATATTCTTTTTTTTTTTTTGCATCAATGTTTAATAGGGAATTTGGTCTATAATTTTCTTTCTTTGTTTTGGCTCTTCCAGGTTTAGGTATCAACACCATATTTGTGTTATAAAAGGAATTTAGCAGGACTCCTTCTTTGCCTATTTTTTTTTCAAAATTGGTTACATAGTATTGAAATTAATTGTTCTTTAAATGTTTGGCAGAATCTAATTGTAAGTCCTTTTGGCCATAGTGACTTTTTCTTAGGAATTTATTGATTGCATGTTCAATTTCTTTTTTCTAAAATGGAGCTATTTAAACGTTTTATTTCCTCTTATGTTAATCGGAGCAATTTACATTTTTGTAAATATTCATCCATTTCACTAAGATTGTCAGATTTATTGGCATATAGTTGGGCCAAATAGTTCCTAATTATTGCTTTAATTTCCTTTTCATTGGTAGTGAATTCACTACCCTTTCATTTTTGATAATGGTATTTAGGGTTTCTTCTTTCCTTTTTACATCAAATTAACCAAAGGTTTATCAGTTTTGTTGTTTTTTTTCTGTAAAGAAAACCAGCTTAGTTTTATTTATTAGTCCAATATTTTTCTTTTTTTCCATTTCATTAATCTCTTTTGATTTTCAGAATTTCTAATTTGTATTTAATTGGGGATTTTTAATTTGTTCTTTTTCTAGTTTTTTTTTTAATTGCCTGCCCTGTTCATTGATCTGCTCTTTCTCTATTTTGTTCAAGTAAGCATTTAAAGATGTAAAATTTCCCCTAAGTATTTCTTCCAGTGCATCCCATATATTTTGGCATGTTGTCTCATTATTGTCATTCTCTTAGATAAAATTATTGATTGTTTCTATATTTTGTTGTTTTACCCACTCATTTGTTAGGATTAGAGTATTTCATTTCCAATAAATTTTTAATCTATCTTTCCATGGCCCTTTTATTATATGTAAGTTTTATTGCATTGTGATCTGAAAAGGATTCATTTAATATGTCTTCCTTTCTGCATCAGATTGTGAGGTTTTATGCCTTAATGCATGCTCAATTTTTGTGCAGATGTGCTGAGAAGAAGGTATATTCTTTTCTCTCCCCATTCAATTTTATCCAGAGGTCTATCATATCTAATTTTTCTAAAATTCTATTCACTTCCTTAACTTTTTTCTTCTTTATTTTGTGGTTAGATTTATATAGTTCTGAGAAGGTGTAAAGGCAATCAGTGAGTGGGAAGATTTTGAGTGGGCTTTGGGGGTGGGGCTCTCAAGGTCTGGGGGGAGTGGCTAGGACTGGAGCCAATGGAAGACTGTGGTGGGAGGAGCTTGCTGAATGATTGGAGCAGAGCTAAGAGGTAGTTGGAGAGGCAGTTGGAGAGGCAGTTTGTGAGGCAGTTGGTGAGAGCAGTTAAGAGCTGAAGGAGAGAGGAAGCAGTCAGCTAGCTGGAACACAGCTTGGAGATGGTGGTGGAAGTGGCAGCCATGATGGTGGCAGGCATTACAAAAAAACAGGACTGACCCTCATGGAGACTGGAGGGTGCTGAGCAGGGGCTTGAGGCCAGTGGGTGGTCTTCTTGCTGGAGGTCCCTGGCGTTGGGGGGGGGGGGAAGCACCAGTGTGTCTTGGCTTGCTGCCATAATGTTTTTCTGTGTCCTCCTGGTCACTATTGTGAGATGGGCATACTGGTTTTGGAAGGTTCTTGCCAGGATGTCGAATTGGGGACACTGGTCTGTGGGTCTGCTACTTTTGAGTTTCAATAAATGCTTTAACTCCTCTGCCTTCTATTTAGAGAATTCCTTATATCCTACGATTCTGGACCATTCAGGCATATTCATGGTTATCTTTGAAGTCATAAATTCTGCCTTAATGATATAGGGAGCATGAGGTCCCCTCTAGCATAGTTTTGCTGTCTATTTCTTCCTGTAACTCACTTAACTTCTTCTCTAAGAATTTGGATACTATACCACTTGGTGCATATATATTTATGTTGGTAGTACTTCATTGTCTATGGTATCTCCTAGCAAGATGTAGTTTATTTCTTTATCTCTTTCAATTAGATGTATTTTTTTGCTTTTGTTTTATCTGAGATGAGGGTTGCTACCCCACTTATTTATTTATTTTTCGTCAACTGAAGCATAATATATTCTGCTCCAGCCCTTTATATTTACACTGTGTGTGTCTCTCTGCTTCAAGTGTGGTTCTTGTAAACAGCTGTGTTGCTAAGGCAAGGTGGGCTCCTTGGCACTTGGTTCAGCAGGTACCCTTGAAGAGTTTGGCTTTTGTCTGTTTTGAGTAATTCAGCTCTTTCATTGAATCTTGCTAAGTGCTAAGCCCCAGGCCCAAACCCCTATTAGGTGTAACATTAACATTATTATGTAATAGTAATTAAGGTGGGACATTTTGCTTTTCTTCTCTTAAGTGCCTTTAATGATTCTGGGGCACATAAAGTGGGATCTTTTTGTCTTGGAGCATTTCTCAGCACTGAGACAAGTAGGAGTCATTGATTTGTACATGATGTGATCCTGAGGATGGAGAACTTTCCCAGACCCAGCCTGGGTGAGGTCAAAGCCTTCAGGGCTACAAAAACTGGATGTAACTGAGGAGAGCTTGGCATTGATTTTTGGGGCACACTCATGGAAAGAGTGTTGAGACTCTGGGCAAGCTGCAAACTGCCCTCCAGCTTTGAAACCCAGGTGTTGGTACTGGTAACTATGAATTGTATTGGGTCTGTCTGTAATTTGGTTAAGCGCTCTTGATATGGTATTGATGTTGAGACTCCAGGCAGCTGTAGCTAAGGAGCCCTCCAGCTTGTAAACCCGGATGCTGAGACTTTGTCGAACTCTGGTAACTATGTATTGGGATTTGAATCAGACAAGGTCTATCTGTTGATGTTTGTAATTTGCTTGTATTTTTGTTCTGAAGTTCAGGGTGCTGGCTTTTTCCCCTGAGCTAAGTGAATGATATTTGTGTGCTGAATTAAAGTAAGCTCGCCAACCCCTTAACCTTGCTCTCTTTATTAAGGCATATCAAAAGAACCTGGGCTTTCTGGCTGTCCAGCAGCTTTCTGGGTGATGGCTGTGGGTGGATCTGCCCTGCCCCCCCCCCAGAAGCTGCTAGCCAGATTGTTGAAACAACAGCATGTTGTAGGATTCTCATTTTTAATCCACCCTGCTATTTGCTGTCATTTTATGGGAAAATTCTTCACATTCACATTCACAGTTATGATTAATGTATTTTTCCCTCCATCTTCTATTCCCCACTTTTTATAGTTTTCCCTCTCCTTTCATCCTATCCCTCCTGGGCTTTTACTTCTGACCATCACCTCTCCTAATCAGCCCTTTGTTCTATCAGCCCCTTCTTCTCTTTCTTTCCTTTTTCCTTCCTACTTTCCTATAGGGTAAGATAGATGTCTCTGCCCAATTGAATGTGTATGTTATTCCTTCTTTGAGCCAAATCTGATCAGAGTCTCAAACAATGCTCACCCCCTCCCTTTGTTCCCTCTACTGCAATAGGTCATTCATGCCTCTTCAGGTGATATAATTTATCACATTTTGCCTCCCCCTTTCCTTCTTCTTCTAGTGAAATCTTTTTTAAACCCCTTAATTATTATTATTATTATTTTTAATCATCACATCAAAGTCAACTTATACCCCAACTGTCTGCTGAAGTATACTCCTTCTAACGGCTCTAATATAGATATAGTTCTAAAGAGTTACAAGTATCACCTTCCCATGTAGGGATGTAAACAGTTTCACCTTATTGAATACTATGTTTATTTCCTTGTTTATTTGTTTTTCTTTATTAATTACCTTTTTATGCTGTTCTTGAGTCTTCTACTTGAAGATCAAATTTTCTGTTCAGCTCTGGCCTTTTCATCAAGAAAGTTTGAAAGTCCCCTATTTTATTGAATGTCTATACATTACCCTGAAAGATTATGCTCAGTTTTGCTGGGTAGAGGAATTTTGCTTGTAATCCAAGTTCTTTTACTTTCCAGAATATCATATCCCAGCCATCTGAGCCTTTAATATAGAAGCTGCTGAGTCCTGTGTAATCCTGACTGTGGATCCTTGACATTTGTATTTCTTCTTTCTGGCCACTTGAAGTATTTTCTCCTTGACCTGATAATTCTGAAATTTTGCTACAATATTCTTTGGTGTTTTTATTTGGGGATCTCTTTCAGGATGTCATTGGTGGATTTTTTCAATGATGATTTTACCTTCTGGTTCTAGGATAGCAGGGCAGTTTTCCTTGATAATTTCTTGAAAGATGCTGCCCAGGTTCTTTATTATTACTATTATGGCTTTCAGCTAGTTCAATAATTTGTAAGTATCTCTCTTGGATTTATTTTCCAGGTCAGTTGTTTTTCCAATGAGATGTATTACATTTTCTTCTATTTTTTCATTCTTTTGATTTCATTTGACTGATTCTTGATGTCTCATAGAGTCATTCACTTCCACTTGCTCAATTCCAATTTTTAAGGAATTATTTTCTTCAGTTAGCTTTTATATCTCCTTTTTCATTTGGTCAATTCTACTTTCAAAAGAATCCCCACCCCCCACCCCAGTGGATTTTTCCCCCCTCTATTTGTAAAGCAGTTATTTTCTTCAGTCGGTTTTGTGCTTCCTTTTTCCAAGGTGTTGTTTTTTCTTGCATTTCTTGCATTTTCATTGCAATTTTCTTGCATAACATATTTCTTTTCCCAGGTTTTCTTCTACCTCTCTTACTTGATTTTTAAAATCCTTTTTTGAGCTCTTACAAGAGGAATTTTTGGGCTTGATACCAATTGGTATTCCTTTTTAAGGCTTCACAGGCATGCAGTTTGACATAATTGTGCTCTTCTGAGTTTGTGTTTTGATATTTCCTGTTGCCATCATAGCTTTCCATGGTCATGGCTCTTTTTGTTTTTTTGCTAATTTTCTAAAGTCGAGTTCTGCTCCTGGGGTATAGGGGACACTATGCCAAGCTTCTTGCACTGGGGAACAAAGGTCTGGTCACTGGCTTTCTGTGCCAGGGCCTCTGGGCCTGGTAGTTTGTCCTCTGGGCTAGGGTGGCTCAGCATAGTCATGCCTATTGTGCCCTGGGTTTAGAGGTTGGAAGTTTGCCTTCTATGCTGGGGCTGGAATCCCCATAGCTGGCCTGCTGTGTCACTGGCCTGCTGAGCCAGAACCATGGGGCCTAGCTTGCTAATCTGTGCTGTGACTAAGACCCTTGAGCTGGCTTCCCTAGACACCACGTGCTTTGGGCTGTGCTCCCCTTTTATACAAGTGAGACAGACCTTTCTAAAGTCCTTCTAAGTTATCTTGGGATGGAAACTTGTTTCACTCCATCTTTTTGTGGAATCTGTAACTCCAATATATTCTTTTAGAGGATTGATGTAGTGTTGTTTCTGAGGGAAACTGAGAAGAGTTCAGGCAACTACCTCATTTCTGTCTACCATCTTGACTCTTGCATGGCTTGTATATCTATTGTGGATTATAAGCTTTTCCATAATATTATGGATTTTGCTGAATAAGCTTTCTAGTATTCCGTTTTTAATTCAATTATTATAATGTTGTCCAAGAAGTACGGCATGTAGGGAATCTCACCATCAAATAAAAAAAAATAAAAGATCAAATCTCTTTTCTTTGGATAACTAGATAGGAAAAGTTTCCTAACAATGGCAAACGCATTAGGGGAACATACGACTTCTTGTTTTATGCCTCACTTGATGTTAATACTCAATGGACCATTGAAACAAGAAATGAAATCCCCATAGTGCCATCTGTTGTAGAGTCTTTTATATTTATATAATTTTAATGTAGACATGGGAGGCATCTTGTCTGAGAAGAAACTTCAAGGTTGTATTTAGTTCTATGGAGTCAAACACAGAAGGATCTTACATTCTTTGTATCTCTTTGCAAAAACTATAAATATATTTTCAGGTATGTAAAAATCATTTGCAAAATTATTTTCTCATTTTTTAATTAAGTATATTTTCAATGTGTTCATAGTCTAGTCTCATAAAGATTTTATGGAAATGGGAGAACAGCCATAGGATTTAGTTTGCTAATGTTTTTCACATTTACTCTCTCTCTCTCTCTCTTTCTCTCTTTATTTTTTGTAAAGGAACTATATATTTGCTTCAATTCTTTTGGAATTGATTGTTCTTGAATAATTTTCAATACCCATAGCTGAAGTGCCTTTAAAATTAAGTCACTTTTAATATTTTTTTTGTATGTGTCTTAAGTTCTAGTTACTTTTTAACATTTTCTCTTCTTAAGTATAACTTTTTCACATAGGAAAGAGGATAGAATACAAATATAATAGTCCCAATATAGTGGCCAATGAGACTATATCTCTTCTAAAACACAGATAAACATATTTCCATTATAGTACCATTGTTGACTGGCTTTCCTCTAAAAATCTTGTGATATTCTCCCTCAGAGTTCATGTCAAGATGTAATAAGGTGATTTTCTTCTCCACTGCTTTTAAGTTTATATGGACTAATATTAGTTATGGTTATCCTAAGTTAGTACTGGCAGGTAGGTGGTACAGTGGATAGAATGCCCAGCCTGGAGTCAGGAAGACATACCTTCCTGAGTTCAAATCTGGCCTCATGTACTTACTAGATATGTCACTGGGCAGGTCACTTAGCCCTGGTTGCCTCAGTTTTCTCATCTGTAAAATGAGCTAGAGAAGGAAATGACAAGTCACTCCTGTATCTCTGCCAAGAAAACCCCAAATAGGGTAACAGAGAATCAGAAAGGACTAAAACAACTGAACAAACAAAAGATTAGTATTGACCTAAGACACTCTATCTCTCTATTAGGAAAGGGAATTATATGATTGATATCTCACACATTTTCTTCCCTCTTTTAGCCTCTTCCTTGTGGTGACTGTTTCAAGGAGGTTGAACCTCTCTGAGAAAGCATGAATGTCAAAGTTAAATTCTATGTTTGCTCATTTCCTATTCTTTGGAGTTCTTAGTTTGTTTAAGCAGTTTGGGTTGGTTCTTATCTCATCTTTATCCATTTCCTTTGTTTTTCACTTAATCCTTTGTTTTAACCAGACTGTGATCTGACTTTAGCCAGCTGATTCTGAAATGACTGCTACATCTGTAAAAACTTGGTTCTTATTTCTTAAGTTATTGTAAGTTTAACTTTCTTTTTTACCCTGTTACTTAGTGTTCACCGAAACAACCACTTTTTCACTCCCTTCTTGAAGAACATATGCTTAACATATAATATAAAATTTCTGAATATTGTAAAAAAGTCTTTAGGTTCCTTTCATTTTTTGATTGTGAACGATGTTTTCAAAAATGGTTTTCATCATCCTCCCCTTGCCTATTTTATTACTGAAGTCAATGAGTTCAAAGCTTATGCCTATAAAGTTAGAGGACCTTGTCAATTTCTTCACAGAATCATTGTACTTTTTCATCCTTTCCAATTTTTATTGGTGCATACAATGCAATTATTTGCTATGTTTGCTAACACTAACCATGCAGGGAACAATGACCAACTTTCCCATGGTTTGATGTTTATTTTAGCCTTTGGGTTCAAAATGAAACCAATTCCACTAATTATTTTATTCTACTCACTGAAGAGAACTGGTGAGCTGCCTTTCTATTTAGTTGTAATGTTTTAATGACTTTAGGTTTCAATTTCAGCAATACTATGTGTATGTAGTGTGTGGAAGGATAAGGTATTAGCAATAGTAAGAGTGCAAGTGTAAAAATAGACAAAGAATTATGATTCTTAGCATTTTCTACCTTGTTTTCCAATATTCAGGATGTTTTTGCTACAGAACTGGAAGGAACTTCATAAGACTGTGGGATATTTTGGCTCCAAAAAAATTTGTTATATGGACATTAATTTTCAGATGATTTTCTGATGTTATTCCTCTCTTTATGAAATTGTGTTGTTATTTGAACAACAGCCACTATGTTTCAAAGGTTTGGTAGAAGGGTGTTAGACATAATAATGCATTGGTGTATACTTGGAGAACCCAAGGATTCCTTTGTGATGGAATGAGTAATTTCTTCTGAATCTTTGTATTACCATCAATGGCAGCTAAGTGGCTCTGTGGATAGAGAGCTGGGCCTGGAGTCAGAAACGCTTGAGTTTAAATACAGTCTAAGACTGTGTGATCTTGGGAAAGTCACTTAACTCTGTTTTTCTCGGTTTCCTCATCTGCAAAATGAGATGGAGAAGGAAATGGCAAACCACTCCCAGTATCTTTGCCAAGAAAACCTCCAAAGGGGTCACAAAGAGTAGAACTTGACTAAAACAACTGAACAATAACATTACCATCAATTCAGAGTTGAAAAGAACTTAAATCCAATCTATTAATTTAACTGAAGTGGAAATTGAGGCCCAGGGAGGATAACTGACTCACCTAAGGTTATAATTTGAAAGCGTCAGAGTAAGAATTCAAACTGAGGTCCTCCAAATAAAAATCTAGCATTCTTTTCACTGTACTCTTCTTCAGCCTTCCATTATCTTTCTGTGCTATCTCCGTCTTGAAACTTGAAGCCCCAACAGGTTTCAAGCTAATTGTTATGTCAAGAACTATTATGCAACTTTAAGTCTAGATTTTTAAGACTTTAAGTCTTAGTTTTCAGTGGTTTAAAAAAATTAAGATGAATTAAGGATTTTATTTTAGATGGTAATGGATGGATATTACTTTTTGTTTTGTTTTGTTTTTAAGGGAAGAGATAGGGGTTTATCTTGTGATTTCTTTGGCATAAAGAATTCACAGATGATGTAATTCCTTCTACCAAGACAGGATGGCACTTTCCCTGAATCTAGATCTTAGACCATTGTCTAAATCATTGAGAGGGTTACTGATTTCTAAAGGGTCACAAATCAAATATATGTCAGAGGAAGGGTTTGAGAGCAGGTCTCATAGCTCTGAGGCTTGTTCTCTATCCACAATGGAAAGCTACTTCTCTTCATTTTAAAAATTATTTTATTGACATATTTTTACATCATTTTTCATTGAATAATTATGTTTCCTCCACACTGATAGACATCCAGTATAACATTCTTTAAAAAAAAAAAGAGGGAAAAAGCAATTAAGCAAAGCTTAATTTTTCAAAAAAATGTTTTAGCATATTTTTCAAGTTCTGTAATATATGTAGTGTTTCATGTCTATTGTCCTCCATGACTTTCTCTCTGCAAAGAAAAGAGGCAGGTACAATCTCGTCACTTCTTCAGGGTCAAATTTGGTTATCAAATTGGTTATCAAACTTGGTTATTTGGTTAAAAAGTTATCATTACATTGAATGCAGTTTCAATGGCCATTACTATTGTTTTTTTTTCAGTCAATATTACTGTTAATACTCATTTCCATATTATCTCTTAACTACCTCATACCACAACTGCTCTTCCTTTGAGACTCCCTCCATTCAAATTTATCTCCTAATTAATATCCTACTAACAGTCATCTATCTTCCAGACATTCTTCCTACTTTCTCTCTAAGTCTTCTCTATTGCAACTATTGCCCTTAAATTAGAGGATTTTAGCATGAATGTTGATATCTCAGATAATTCTCATAACCTACTTCTTTGCTCTACCTTGATAATATACAAAGATGGTCAGAATACCATCACTCCATAGTATCATATTTCAACAATAAAAACTTCCTAAATCCCTTTATCCTACAATAACTATTATTGTATCATCTTATATTTTTCCCTCTTCTAAACCTAGTCTTCACCTTTACTGAGACCTCTAACTGCTTGCTGATTGATTGATTATAATCATTATGCGTATTGTCTTCAACATTCTGCTTACTTTACTTTTCAACAGTTCTTTCTTCCCATAGTTTCCCTTGTTGTATTCTTCAAACTCATTGTTTTTTTTTTTATTACTTAACAATATTCCATCACATGTTAGTATCACAATTTGCTTAGCCATTACCCAATTGAGGGACATCATTATACTTACAATTCTTTGCTAACTTATAACAAATGTCAATTTAAGTATTCTGGGTTATGTTGGATCTTCCTTTCTATTTCTTTTTAGAGGGTTATTTTCTTCAAAGACATTTAATTTTCTATGTCATCTATAGTGATGTGTAATGTCATGTACTTAAAAGAAAAAAAAAACCTTAAAAAGGAAAAGTAGCCAATGCTATACCCATAGTAGGCATTTAATACATATATGATAAATAATTTACTTTTAAAACATTGAATAATATTATTTTAAATTATAATTGACAAAGGGGTTTTACTTTGTCAAAACAATATCTCATTTTTTGGGGGGGGCAGGGCAATTGGGGTTAAGTGACTTGCCCAAGGTCACACAGCTAGTACATGTGTCAAGTATCTGAGGTTGGATTTGAACTCAGCTCCTCCTGATTCACTGTGCCACCTAGCTGCCCCAACAATGTCTCTTTATACTATTATAAAGTCATATTTTAAAAGTTCTGCTTTTCTAGGGAAATAAGCTATTAAAAAAGATACTGCAACAGAAACTGCCTTTGTTTATTACAGAAAAGATATCTTCAAAATGCACTCCAAAAGTCAAATGGAATCTCATTGGTATGGATTTTTCCTCCAATGAATCAGATTAAAACCCATCTATCCCTGTCCATCCTGTGCAACTCTAATCATTGTCTTCCCAGAAGTTTCCTATTTTGGATCCACTCAATATCCTGAACTCTTTTTCCTTTTTCTTTTTTTCTTAATTTATCTGGGATAATAGTAGACCTCAAAGGCAGAATATAATTTTTCCTTTATTTTCATTTCATGAGCAAACCATTTAAAAAAATCATGTTTCTTTTATGATATCCTTTACACTAAATCACCTTCTTTATTTAGGATGATGCAGCCTGTTCATATCCACTCTAGTCTCTACATTGCCTTCTGGGTAGGACTCATTTTTAATTTTCTCAAAATGTGACAATCAAAAATGAAACCTGGGATATGCACATTATTTAGTGTCTAATGGTACTTGCACATAGTACTTATTGAAGGCATATTTGTCTAGTTGAATTAATATATCGAAAAAATGTATGAACTCTCCATCAATTGCTTGATCAGTCAAGAAGCATCTCTTAAGGCCTTATTGTGTGCTAGATATTATGCTAAGAGCTGAGGGTAAGAACAAAAAGGGATGACAGCGTCTGTCCTAACGCCACATAAATCATAATGGGAGAGAGAGAATGCAGGTAGATAACTACATACGATTTAGAGAGTAGATAGAAGGTAGCCTGAGAGGAGAAGGCACTAGCAACTGCAAGGACTGGCAAAGTCCTCTAGAGAAGGTATTATTTGAGCTGAATTTTAAAGAAAGGCAATCTCAGGGGCAGAATTAGAAGGAGAACATTCCAAGATTGAGAGCCTAATAATGAGAAGACACAGGGATGAGACACAGAGAGAGTAGCAATGTGTAATGATATAACTAATTCTCTAATGATGAATCTCTAGCCTTATTCTATCTACTGCAGATAAGTTTCCTTTATTATGTAGGTATGTAAGATGATTGAATGATCAGATTCCAAAGTGGAAAAAAAAAGGGACCTTCATCATCATCAAGTCCAATCACCTCATTCTACATTTTAGGTAACTGAGGCCCAGAGATATAAAAGTTTTATCTTTAGTGTCAAAAGAATGTCACACTGTTATTATGCATGCATGTTCTGTGATTTTGGTCACTCTTTCTTCCCTCCCCACCCACCCACTGTATATACCTTGTATCCCTGGACAATGTTACCCAAAATGTTTAGTCATTACGTATGTAAATCTTTAAAAAGAATTCCATGCAATGAAAGAAAAATGAATGAATGATTGAAAAAAAAAATTAGGATGTACTGTGTGCAGCCACTGAGGATTCGAAGAGAAGAAGTAAGGAAGTGCTCATTCAGAGGGGACACAAAAAAAGAGTTCACCCACTGAGCAGTTGGAAAAGCCCAGGCTTCCTAAAGGTGTGGAAGTAGTAATGTGAGTTTCCTCTACTGTCTCATATGTAGTTACTTCTTTTTGTTTCTCTCTGGGAGGTTTTCAATTTTTGGCCCAGTCTTTGTCTTCTTTCTGCTTCTGGCCTTGGCAGAAACAGTAAAGTATTTTATGAAACACTGTCTTCAAATAAGAATTTTGCAATAATATATCTGGTCAGTCTAGATTATAACCAGCTCTGTCAGAGCTCTAAAATCCTTAGTAATGAAAGGAAAATAATTCTACTTCATTGGTTTGGGGAGTTGGGGGGGAGCATGGTGGAACAATGTGGTGGAGACAGAGGTGGGGAGATTTTGATGAACATATGTGAGCTTTACTGAATGGGCTGAGGATGTATCCTTTGCTACAGACCACTGATTTGCTCAACCCTGGTGGGGATAGTGTTTACCACCCCTTTTGGCTCCAGATCCTGAGTCAGAGCATCAATCTTTCAGCCTGGTATTGGCTCTCTTGGGCTTGTTTTGGGCCCATTTCCAAGCCTAGTCTCCAGGAAAGGGGCTGCTTGACAAATTCTAGTGGGCAGTTTGAATAACAATTGGGAAGAACAAACATATGTCAGTGATGCTATATCACATAGGACTTTGCTTTGTCTTGAGGGGAGTGAATATTGTGCCACTGGTATGGTAGCAGAGAAACACTGAGTTAAAACAAAAACAAGCCAACACAGAAGCAAAGAAAAGCAAAACACTCTGGAGGAGGAAGGAAATGAAGGAGATGGAGGATTCAGATTTTGTTTTTAAGCAAAGTCATAGGCTCCACTTTTAGTATATATCATTAGCTTAGACCTTATAGTCAAAATTTGGAAAAGCCAATATTCCCTAAAGCTTAAATGTATGTGAATTTGAATAGGCCTGGTCATTCAAAGGCAGCATCTACATGTAGAACAACAGCATGATAAGTTGAAAGATAATTTGGAGTCACGAACTGGCTTCTACCTACAGATCTTGGATGATTCCATTTATTTCTCCCTATCATGTGCTCTACATCCCAGCCACAATGGCCCACCTATTGTTTTGCACACAAAATATTACAGGTAATGTCTTACACTTTTGCATGTGCTATACACCGTTTCTGGAAAGTTCTCAGTCTCCACTTTGACTTCTGAAAACTCTCAAATCCCGTCAAGCTCAATATAAGTACAACCTTCTTCTACAAGATGCTTTTCAGGTTTTCTGAGTTGTTAGTGCACTCCATTACTGAATAATGTTTATTTTCTATTTATTTATCTTCTAAATATTGCTTTCCTCCAGTTGGGTAAAGGAGAAGGAATAAACATTTATATATAGTCCTTACTATATTCTAAGCACTAGGTTAAGCAACTTACAAATATTTTCTCTTTTGAAAACCCTAATAACCCTGTGATGTAGGTGCTGTTATTATTTTTAAGTTATGATTGAGAAAACTGAGGCAGAGAAAAGTTATATGACTTGCCAAAGGCAACACTCATAATGTCTAAGGATGGTTTTGAGCTCAAGTTTTCCTGATTTCAAGCCCAACAGTCTATCCACTGTGCCACCTGCCTACCTACCTTAGTAGAATGTGAGATCCTTAAGAGCAAAGACCATTTTATTTTTATTTTTGAATAATTACCATATAGTGAATTAGGCATAACAAATGCTTAATAAATACCTTTTGAAACAAACTGAATCCATTTTTTTTTCTTTTTTAAAAGCTATTCACTACCTAAAATTAGTTGGACTTTACTTTGCCCATTAGATACTCAATTTTGTTTGGTTTCATAGGGACACAGCTGAACTTAGTCTCAAACTTTATCTTCATCCAAACCTTGAACTTCATCCAAACCTAACTTAACCACCTCCTGATTCCCCTTCTCAAAAACAAACAAACAAAAACTGAAACCAAAAACCCACTACACTTCAGTTCTTGATTTTGATTGAAAACTGAAAGGGTTGAAAGGCACCGAAAATGGTGTATCAGTCAACTCAGAGGCATAAACTTGTCCATTATGAGTGACAGAAGAGAATCATCTATGGATCCAAACATTTCATGGTCCAAGAACTGCTAAAGACAAATTCTTTGATCTATCCACAAGTAACAGATGCAACTAACCTAAATAGAATGCTGTGGGGAAGGACCCTGGAGAGTTAGATGAGTACGATTAAAAAGAAACAAAAAGAAAAAGTAGAGTTTCTCACTTCTGATTTTAGATTCCAAGGAAGATGAATTACATTATTATAGGAAGCATAATGGAAAGCGTATTGGACCTGGAGTCAAGAAAACCTGAATTTGCATTTGGCCTCAGACACTTAATAACGTTGTGACTCTGCCCAAATAACTCGATCTCTATTTACCTTAATTTTCTCATTTGTAAAATGGGGATATCAGCACCTACCTCCCGGTATTGTTGTCATCATAAAATGAGATCATAGATAGCTAGGATAAATAGTGGATAAAGTACTAGACTTGGAGTCAGGACACTTACTCAGACAGTACCTGTGTGAACCTGGGCAAGTCAATCCACTCAGCCTCACTTTCCTGATCTATAAAATAAGGATAATAGTAATATGTATCCTCCAGATCTGTTCAGAGGATAAAACGAGCTATTTGTAAATTCCTTTCCAAATCATAAAGTAAATGGTTTATAAACATTATTTTTTAAAATTATTATTAGTTATTTATAAAGCAATTTGCAAATCTTAAAAATTTTATAAAGTCTAGTTATCTAATAATCAAAGTGTTACAAACAAAAATTTATAAAAGAAAGGAAGGAAAGAAACAAGGAAAAGACTGAGTCAGTTCCAGAAGTTGATTCATAGTTTTGCTACTGATCTATTTCTTAAACATCCATAACAGAGCTACAGATCCAGCATGGCCATTTCCTGGCTATTTTTCTTTTCTTTTTTCCAAATTAGTATCGTGTGTGTGTGTCTCTGTGTGTGTGTGTGTGTGTGTGTGTTGTGTATTGGTTTCCCTAAAAAGTTGGCACTCTGAAAGAACTCTGTTTTCTTTGAGAGAAACTATTTCAAATATTCATCTCCTCCCTGTCCCCTCATTCCCACCCTACTAAGCAATATGTGAATTACTGGCTCAGATTAACATCCATCTGTCATAAGGGAATATTGTTATAGGTCTCCTTTTCTTTCATGAAACCATTCTGTTCTTTTCACTTTCTTGGCTAAATGTGTTTAATTTTTGCCATTGTTTTTTTTTTTTCATTTGCTAGTTTCCAGAAAAAAAAAAAAATGGATTAGTCTCACAGAGAAAGCTTGTCAACAAAGATGTAGCATGGGAAGCTCTTAAAATGGAATAGAATGGAGTGTTTTATATAGACATTGAATCAAGTTTCAAGATGCCAAAAGGGGTCACTACTCTGCCAAAGGTGCTATGTTTGAGGGGAGGAAAAGAAAGTATTGCACTCCTGTGTTCAAAATTGCATTATGTTTATCAGAAGTTTTCAGAGGTATCAGGGAAACAAGGAATCAATCTAATCACGACATGCAGGAAATATCTAATTACGAAAATTCTTTTCTGTCACCCTATACTCCATTTTGCAATTTTACATAGACACATGTTATAGTGGAAAAGTTCCTAACATGGGAATAGGGCTTCTCCGGATTCTTGTCCTTGAGGAAGCATAGTGCCGATGAAAACATGCTGGCTTTGGTGTGAGAGCAGTTGACGCAAATTCTTACTTTGTCACTTATTATCTGTGACCTGAGCTTTCTTAACCTCTCTCACCTTACTTATAAAGTTTCAACTAGACCTTTGAGGTCCTTTCCAGCTCTAGAAACACTGTTGGACAAGATGAGTCCTGAAAGTTTATACAATCATATATGTAAATTTAGAAAGGGCCTTAAAGATTATCTAGTACCAAGGATTCTTACCCTGGAGCCTGTGAACATGTTACACACTCAAACACACGCAACTATATTTCAATATAATTGTTTTCCTTTGTTATCCTATGGATTTTATTTTACACATTTAAAAGCATTATTTTGAGAAGTGGTTCTTGGGCTTTGCTAGACTGCCAAAGGTGTCCATGACATATAAAATGTTAAAAATCCCTGATCTAGGAAAACTCCTTTATTTTGCAGATGAAGAAATTGAGATTACATCTTTACATAATACATTCAACCACATTAATGCCTAGCCTAAGCTACTTCATGTGATTTTACTGTGTGGTAAAATACTACAGGGTTAACTTAGGTAATGGGTGACTTGTTAAAGGAGTACACTCTTTTACAGGCCCCTACTAAAGGAAAAAGGTGACCACCTCCTAAGATATGGTCATTTTTGTATTTCCCATAAGACCCTTTGTAGCTATACTACAATGAGAAAGGACTCGTTGGAGGATAGATAGGCATTTTTTTTTTCCTCAAATGGAGCTTCACTGGGCAAGTGGAAACTTTAAGAAGGTGCTAATTTAGAGTCAAAGTCAGCTGTCCTGTCTGTCAATTGTTGGAAAAAATTCTAAGTGGAACTTATGCAGTTACTTTTCCCATCTGGTGCTGTGGTATTCTATGTGTGAGTCTCCTGAATATTATGGATACTCAAACTTGGACCCAGGAACCCTGTAAACTCTAGGCAAAAAGCCAAAGAAGCCAGTAAAAGTCCTTGGTCTGCCCTGAATGTAAAAATAAAGTCTTTTTGACTAACAACATGGAACAGCTGGTAATAGTCTGTGGCGATACTTGTAATGTCCGTAAAAAGGGTTACACAAATTTAGTGCTACAAAGTGTTCTGTATCAAATCCTGGATATGGCTTGTTCAATATTTCTGGCATCATGTGGCAACTAAATTGTGTCCAGTGGCAGCAGCTTTATGATCTCATTTAAAAGCAACTACAGTCTCTTTCTTTCAGGTTCTGAGTTAAAAGAGACCTCGTACTCTCTTTAGAAGAGAAGTTTAAAAAAAAATCTTGTAATATGTAATCCTTTTTCCAGTCCTCAGCAAAAACAGGTTTAATTCATTACAGATATCCCATCCAATTTAAATCCATCATTGTTCTATAGTATGGAGTGCAAATCCAGTGAATACCAACATAACATGTTTTCCTTTTATTCTTGTTTTTACTTGGAGGAAATTCATAATTCATCATATGGCTCCAAGATATAGGACACTGCAATCTCTGAAGAATTGAAAATTAGTGTTATGCAAAGGGAATTACAGAAGCACTTTGTGGGTGTGGGTAGGCTACCATTCATTATAACCTGGAAATGGGGGAGAAGAAACAGAATAAAGATGCCATCAAAGAAAACACGTAAGCAAAAAAGGAAGGTAAAGATTGGTCACGTGGGATGAAAACAATTATTCAGTGTTAGAGCTGGAAGTCACTTTAGACATCATTCAGTCCAATTACAGATATAGACACTGAGGCCCAGAGAAGTTAAGTTACTTACCCAAGGTCACATACTCATAGTACTGACTAAAGGGCAATTTGAACATAGTCCCTTGGACTCTAAATCTAGTGCTTTTTCCTCTGCACCAGAAATTCTAGGTGGTACCAGATACAGAAACTATAAGTTGAACACCATTGATATCCTTTCAATGTCAAGAAAATAATAAAGAAGGGTCCCAGGATATTGCAAAGAGGATATGAACAAGAGTTGTACAAGATGACTAGGTATAGATGCGTTGCGTGTGGTAATATTGGAGAGAATGAATAGTCGTGCCATTGAAATCACAGTTCCACTGCAATTTCTAAGTAAGAATTTGTGGCATATTATTTGGGTTGATAATAGGGAAAGAAAGGTAATAAGCATTGCTGCAATGTCTACTACATGCCAACTACAGTGAGAAATGATTGACAATTATTATCTCATTCAAAATTCACAATAACTCTGGGATTTAGGTGCTGCTGTTATTGCCATTTAATAGTTGCAGAGACTGAGGCAAACAGAGGTTAAGTGACTTGCCCTGGGTCACATAGCTAGTAAGTATCTGAGACCAGATTCGAACCATGGTCTTCCAGACTCCAGACCCAATATCTAACCATTGTACCACCAGCTGCCTCCAGTATTTCGAGTAATTTTTAATGTACTGGAAACAAGAAAACCTTCCTTACCTCTGGGAATGCTTGATTAGCTCAGCCACCAGTCATCCAATCCCTCCATTTTGCATGGAAGAATTGCTAAGTTTTGTGGTTCAGCAGTTAGTGCTGACACCAGTGTAAGCTAAATAACACCAGCCCAGCCACTTTGGGTGGTTTATTTGGTTCACACCTGTGATTTCATCAGCATAGGGAAATCCTGATGAGGAAACTTTCTCCACAATGCAGATAAACAACTCAGCAGCTTATTACCTTAGACAGTTGCCTTGGGAGGAGGAGGAGAAATGGCTGACAAGTAAATGACTGGCTGAAAAACTCATGGGATTATGTATCACAGAAGAGATTAGGTTTTCTTCACTCCAAGTTCAACTTTCTATGCAATACACAATGCTGTTTCTCTGCATTAGAGCTATTGTAAAAAAAGGGGGGGGGGAACTGTGAACACTTTTAATCTATCTATCTATCTGTCTATCTATCTATCCATCCATCTATCTATCTATCTATCTATCTATCTATCTATCTATCTATCTATCTATCTATCTATCTATGGCAGCTAGAAGACACAGAGTGTGTGCAGGTTGTGGAGTCAGGAATGTTTATCTTCCTGAGTTCAAATCTGGTCTCAGACACTTACTACCTGTGTGACCCTGGGCAAGACATTTAACCCTGTTTGCCTCGGTTTCCTCATCTGTACAATGATCTGGAGAAGAAATGGCAAACCTTTCTAGTATCTTTGCCAAGAGAACCTCAATCTATTTATTTATCTTTGTCTATCTATAGGTTCATCTATAATTCTTGCCTAGACTAATTCCAAACAACTTAAGGCAATTTATGAAGTGATGATAAGAATAAAAAGGACAAAAGGGGACAGTTAATTTAAAAAACTTGGCAATGAGGTACTATATAAAATCTATGGACATGACAAATGCAAAATTGGTCTTTTAAGGATTGCTTAGAGAAAGTGCCCAAGTAGATATTGAATACACACTTGTTGACCAATTAACTAAAAATGTATAATTTTCTGAAATATAAGAATCTCATGACACTTGGGTAATCTATGTATAACCTCTCCTCTATAACCTCCCCGGTGACAAATCCCATAGAATTCAATTGACATATAGGCTGTTATAGTTGAAATGGCCCTTAAAAACATAGGTATTCAAACTATGTTGCACTGAAGTTGAGGGATTAAGTTGTAGATAACTGAAGCAAAATTGTAGGGTAGAAATGATATTACAGTCCAGGTCTTCTGACTTGAAGTCCAGAGCTCTTTTCAATTTATGATACTGCTTCTTTGAGAGCTACGTTATGATTTAGGGTCTCTATAAATGGCTAAAGCTCCACTGGGAATTTTTGGCACATTGGAAAGAGCATTAGATTTAGAGTCAGAGGACCTGCCTATGTTCAAAATGCCTTCTAGTACTATCAATGTGTGACTTTGGGCAATTAATTAAGCTTTGTCATTGTTCAGTCATTCTTTTTTTCACTTACGTCTGACTCTTCATGACTCCATTTGGTGTTTTCTTGGCAAAGATACTAGAGTGGTTTGCCATTTCATTTTCCAGCTTATTTTACAGATACAGAAATTGAGGCAAACAGGATTAAGTGCCTTGCCCAGGGCCACACAGGTAGTATGTCTGAGGTCAGATTTAACTCAGTATGATGAGCCTGACTCCAGGCTTGACACTCTAACCACTGCACCATTCAGATGCCCCAATTAACGAGGCTCCCTGGACCTTAATTTCCTCATGTATAAAATAAGGAGACTAGACTGGGTGATCTCTAAAGCAATTTCCAGTTCCAACATTGCATGATTAAATTAAAAGAGAGACAATATTCACTTCTGAGATATCTCGATACAACATTCCAGGACCATTAAATTAATGAAAACAACAACCGGGTTAATGATCCCAAAGTTCTGAATCCAAAGGAACAGATCCATAGTATGTTAGAGCTGAAAGTAAGTGGACATTATCCAATCCAATTCTTTCATTTCAGCACTAAATAAACTGATGTCCACAGAATGAAGTAACCTCCTCCAATCACACAGGAAATTAGTGGTATAACTGGGAATAAAAACCAGGCGTGTGTCCTTGGTCTCCTCATCTGACAAATCAGGAGGTCAGACCAGATTGTTTATTTCAGCTCTATGTCTATCATCCTGTAATTTCTGTACCTTCAACCCTACCAAGCTGACTTGATGGAATTACTTCTTTTTGAAGTGCATAATGGAAACTAATAATCACTCATCTCTACCTTTCCTTTCTTCTGTAGTAAACAGACAATATGATCCAAGCCCCTTTCACTCAGATCACTGGGTAGAGCAGGGAGGGTCAGAGACCAGTGAAATCTTACAGTCAATGTGCATTTTCAATTCTAGCTCCCTAGGAGTTTAGCTCTGAACATCTGTTTCTATTGGTGACTACTAATGACTGTTTATTTTAGTGGTGCATTCCTTCAGTGGCCCTAAGAAGCCGCTCACATCCATAGCTGTTAGAGGGTTCTGTTAGTTATTTGGACCACTGATCCCTTGGTATCCTTAAATGCCGTGATGGTAGGGCAGCTCACAGAAGACTCCTTACAATATAATCTAAAAAAATGGACAGAAAGTTGGACATCTGAATTAATCTTGATTTTAAAAGTAAATTACTTTGAGATCTTGAATTTGTCACTTAACCCCTTAGAGAGAGACTTTACAAGTCTCTGAAAGGCTAATGCTGGACTAAAATCCTGGTGAAAGAGCAATCTACCAGCTTCTGGTATTGGACTATAGAAGAAGAAACAGAGATCGAGAGTAAGGAAATGACTTACCCAACATCACAAAAACTAGTTTTAAGATTAGTACCAAGAATAAAACCTATACCTTCAAATTAATAGATTCAGTGTTCTTTCCACTGTAAGAGCAAAGTAAAATAGTGAAAAGATTATTGATCTAAGAACTTCACTTAAATCCTTTTTACTGTGATTCAGTTTCTACATCTATAAAATAAGAGTTAACACATATGACACAAATATGTATGCACATGCATACCTATATGTGTGGGTGTGTATGTGTACATATATGTGTGTATATGTGTATATATACACATGCATATGTGTATATATATGTATGTATTGTGTATATGCATGTGTGTGTATTCACACATACAGATATAGATGTGTCTATATTTCTTGAAGGTACACAAAGCTCTTTGCATGTATTTCATCCTCACAAATATCATGAGAGGTAGATGTTATTACCATCTGTATCTTATGGAAGAGGAAACTGGGCTAAGCAATTTGCCCAGTGTCACACAGCTAGTAAGTGTCAGGCAGGATTTAAATTCAAGTCTTCTCAATTCCAAGTACAAAACTTTATTAACTATACCACCTAACTATATTCATCCAAATTTGAAATTTTATAATTTTACATAAGAAGATATTCATCTGGAAAAGAAGGGTATGGCTGGAGTTTTTCTATAGCCTACATACTCTGTTTCTCTGTCTCTCTGCCTCTCTATCTCTCTGTCTGTCTGTCTGTCTGTCTGTCTGTCTCTCTCTCCCCCTCCCATTAATATTCAACACAAGCACTGACTTTTGCTATATGTCACTCTAGTAGATTACTTAATTTGGTCAAAAAAATTACCACCCACTTCTCAGAAACTAGAAGTATTGCATTTGTAATCTTATCCTTAAGATAATTTAAAGAATGAAGTTTTGATGCATGCATGACAGTTTTGACTTGACTCCACAAGAAAAAGTTCTAATGGAGCTAGATCAGGTGACTGAGGTAACTAAGCAAGAAGATCTTCTCTATCAATCCACTGGTCTGAGAAAGTGTCATACAGAAACTGTCACACATCCAGTCTATAATGATAAGGTGTCCTGTTCTATTAAAATTAAAAAATTCATTGTTCAAAATTCAAAAATCAAAATAAGCATAAACTTAAACTTTTTAAAGACAAATTTTAAAGTTTGTAGCATTTATACTACAGACGGTACTAAAGCTTAAACCCACCCTAATCTCCTAAGACTTTTGGTATATACATGTATATGTATACGTATATGTATATATATATATACACACACTACATACACATACAAACGCACACACATACATATATAATAGCTATTTATTTCAATATACTTGGCTGCTTTTGAAATCCTATGTACTTTTTATGTATTTAAAAACATTCTGAGAAGGGATACATAGGTTTCTATCAGATTGTCCAAGGGGGTCATAACACAAAAAAATGTTAAAATCTACACAATGGTTTCCACATCATCCAACAGACACCAGGCATGTCTGTGTATGTATCTTAACAGTTTAGTTCTTTGAATGGAAAAAAAAATTCCTTTTTTTCCCTAATTAATCCTTTAGACTCCTTTGACATAGCTACTGCTGGCATCTAGCCATTGGGTGCTCAATAAATCTAAATTGAAAATGAAGAGAAAGGAAAGGAAGAAGATATAAATCTCAATTTAGTACAAGGAGGTTAACATAGATCACTGTCTGCAGTAGGAATGGTACATATGGGACAATGTTTGGCCAGGAGCCCCCATTTTAGAGTCATGTAGGGAAGACATTAAACCACTTTAGGCTTCTGCTTTTTCCATCTGTAAGAAGACAAGATACAGCGCTCTTCATTGTCCAACTCCACATGGATATCTTGAAGCCCTTTAAATGCCAAACACTTTTTAAGTACCAAGTAATAACATTGTTATGATTATAAAGTTAAGAGATAATTCCCACATAAGCTTTCATTTCTATGGTTTTGTCAGTAGGTTATGCATGGAAAATGAATTTAAGTGCAGAAGAATGATAGAAGCATATATTAGGCAAAAGCTGTTAGAAATCTTCTTTCATCACTATGAATAAACTAAAACCAGCTTGCACCATTGCGCCTATCCCAAATCTGTGCTTTAATCAAGAGTTTTCATGATTTGTAGAGGCCATAAAAGCTAGAAGTATAGCTCTGAGCCCACATGTGAGAGAAAAGCTTTAAAAATATTAAAGTTGGGAATAAGATCACAGGAACATAAATTTAATGCTGAGACCTTCCTAAACATGTAGTCTAATTCCCCCCATTTTACAAATGAAGAAGCTATGGAAATATCAGGCCTACCCCCAAGTCCATCATTCATTAACTCTATGAATTTGGCCAAATTATTTTACCACAACTGGCTTTGGTTTCCTCAGCCTGTGGAATGAGGGAACTGGTCTATATGGTTGTCACTTCACCTCTGCTTCTTAAGAGTACTTAGCCTCCTTCAGAGCTCAGCTCAAGTATTAATTTCTACATGAGAATTTCCTTATGCTCCCAGTTGCTACTGCTTCCACCATCAAATAAATATGTTGGCTTTCTATATATTTTGCATCTACTTATATGTATACATGTTTCTTTGTCCAATGAAATGTAAAGTTGTTGAGAATAGGTACTGTTTTATCTTTGTATCCCAGTGGCCTAGCATTTGATACATCGCTAGTGTTTAAAAATGCTTGATGGTAAGTTGACCAATTGTTTCTAAAGTCGCTTCCATCTCTAACATTCTATGAAAAGGCAGTCAACCCTCATGTCTTAAGATGTGTTGAAAATAGCTTAATACAATTAAACTGATGAAAGCAACTATTACATTAATGATCTTAGTCAGATATGAAAAACCATGAAACCAGGGGATGATAACTACAGTTTCAGATTTGGGGATTTTTTTGGGTTTGGTTTTGTTTTTCCAAAATTTGTATTGCATGATGGACAGTTTGTCTCACTAATCAATGTTTTCTGAATCCTCTCTGACTTAAGTATTAAAAAGAGGGTTTGGGAAGAACAGAAGACCCTGAATTCTTACAGGCTATGAGAAATGAGGAAATAGCTAAGATCTCTCTTTAAAGTGAAGTTCAGAGTTCATGGTTCAACCCTCCAATCAGAAAGAGGGCAGTGATAAGGTGGAGTACCTTAGGCCGATGAAATCACAAGGGATGATGAGGTTATTTCAAAAATGAGCTTCCTGGAGGTGATGGAGAAGTCAATCAGAGAAGTTCCAAAGTAGTGTAGCCAGGCGAAAAATAAGTCTCTCTAATAAAATAAGTTGTAAAGAAAGCCCTGGCCTGCATTGGTAGAGGGGATTTCCTCCTTTGGTGGTACTCTATAATAAAGAATTCATGGGCCTGGTCCTCATTCCTGTCCCTTTCAAGTCCATATTCAGAGTCTGATCCAGGGCAGCGTCTGTCTTCTTATTAAGTGTTGTAACATTTACATGCATGCACGCACACACACACACACACACACACACACACACACACACACACAAGTATTATTGAAGTTTAGCATAGAAACCTGAGGGCCTGAGGGATTGCCTGGGAATCATAAAGATCTAAGTTCAAGTTCTGCTTAGACATACTAAATGTATCAACATGGACAAGTCATTTAACTTGTAGGAAGCCTCTAGTTTGTTACACTACTGAAACACAGGTTGAGAACAAACAAAATAGTTGGGGGGGCAGGAGTAGGTGACTTTAACTTATGTCCTATGCCAAAGCCGAGTGTCTGAGAAGTCTGTAAACCTCCAGGACTGCGATCTGTGCACCTCTGAATAATAGCAAAGCTCTAGAAAACATATTTTATTTCCTTCTCTCAGAGACATCCCCTTTATAATACTGCTAATCTAAACCTATCCCACTGTTTCCTACCATCATCTGTAACCCTTGTCAGCAGAATTTGTACATTATTTTCAAAACCATTCAGTTCACATCTTGTAATATTTAACGTCTGTCTTTTTTGTCTTCTCCAGTATATTAGTTGCTGCCAGAGTCTTCCTTTGAAGAGAGAACAAAACAAATTCTGTCCACTAAGAAAGGCCCAACCCTATCCCATTTTCATATTGCAAAATGTTAGAGATGATAGTCCCCTTCCCCTCCCCCCTTTTTAAGGAATGTACTTGCTGGGAGGGAGAGGAATACTTTGTGATAGAAATAAGCAGACCCCTCCGAACTTAAGAAAGAAGACAGCCTGAGAAAGTGGATTGGCTCTAAAATCTTTGAAACCCACTTGGATTCCCTTAAGATTTGTTGAGAGTAAAACTAAGAGCTTTTGAAGCTCAGGTTGTTTTTGCCTTTGGCAAACCTATGACTTCCTAGTTCAAAGAAAAAAAATGTATACATTTTAGAAAACTCTTTTTGGACATACTATCACTCTCAGAAAGCAATATTTTGTTGAGTTCAGAGTAAATGAATCAGAAACAGATGGACTAAATTTCCAATAAAGTATTCAGGAGTTTAAAAACTAAATGGAAAAGTGTTTGGCTAAACATATTCTGAACTCTTTTGAACCCCAAACTCTGAAAAACTAGAAGGCAGAGTTCAGGCCAAACCACAATTGCCATTGGGATTGCTTGTCCTTTATTAAATATCACTTTGAAGAAACTTGTACCCTCTGGATTGGCTTTGGAGTTGAGCAAACTTTTATAGAGCTTTTTATCTTTTTTTCTTTCTAAAATAATCAGTTGAGAGTCATTATTTGACTTCTCTAGTTGCATCCTGTGTTTTGTTTATGAGGTACGTGTCTGAGAGAGAGAGAGGGAGAGATGCAGAGAGACGAAGAGACAGAGACAGAAGAGAAATGGTGAGGTCAGCATGGGAAAAAATGACTAAGAAGACATTATTAGTCTTAAAAGCAACTATGACAACTCATCTTACTTTAGGAAGAATAACAAAAAAGGGGGGAGACACTACAATTTTATTATACCCTTCGTTAGGCCTCAGTAAGGACAATAAGCTTCCAGGCTGTATACTCAAGATTAACTTCTCACATTGACAGTTGAAACCTGAAAAGTATTATGACATCTCCTGATCCTTTTCTTTCTTTGCCACTCCTTTTCAGCATTTTCTCAGGTGATAATAATTGAATGCAAATGTTCTTCTTTCTGTCTGGCCAATCCAGCGGATGGGGCAGATAAGGAAGCACTATTAACAGAGGGAAAGGGAAAATAATGAAAAAAGAGAAAAATGAGAAGAGGAGGGGGTGGTGACTACAAGTAATCAGAGAGACAAATTAGCCACTAGGGGAGACAAAGTGAGAAAGGACAGCTGTACAACACAGGCATGCAAAGGCAGTGCTATCTTATTAGGGTTTATTAGCTGAAAGGAAACAGAGCGTGAGAGAAAGGCATTACTCTATAGAAGAGAGGAAGTCAATCATTTATTATTTCTAGTGGTAGTGCTTCCTGGTGCTCCCTATTGTCCCTTCTTCCCCTTCACCACCCTAAACTGCAGCAACAAAAAATGTGATTTAAACACATCTGAAAATAGAGTAATTTCATTATATGAGAAAATGAAAAATTTGAAGGAAAAAGTTACCTTCCTGCTTTAAATGTACTATAACTATGTATGTGTGAATATAGTACAGTGCCTGGCACATAATAGGTCCTTAATAAATATTGATTGATATGTACATACCTACATAAACATATAGACACATATACTTATATTTATATATGTTTATGTTTCCATATATATACATATATATGCATACATACCTATATTCATATATACATGTGTGTGTATGTGTGTGTATGTGTGTGTGTGTGTGCGTATGTGTGTGTGTGTACGTTATCAACAAGTTTAGCAGTCATTCATTGTGGTTGTTATCAGTTGTGTGTTACTGTTATGTGGTGGTTATTATTCAGTTGTTTTTGGTCATGTCCAACATTTCCTGATCCTATTTGGGATTTTCTTGGCAGAGATACTGGAGCAGTACTGGACATTTTCTTCTCCAGCACATTTTACAGATGAGAAAACTGAGACAAAAAGGGTTAATTACCTTGCCAAGGGTCGTATAACCAGTAAGTATCTGAGACCAGATTCAAACTCAGGAAGATGAATCTTCTTGACTAGGGCAGGCATTCTATCTACTGCACTACCTAATTGCCCATAACTGTGTATATGTGTGTACACACACACACACACACACACACACACACACTCATATACATACTATATACACATATACATGTATACTATATACACATATACATAAATAATGTGTGCATGTAGAAAGATAAATTGATAGATATGTCGATAGACAATAATGTGTTTCGGTGTGAATGTGCCTATGATTTTATTAGTGTCGGAAACTCCATGGCATAGAGAAGCAACTGTTCTATAATTTGTAGATTTGGAGCTGGAACAATGGCAGTTTACGGGTTGTCCAGTGTGACATAGTGTGTGTGAGGTAGGACTAAAATCTGGTTCTTTCTGACTCTAAAGCTCATCCTTTCTCCACTATACCCCATCACCTCTTCAGCTAGAGGGTTAGGCAGACATCTAGATAGATAAGTAACTAGGAAGATAACATTGTTAATAACTTGCCAGAACATTGTAAGAAAACAATAACACTTCATTAAATAAGACCCTCTTCCTATGAAGGACTACTGCATGTATATGCATAACATTGCTCACAAGGTTTTCTGGATTTTGGTCCTACACGTATGCTCTTCATGATAACTCGCAAGGCTATTCACAGGCATAAATGAATATAAGTGAATCCAAGGAGAAGCAAATTTAACACTATACCTATATGTGTGTTTTTTTCTATATTACAGAATAAACAGTGTTTTCACTCCAGGGTAGAGGGTATAGGTAACCCTAGCACTTTGGCAGAGGTTGACCATCGTACCTCCTCTATATAATGCAGCAGCCTGAAACTAAAAATGCAGGTCAAGTGGTGAGCATCAGGTCACTGAGAGTGAAACAAGGTCAAAATCAAGAGTCACAAGATGCTAAGAAGGAAAGCAAAAAAAAGAAAAATTAATCCATGAAACAGTTTTTAATTGCATTAGGTAAACACAAGTGTCAAGCAGGACTAAGGGTTTTCTCAATTTGCTGCATTCATTTTGCTTCTGGTGATATACATGTGTTAATTTCTGGCCATGTTAACTAGCCCCACACTGTGTTATCTGAAGAAATCTCTTCAGCTGGAGAGTTAACACTGTCCTCATTGATCTCCAGAGCAACGGCCAAGGCCACTTGGCAGCAGACACAATCCAGTTCTCTTTTATTCACAACAGTAGGAACAAGAACCATCATACATATAGGTGTTATAATTGGAGATCAAAATGGCATGACTGGGAAGACACTGAAAAGCCCATCTGTCCTCAAATCTCTTTCCCATAGTTCTGTCATAATGTCTGAAGTTTACATCATATTTAACAAAAATCCATACTTTATAAGTAAACAATATATTTGGGAGAATTAATATACTAACAACCAGTACCTCTGGTAGCATGGAAAGGACACTGGGTCTCGAGTAAGGGGACCTGGGTTCAAATTCCACCTCTTACAATTACTACCTCTTTTACTTTGGACTCCTTTTCCTTATCTGTAAGTGGAGGATGTTAGATTAAACAGCCTCTGTGGTCCCTTCTGAATCTGTATCTATGATCCTAAGAGGCTGGCTGAGAAAAGAATTCTTTATAGAGGCAACATAAAACAGCTACTTTTGGCTTGGGAGGAGGAGGGAAGGAAACGTCAATATATGGGATGATTTTTAGGAATAGCAAGCCCAAGAAGGATACTGCTGTGAAAGAACCACATAATGAGGAGGTAGCATGAAAATTTAGGAGAGTTGGGGGCAGGGGCAACATGGTATAGTGTAAAGAATCCTCAATTTGGAATCAAAATATCTTGGTTCAAATGTTTACTCTGCTAATTATGCCTGTGTGGCCTCCCCCTTTTCCCTTCATCTCAGATTCCTCACTGGTAAAATGACAAAGTTGAACTAGATGACCTGTCAGGGCACCTCTCCCACTCTAAATCTTTGATTCTGTCACAATCAGTTCATAGTGTTTTGCTTTGAGTTCCACTATGTCCAGATACAAGGATTATACTATCTTCAACTAGGAGGAAGAAATTCATACCTGTATATCTAAAACTGGCTAGAGTTGATGGATGATCACTAAATTGCCTATGCATACTCACACTTGTATTCCTTAATCTGATATTCTGCTCATTTAACTGTTGGTTATTATCATTAAGGACCAGAATTCAATCTATCTATCTATCTATCTATCTATCTAGCCATCTATCTAAATATAGATAGATATAGATATATACATCTACATATATGTGTATGTATATATGTGTATGTACATGTGTATATATGTATATTATATGTGTGTTATATGTATATATGCACACACATATGTACACATGTATATTCATACATGTGCATACACAACTATTTATATATGTAGATATAGATATACACACATGTATATGCTGTAGAAATTGTCTTTGTATATAATCTTCTGATTAATTTTGGTTTGCAACTCATATGACATAGAAGCTAAAAGCCCTGATGAGCCTAGTAGCATCCATTTGTCATGTAACTAATTTTATTGAAAATGAAGAAGCTGATAAAATCAAAATCCCTTAATTTGCTAGTCCTCAATAGATATAAATTAAAACTTAAATTAGTATCCCCACACATAGAAAACACTACGTTAAGATGGCAAACAAATTTGTCAAGGCCAATGGTATAAAACATCTGTCAAATGACTGAGGGTCATTATTTGTGCAGTACTTTACAAATGGCCATTAAAAGTAAAAACATGTCGTTATGAACTTCCTATGTGATTTTCACAGCACATCTTTAACAACCCTAAGAAATCATGTTCCTTTTTATTCCTAAAGTCTCTTTAAAAGTAAATTGTTTTTGAACCTAGTATTTTTCCAGTCCATTGAAAGCTGTAAGTATGAAATGGACACAATTATAATATGACTTCTAATTCTCAGTGCTCATATGACTGACAAGTCCCAGGTGCTCTCGTCTATAGAAGATATTCTCCGGGTGGCAGCATCTGGGTCCGTGGTAGATTTCACAGGCAGTTAGGTTGATGACTCTCCAATTGCTTCCTGGTCCGTCACTTGGCTGACTGTTGATGGGCTTTGATGGGCTCTCCTGGTCCCCTTAGGTGTAATTTTTCTCTGACTCCTCTTTGATCCTGAGGTAATGGGGCATTTTATCAATTTCAGTGAAGAGGTCTTGATCAGATCCTTTTAGGAGATCGACATTCCCAGCTGCCTGGTCAGGGGAAGGAGGAAAAGAGGTGAGGCAAAGGGCTTCTTGCCTCCTGTCTCTCTGTACCTTCTGCTTTAACCTTGTTAATGCATGCCAGGTGGTTGGAGCTTTATATTTAACCATGAGAACAGGTTTTAAATAGTAGAGCAAAGCCCAATTAGCCCTATTTAGATTCAAGGGCCCCTTGTCAAAATACTATTAACTAGAGATATTTTTTTTTTTGTAAAAGATACCCCATGTGTAGGGTCAGCATATAGGTGGGGGCTCTAGGTATAAGAATCTTCTCTTTCTCACTTTTATTGACTTCCACATCAATTATCAGGGAAAGGGGCACTGTTCTTTCGCTTTGAGTTTCCAATGATTTCAGAGGTCAAAAGGAGACCGTGAAGGTGAACCTTTGGGAAATATGGCCCTTTTTGTGTCTGAGTTTCTAAAGAGCAAACACAGTGACATGGATATAATAAGAGACCACTAACCACATTAAACTCCTCTATCCAAAGAAGGAAAAAAATCCAACAACAAGCCCTTGCATTTTTCACATTAAAGTCAATTATCGGAATGCTGCATAGGCACAAAACTTAATTAGAATTATCCCTAGATCTTCATTAGCATTCATGGAACTTTAAATTGATCATAGTGCATCTCAAGAGAAAAATACAGAAGCAGAGTCATTCTATAACATAAAAGGTGAGTCATTTACTTAAAAGTAGTGTTGTAAAATCCAATTCAAGGCTCTGACCTCTGCCTTCAGAGTAAAATATCCCTAAATAAGTCAACAGTTATCAACCAGTCTTATTCTCTGATGTATAACATTCAGGCAACTCCATTTCTATTGCAGAATTAGATTATCCCTTAGAAAACTGGAGAAATCCTAGAAATAAACAAACAAACGGCCTACCTTACAACCTCAACCCTGCAGGGCTTTCATGGTGTAGTACTCAACCCTTTCCCATTCTTACATAAATTAACACTAGTAAAGCAAGGGCAAGAAGATAAGAAAGTGATGCAGAAACAAGAAAGAGTGGGGTGGGCAGTGGAGACATCAAGGTAACGTTAAGTAGGTAAGCCCAAGCTGGGTAAATGTAAGTAATCAGGTATGTAGGTTCTTACTGTAACCTGGCAGTGTTATTAGAAAAATAAACAAACAAAAATAAACATTTCTTTCTATTAAAAAGGTTTTCAGAGTAGCATTATATATAACTAATTGCCTACACACACACACACACACACACACACACACACACAAACTAGAGGCTGCCACAATATCCAACAGCATGGGGCTAGTTAAGTAAATTGTGATGCATTAGTGCAATATGATATAATGTAGTTATATTAATGTTATTACAATGTCATTATGATGAACACATATGAGGGATACAAAGAAATTTGGAAGGGGTTTTATGAGATGATATAAAGAAAAAAAATGAAGAATGGAAAGAATATAGCAGACATTATGAACATATCAGAAAAACGAATGAAAACAAATGGAAAAAATGAGTCCTAAAGAGATTTAGAGAAATATACTAAAATTTTGATGTCATTTTGTTGCATTGAAATAAATGAATTTAAATCAGAGGCAGAATGATATAGTGGGGAGATCATCAACCTTGAAGCCAAGAAAACCCCTACTTAGATCTCACCTCTGACACATCTGTGTGTCTTTGGACAAATTACTTAAGTCTCTCAGTGCTTTTAAATAACCCTATAAGACTGACTCTAAGTCACAGAGAAGGTACCAGTCTTCCTCAGAAGACAGAGCTTCTTAAATCAGGATTTCCCTAGGCCAATGTAATCATAGGATCAATCCTCATCATTTATGTTAAATGTTGGTTTAAATAATATATTTCATTTATTTACGAAATGTCGCCTTATGAGGCTATATGCCAGCACTGTCTGTAAACTGCAATTGTCTTGTCTATAATCTGGATCTAATCCAACACAAATTTTTTTTAGAATGTAGTATGTGCCAGTCACTGTGCTAAGGGTTGGGGATAACAATTAATAAAATGGGAGAAAAAGCCCCTGTCTCATGATCTAATGGAGGAAGACAACATCCCAAAGAAGGCAGAAAAAACAGAGTATGGGAGTGTGTGGGGGGGTATCTGGCACAGGGGGATCTTGCTCAGTGGAGCTGAAATGAGTCAGCAGCAGATCTAAAGTGGAGTGAGATGAGACTTTCGTTTCTGCCCTCTATAAAGAAGGCATTGGGAAGAGTTTGTAACTACAGCATTAGGGTATCCATGGGGCCAACACAATTCCTAGTGAAATGATTTTCTTTTTGGTTTATGTCAAATTTTCTCACATTCCAGAGGGAAACGCTCGATTTTTTTTTAAAAAAAATTGTCTTACCTGATCCTCTTCTAAGACACAACCAATTGCTTTATATAATTATTTAATCACTAATGAAAAAGAATTTTTGTGTCCCCATTGTGTTTGTGTACATATGTATATTATACACATGTGTATATTATACACATACGCACATATATGTACATATACATGCATGTATGTGTGTATGTGATTATATGTAATACCTATATACATATATGTATATGCGTGTATGTGTACATGCATGTATGTGTATATAATATACACATGTGTGTATATATACACACATACATATACATGTCATAAAATGCCGTGCTCGATCCTGATGGAAATATACAATAAATATGAAAACAGTACAACATTTTTAAAAGCTTCTAGTCTAGCTAGCCTCCTCAATTAAAGATGAGAAAATGGAGACCTCAGAAAATTAAGTGATTTGCCCAAGTTAACAGAGTCATAATGGTAGCACTGAACTCTGACTCTCTTGAACCCTATTCCAGTAGTATATATATTTTTTCGTTGATGTCTGACTCTTTGTGATCTCATTTGTGGTTTTCTTGGTAAAGACACTGGAACAGTATACCATTTCTTTTTCTATGTTATTTTATAGATGAGGAAACTGAGGCAGGCAAACAGAGTTAAGTGACTTGCTTGGGGTCATACAGTTAGTATTGAGGTCAGATTTGTACTCAGGTCCTCCTGGCTCCAAGGTCAGAACTCTCTCCATTGCACTACCTGGCTTCAGTATAATACACCTTCAAAGATACCATACTTACCTTTTGTGTGTATGTGTGTGTCTTCCATTGTTCAACATTTCCTTTTTAAGCTCACAACTGAATTGTGACATCTTTGAAGGAATCTATCATGTAGAAATGCCCAGCACATCATTAGTACTTATAGACTGCTGGACTTCTAATCAGTAAAACCAATATGTCAATCATACTTATAGCCATGAGCAGATCAGGTGATCCCTGACTGTTGGTTTCCTCCTCTGTAAAATGATACTCTTCCTAATACCTATAGTACTTGACTCATAGGGTCAGTAACATAACTTTTCAAAGTCCCATCCTGAGTGTCTCTACTATAAATGGGGATACTAAGATAAACTGTAGTACTTGTTTTGAGGCTCATATAATATATAAGAGCATTTTGAAAATTTTACAGCACAATATAAATGTCAGTTAGTAGTAGTAGTAGCAGTAGCAGCAGCAGCCGCAGCACCAATTATATTAGGTTTCTTTTTCTTTTTTTTTTCTATTTCTCTAATTTTCAATGGAATTCAAACAGGTACTGGGGCAAGTCACTACCCTAAAATTATTCATTTATCCTCAATGTTTTATAGGCTATGATGTAGGAGGACTATCTTACATTGTGTGGATGCCAGAACTAAATGCAAGTTTTGGATCTGTAGAAATTGCATCCATAAGACAAATAATTTGCAGTGGAATGGGGTGGGACTTTTGAAAAAAATATATATATATGTAAATGAGCAGTAAAAAACCAGACATTTAGAAGGGATACATGAGGTACAGTTCTTCAGGTCCTTCCCCCTAGAATTGACTTAGGCCAATAAAGATAACAGCCAACAAAGAAATAAATGATATTCAAATTTAAAGGGGTATCTTCCTTTCCTGAAATTATTTTATATTAGATTTCCACTGAATGTAGGGCTCAGTGTATTTAGCCTATCCTCATTCTAGGTCACCAAGATTGAAACCTAAATACATACATTAAATTATTAACACCGTGTAGCCTGATCAGCCTCTAAAGGCTCGAGTTGGGCAGAACAAATAATGCCTAAAATAGGGATAAACTAAGTTTTGAAAATGAATAGCCATATTGGGATAAAAGTTTATTTTAAGCAAAGTTCCTTAATTTTGGGTCTGTGAACCTTTTTTCCCATTTTATAATTTTAAATATATCTTAAAAGATAAATATTTTAATATATTAATAAAATATAATCTATTTAACATATTTACATATTTAATAAACATTTATTTAATATGTATTAATTTAATATTAAATTAATTTAATATATATTTAATATAATATATTTGTATATTTTATCTTTATATATTTCAATATATTTGATTTCTCTTGTAGCCATATATATTTTATTTTATTCATTGAAATCTATTCACAAAAGGGATCCATAAGCATCATCAGAGTGCCAAAGGCATCCATGACATACAAAAAGGTTAAGAACCTCTAATCTAAAGGCTCACAGAAGGAAACTTTGAAACAACTCAGGATGACAGGATGTTGGGAGTGGTGTGCCTCTTCCTGTTTCCATGTGATTATTATTTCTTTTGCTAAGTTCCTATACTTTGCGATCTTCTCCCTTATCCCATATATTGGAGCTGATGAATATTTGACAAGGTCACATCTATTAAAAACATTGTTCTCTCAGGGCATGACAAGTGGGTGATCAATTATTTGTCTGGGAAATTGTGGGAAAAAAATTCTGTCTGTGACAGTGGTCTGATTATACAGTAGTATCTTTTACTTAGTGAATTTGCAGGGATATTTCTAGGTCTAGTTTTCAGAGTACACGGATTTTTCATTTACTAATTAAGAAAGATAGTGTGCTCTTTATAGGCAATCCAAGTCACTCAGTTGTGTCTTTCTAGATATTTGGTAGGTGAAAACATTATAATAGTGTGGTTGATGGTACTAATGATGATGAAATGCATAATGACTGAATGAGGAAAGATTATGGACACTCAAACTTGTGCAGGCTTGAAATCCAAGCATCACTAGAAAATAAATTGATGGGCAGGATGCCCTAAAAATGGCAGTTTGAGCTATTATGCCAGGTCCCCAGAATCCAAGGGAAGGTCCACTATTTCCTTTATGATTTGCTTTGACATATAGGAAGTAACTCTTTTGAATCACAACCCAGCCTCATGACTTGAATCAGTCAACCATCTCTGACTACACCCAACAATTTTACTTGATATTAAAATTTTCATAGTTCCTCAAACTACAAATGAAAGAAATGTGAAGGTGAAAATGTTGTATTTGCTAATGAAAATTTGATATGAACAAAGCAAAAATTCTCCTGGGCAGACTAAATAGATAGGTTTATTTTAGAAGGAGGTTGGATTCACTGATGGCATAATGAAAAATGATGAAAGAATATTATAGAGAGAGGATTTGTGTTTAGACATTAGATTTATGACTATTACAATCATTTAAATTATATAGGTATATAATCCTTATAATTATAACCTTTATAATTATAATAATAAAATTTGTAATTTATAACTATAATTATAAATAATATGTAATTTATAATCTTTATAATTTATAATCACAGTAATGATAATTTGCATTTTATGTGCATATATACAGACATATCATGTATATACGTATATATACATGTGTATATGTATATATATAGTTTATGACTAGTATATTTGCAAACAAAACAAGATATTCTTTGATTTAATCACGACAGCCAACCTGTAAGGTAGATTACACAAGTACTATTTTCTCTGTTTTCAAAATGAGGGAAGAAACACTCAGAGTGGATAAATGACCCAGTTCTTCTGACCTCAATTCCAGTGTTCTTTTACCTGTTCCCTTCCTAACCAAAGAGAGGTAGTGTGACAGATTGGTTTAAATTTGAAATTAAGATGACCTTGGTTCAAACCATCTTTGACATTTACTAGATGCTTGACTATGGGGAAGTCATATAACCTCTTTGAGACTCTATTATAGTTTGGTTTCAGCTCATTAATCTCAAAGAATATCCAAGAGACTGGATATGTCCAATGACAAACAGAATAAGGTTAACCCTTATTCCACATGCTACCTCTTCAAATATATAAAGATAGTAATCATGACAGCTTTATCTAATCATCTTATTAATTTATGATTTTTTTAAATTATGAAAAATCTGATATAGTAGACAGAAGATCAACCATGAAATCATGAAAACCTGGGTTCAAGACTTGCCTCTGATACATGTTGGCTGTGCGATCCTTGGCAGGACATTTAATTCTCCATTCCCTAAGCAATTTTGCAAGATTCTAAGTGGGACGCAATCAGCTTTAGTAGAAGGAGTTCCCTATGCCAATGACATCACAGGCCTAGTCACTATCCTTCTTCATTGTTATAAAAATAATCTATTGCTAATTGGAATAATAATATTACCCTTCAGATAATTTGCAAGTAATATTTTAAAATGTTATTTGTATGATTTTCTTAATTTCCCACTACTATCACTAATATATGTATATATATATATATACACAAGCGTGTATATGTATATATGTACATGTATATGTACAATATTAATTCATCCACATGCATATGTGTATATGTATGTATGTGAATTGCGTATCCATGGAAAAGACTCAAAAACCAGATCCCAGGTCAACACTAACAAAGTAATGTAGAGAACTGAGGAAATTCATTTAGGTAAAAAATAAATAGCACTTTTTAAATCTTAAAATATCCAAGTAACTGATAAATATGTGTTTATTTCCTGAACTACTTGTAAAACAGACCTGCCTAGAGAAAAACCTTTAGTTCGACTTCACATATTTAAACTGTAATCAATAGATATTGTAGAGAGTGGCGGCGTGGGGAGGGATGTGAACATTTATTAACTATTTCTAGTTAGTGTAGGAATATTGATTTCATTTGCCTTAAAGAACTATAGGAATTACATTTATTATGAGGAAGAATACATAAATGTAAAAAATAAAACAACAAAAGCACAATTCTAAGTAGTGTAGTTGTATTTTAGACAAAATTCAAATGTTCCAGTATAGTTAGTGAGACAGCCAGGCCTTGGCAAAGTTTCTTTTGACTCTTAATTTTGCAAAGATAAATGTTTGTTAAATTAAATGGTATATTATTGCAAAGCATCATCATAGATTTTTTTCATGAGTATAATTTCAGCCACTCTTATAGGCTAACAACTGGTTAACTTCAGTTTGAAATTTTAATAGAGCTATTTTTAAAAAATTCATGCAACCCACTGTCTCTCTGTTATTTCTCATTCTCAGTGCATGACAATCCAATGTCCTTCTTCAGTCATATATATGACGTACTTTCTATAACATCTTATATTCAGGTTACTGTCAGAAAGATGGTACTTCCAACTTGTGTCCACCATACATTTTTATTTCTTTGCCTTTGGGTTACTTTTTTTTTTTTTGATTCTCTTGTCATCATAGTGCTCTAGTCACTTGTCATTTCCAGGAGGATAGAGATGTTTAAAAAATGGACTTTTGCTACAAGGAACTGTTTGCGATTACGGAAAATGCTACATAATTTTCCAAATGAGATCCAGCCCAATCTCCTCCTACTCAAATCTGGTCCAGCCTTACTGCCCATTTTCAGCATCTGCCCAAAATATGCATTGATGCACTAACTCAATGGCCTATTAATCCATCCATATGGCATAGTTTGAGCAATATTTTTCATCTCTTTTCATTGTCCATTTGTGATGGTTAAACTACACACATACACACAAGCACACACACATACATTTCAATTGTTGATTTCACTGAGACTTTTTTGCATTCTGGGGATTAATGCAATTAGTACTCGTAACCTCACAATAGACTACAAACATGACAATTTTTATAAGAAAACAAAAAAGTATAAAATAGTATTTTTAAATTTTAATATTTTTTGATACTGCTATATCTCATAGGAATGAAACAAAAAAAATGGGATGAGAAGAGGTGCTGGGAGAGAAATAAAAAGGCAAGAGCTTGTAGAATTGACATGGAAACTTTAGTAAGCAAAGACAAGCAGCTGGGTTATAAAATGGGATATGGTATCACATGTTCCCCCAACTTGACATAGGATATGGAAGATACATCAGAGACCATCTAATCTAACTCTCCCATTTTGACAGATGAAGGAACTTAGACTCAGTGACGTTAAGTGCATGTCACAATAAACCTCAGCACAGGATCTTTCTACTCCACTAGACTGACTCTCAAATCCCATTTTCCTTGGTGTTTCCAAAACTTCAGTTATACCTCTCCTATAGAACTTATCCCCATTCTTACTGGTATCATAGTTATTTTTGCATGTTTTATCTAGTCAAACAGAAGGTGAGATAGAAGATTGTATGGAGTGTGTCCTCTTCACCTTAATGTTCTTTTCAATGTCTATCATACTGTCCTGTATATAACAGATTCAATCCATATTTGTTGAATTCATTGAAATAGTTGGTGCATGAGTTATGCATGTGGCTAATATCCAATAAATATTTGATGAAATCCCGAATGTAAGAGGCTGGGGGTAAAAACGATAATAATAACTGGCATTTTTAGAGCACTTTAACATTTTAAAAGTATATTCCATATGTAATGTTATTAGATTTTCTGAGGTAATTTCTTTGAATATTATTATCCTAATTTTACAGATGAGAGAACTGAGGTTTAGGTAGGGTAAGTGACCTTGACATAGTTAAAAAGGAAGTATGTGAAGTGGGACTTGAACTCTGCTCTTCTTGCCTCCAATTCCAGTACTTTAACCATAAGAATGACCTAGGTTTTGTTAATGATTATGTCCTCCAAGCAGTCTAGCCTAATGACCTTTGACCTTTGGGTAGTTTGATCATTTTATCTCTTTCTGATAATAGGGGACAAAAGCCAGTTTGTGCCCTGATTAGATACATGGAAACAATCCAGTTGATTGGCAAAAAGGAAGGCTTGACATTATAGAAGAGACCACCTTGACACCTTTCTAGAATTTGTTTGGCATCATAATGTAGGGGCTAGTGTTGAATTTGGAGTCCAGAGCACCTAAATTCTAATCTCACCTCCAGCAAGCAAAAGTTGAGTAACCATAGGCAGGGCACTAGTCCTCTGTCCCTTAGTTTCCTCATATATTTCCATCTATAAAACAAGGATATTATTTATAGTATCTAACTCATAAGGTGGATGTGAGGATCAAAATGAGCTAATTTATATCAAGGGTTTTACAAACTCTGAAGCATGATATCTATGACAATTGTTTGGCATTCAAAGCCCTTCATAAACTAGCCATCCTCCAACCTTTCCAGCCTTCTTCCACCTTCCTCCCCATCACATATTCTTCGATCCAGTGACACTGCTTTCTTGCCGTTCTACAAACAAGATAATCCAGCTCTCCTCTCAAAGTATTTTTTTCTGACTGTCTCTTCTCTCAGGAACACTCTCCCTCCTCACCTCCACCTGTGGATTTCCTTGGTTTCTTTTAAGTTCTAGCTAAAATCTCATCTCCTACAGGAAGACTTTTTCAACTCATCTTCATTCCAATGCCTTGTCTCTTTTAATAATTTCCTCCTCAAAGGATATGAAGAGGCAATTTTCAGAGAAAGAAATTAAAGATATCTATAGGCATATGAAAAAAATGGTCTAAATTACTATTGATTAGAGAAATGCAAATCAAAACAACTCTTAGGTACCACATTTCTTCTGTCAGACTGGCTAACATGACAAAACAGGAAAGTGATAAATGCTGGAGAGGATGTGGGAAAATTGGAACATTGTTACATCGTTGGTGGAGTTGTGAACTGATCAGCCATTCTGAAGAGCAATTTGGAACTACGCCCAAAGGGTTATAAAAATGTGCATACCCTTTGACCCAGCAATACCACTTCTGGGCCTGTACCCCAAAGAGATCACACAAGTAGGAAACGGACTTGTATGTACAAAAATATTTATAGCAGCTCTTTTTGTGGTGGCAAAGAATTGGAAATCAAGGGGATGCCCTTCAATTGGGGAATTGCTAAATAATTTGTGGTATATGAATGTAATGGAACACTATTGTGCTATAAGAAATGGGGAAAATATGGACTTTATAATAACCTGGACAGACCTACTTGATATAATGCAGAGTGATCAGAGCAGAACAAGGAGAACATTATGCCCAACCACAGATATATTGATTGTGTGATGACTAACCTTGCTAAACTTGGCTTTTCTCAGCAATACAAGGTTCAAAGACAACTCCAGAGGACTCATGATGGAAAGAGCTAGCTACATCCAGAGAAAGAACTATGGAGTCTGAATGCAGATTGAGGCAAACTATTTGCTGTCCTTTTTGGGGGGTTTTGTTTCTTCTTTCTCATGATGCATTCCATTGGTCACAATTCTTCTTTACAATTTGACTATTGGGTAAATAAGTTTAATGCAAAATAATATGTAGAAGATATATTGGATTCCATGCCGTTTTGGGGGGAAGGGGGCAGGGGACAAAAATCTGGAACTCAAAATCATGCCGAACTGAGTATTATAAACTAAATATAAAAAAATTTTAATTTAAAACAATTTATCCTGCATATAGCTTGTTAGTACATATTTACTTGGCTCTTGTCTCCTTCTTTAGATTGTGAGCTCCTTGAGGTCAGGCATTATTTTCTGCCTTCTTTTATATCCCCAGTGCTTAGCACAGTGACTGGTACATAGTAGGAGCTTAATAAATGTTTATTGACTATTCATTATTGACTGTTGTTTTGATTTCAGTATGCTCCTTCTAAGAAAATGACAATACCTTGTAGACTTTCTACCTCAAAAGGAAAGACAAGAAAACATTTAAGCTATCATGGCCTGTGAAGTGGGAGATTATGTCATATATGGCAAAGCCTGATTTCACCCCTGGTAACATAATGCTAATTAATTTAAAAGGGGGAAAATAATGAATTTAAAGGGATACCATATGGCAGGCCATAACCTTCACACACTGTGCACGAAATGAGCAAGTATCTTTTGCCTGCTGGTGTCCCATGTTGTTTCTGGGGATGTTGGCATCTCTCATTCCAGCCCAAATTTCAAGGCCCTGCAGATACCATAAGCTTCAGGGTCTGGACAAAGGGGCCTTTCAAGTTTCATATCATCTTTAGACTTTCATGCACCAGCTGTGAAAATCAATTAGCCCTGGTGGAAACTGAGCTGCTGTATGTTCTCAATAATGAAAAAGACCAACTGCACACTGGTAATTTTCTCTGTCCTTACAAAGACTGATGGGGCCTTTGAATCTTTTTTTTTTTTTTTGTTGCTCCACAGAATTGCCTTTCACTTCTGTTTTGAAAGTTGCCAGACATGCCGGATAGATTAACACAGAAGAGTCTTTGGAACGGCAGGAAAATTATACCGTAGCACACCAATGACATTTGTGACTCCCTCAGGCTGGTATGCAGCCATCAGACAGTCAAAACAAACACCACCTAAACACATGCCAGAAGTTAACTCCCCCTCTCCTGGGTTCCCTTGATTTTTTTTAAAGGGGGAGGGAGAAAATGGTTGATGGTTCTTCATCTATTTACAAGACCCCATTACTCAGATATTGCCTCGAGAAAACAAAACTAAAAAGCTGACATAAAGCTGCCTTTATTAGATCCAGGATTGTAATGAGTAAACATCTGATGTGTTGAGAGGATTGTAAAAGTAGCAGAAGGGTAAGAGTTCAGTCATTGGTTGCTGGATTTAAGAATGTCTCAATAGTCAATAAACATTTATAAAATGCCTACTATGTGCTAGGCATTATGCTTTGCTAGGGATGGAGTCTGATTCTAGAAGGTGTGAGCAGGAAGGCCTCCCTCCTGTTTACTGTGCTATCCATTATTCATATCCTAGTTAGATCAGAATATGTTTTCTTTATTTAATAAAAATGATTGGTGGAGATTTCATACAATGGGATAGGCCTCTGGATTTGGAGCTAACACTGATAGGACCTATGTAATAATGAAAGGTCTCAAGGCTAAAAAGAAAAAAAAATATCTCTCTCCTTAACTTCTGAAGTCATAACAAAGCAACTTCAAATAAATATCTTTTCTACTCTTGACCTTCCTATTCAGCCAGTTTTGTGGAAATGAACAACAAAAATAAATTAATTTGGTAACATCATCTTATTCATAATGGCTAATAATAGCAAGCTATTATATGTAATGCTTTAAGATTTGCAAAGCATTTTACATGTGTTAGCTCATTGGATCCCTGTAACAACCCTATGAGCTAGGTGCTGATATTATCCTCACTTACAGATGAAGAAGTAGAGATACAGCCCAGCTCACCATCACACAGCTAAGCAAGATCTATGGCAGAACCTAAACTCAGGTGTTACTGAAGCCAAGTCCAGCATTTATCTACTGTATAGGGAGATAGATGACAGACAGACTGACACAAAGAAAGATAGACACAGAGAGAGTGGGTAGACAGAGAGATGGTGCATGGATAGACAGGCAGACAGACAGACAGACAGACAGACGGATAGACAGACAGACAGATAGAAAGATAGACAGACAGACACATAGATGATAGATAGATATTTTGATGGATCTCATATTATTTATGTATGCTTACAACTCATTTATGTCTTTTTATCCTCATCCTCATCATCCTCATAATAATCATTGTCCTCACAAGAAGTATTTTATCCTCCCAAAAGGACAATTTGAAGATATGGAGTGTATATATATATATGTGTGTGTGTGTGTGTGTGTGTGTGTGTGTGTGTGTGTGTGTGTATGTATGTGTATGTATATATATATACACATACATATGTATATATATGTATACATCACCAAGCATTGAAAGTATGAACTTTCATTGGTGTATAGAAGACATAAAGCTCAACATTTACTGTCAGCAGTTCACTGGATAAATTTCAAGCTGCCTAATTTTTTAATAAAGCCATTTGAGAAATGCTGGATTAGAGTAAAATACTGAAGAAAATAAGGGCAGCATAAATTGAGACAGGTCAATAATCCATGCCCCAGTGTCCAATGGAATTCTCTCTCATACTAAAATATTGAATTAAATTGTATGTGTAATTTATGTAATTTCAACAGTGTGTCATTTTATTTTGTTTGAAAATATGATCTTTCTAATTAACAAAGATGGAAAGTAAACATCTAGGAAAGGAAAGCCCTTATCATAAAGTCAACATAGTCTCGCCAAGAACAGGTCACACCAGGTTAACCTTATTTCCTTTTATGGTAGCATTATCAGACTGAAAGATCAGATGAATGCTTTAGATCTCATTTACCTGCATTTTACCATAATATTTTGTAAAGATTTTTGTACTATTATTATGACAAAAATAGAAATATATGATCTAAAAGATAGTAAAATTAGCTGGAGTTATATTTGCTTGAATGACTAGAGCCGTAGAGTGGTTATTAAAGGCCCCATGTCAACTTGGACAATAGCAGTGATGCCCAGAGCTCAGAATTTGGACTTGTGCTTTCTGATATTTTTTATCAATGCCCTTGATAAAGGCACAGAAGGTATCCTTATCAAATTTGCTGATAACACAACCCTAGAAGAGATATAACAATACAATAACCAAAAACCAAGATGATCTTGACTGACCAAATCAAACTGGGCTGAACTGAATAAAATGAAATTTAACAGGAATAAATAGGAATTAGTGTCAAGTTTTGCTTCTTGTTAAAAAAAATCGGCTTCCAAAGTAGAAGATTAGGGAAGTGTAATTACATAGCAATTTGAAAGAAAAGGGAAATCTAGACTACTACAAGATCGGTATGAATCAACACTGAGAAACAGAACGACAACAAGAATGCATTTTTCCCCATTAAAAAGACATAGCTTCTGTGATTAAGGATAGGAGCCTCATGAGCTTTGAACTGGTGAGATTGCATCTGGAACACTATATTCAGTTCTGCATACTGTATTACTAAGCTGGAGAGAGTCAAGAAGATGGGAAGTAAAACCAGTGGTATGATTATCAATGTTCAACTACCAACTCTTGGGGAGGGGGAATGTACACATGGCACACTTTTTTAGGCTAACTTTTTGTTGTCCACATTTTTTCCATCACTTTCTTAAGTCCAGAAAATTAGCAAAACAATAAATCCAGTCCCAATTTGTGACATGTGTTGATTTCCCGAGGTGTAAACGCTCACAATTAGAATTGAACATCCACCTCTCACAAACTAATATGAAGTGCATGTCCCTGACTAAGACAGTGAAGGAAACTGAGTTAATGCTCTGTATTTTGAAAAAATTGGGGATACTGAACCTGGAGAAAAGGATATTTAGGGGGAGATATAATAACCGTATTCAAGTACTAGAAAAATAGGCCTATGAAAGAAAGAATAGATTTCCACTATGTTTCAAAGGGTCAAACAGGTGTGATGTAAGGGAAAAAAACTACATCAATCCTGCCACTCAAGAAGTCCTTTTTAATTTCTTCAGGTATTAATGCCCCCCATTCCCTCATCACTGTATTTTTATTCCTTTCTTTTTACTCTATCCTGTATTTACAAATCTGTGAATACACTGCCTCCCTGTTAGTGGAATATAAATTCTTTGAGCAAGAATCTTTTTTTTTACTTTTCCATTCGTATTACTATGACATTTCTTGCTGGTTGACTGATTTCCAATTAATTAGAGGGATCCAAAAGAAGAATTACTGCCTCAGGAAGCAGAGGATCTCTTTCATTGAAGATTTTCAAGCAGGGGTTAGATGACCTCTTGTCCAATATATTGTAATGAGGATTCTTGTTCGGGTCTGGTTTTCATTGAATGGCCACTAAAGTCTTCTACAACTATGACATTCTAAGATTTGGCGATGATAGGAAAGCATAAACTTTATCTTACAGCTGTCCCGAGTGTGTGATAGAGCCCTCTATTGATATTGCCATCTATTGGCAACTCACGCAAACTGCAGTCACATGATCCCTGAAATCCTGAGAAAGTCTCTATTTAGCCAACTTGATCTATCAAGGTGACAGATAATATTTCAATATGTGTAGCACAACTTAAAAACACTGACTAATTCTTTAACTAAAGAAGATGAATCAGTTAATTTGAAATTAGTGACCTATTAAAGTTAAATGATGAAGTCTAATAATTAATTTACTTTGACTCCAAACTGCTGGCCTCATTAAAATAGTGCCTATCAGTAAATGTGTGAGTTTGATAAGTTCTGCATTTTATACTTTTAGCAAGGGCCAAGATTTGGTTAATAAATTCAAATTTTGACACTCATAATCAAAACACAGAGGATAACTTAATATATGTATACATCTCTTTTGTAATAGAAATTTAACCAAAACTGATTCATAAATTAATTGATCTTAAAAGCTATGAATATTAACCTGTTTTGAATATTAAGTAATAACATGAATACAAGTGAGTATGTGACTACTAAAGTGGCCCTTGCCTTGATAATTAAATTTATAGATTCTGTCACTTTCCCTTTCACTTTCCACTTTTCTGTATCTATTCCAGAGTACTAATCTTAGGAAAAATATGACTCGAATTTGGGCTCCCATGGAGAACAAGCAGCATGGAAGATTTCTGAAATCTTATATAATGGAAAGAACACTGGCTTCGAGACATAAGATATGGGTTGGAACTCCATTTCTGTCTTTTGTCTTGTTGTGTGACCATGGGAAACTCAACCGACCTCAGTGGAATATCATTTACTCATTTGTAAAAAGACTACATTGTTGAAATCTATCTTTAAGAGCTCTTCCAGCTCTTGGTTTCTATGATTTAAAGTAATTAAAAAGCGAAGATTTCAAAACATAGTAAATCATTCCAGGGTTTGTTAATTTTATTGAAACCATAAACATTTCAGTCTATGTGTTATAAGAATCGTTTTCCCTTTTAATGGTTCCTCGAGAGCACGTGAGAGAGTTAAGACATCTAACAGGTGCCTTGAAGGTGTACTCACAAAATATCAGCTTAGAAACTTCTTGGTGGCTAGAAATCTAGCCAAATTCTTCAGAAACACACTTAACATCTAAACACTGTATACTCACACATATGTATGTGAATAAAATAAAGTTTTACTGACATTTTTCCCTAACACAATACTCATAGTAAGTAATTTCCCTCCCCTACGTCCCCAACTGTTCTCAGAGTAAAAACACTTCACAGGAAATGTTTTTTAACCTTCAGAGGTCTGGAATTCACAGTTTGAACTTTGCAATTTCAATTTCTTAATAGATTTGTTGTTATTTTTTTGTTAACTATGTTTTGTGTTTTTGTTTGAAAAGATATATATATATATACACACTTATATGCATGTGTATACATCATGTATGTGTATATATATACACACACATTAATACACATATATATATATTAAACATACATATCTCAAACTGGGTTACTCACAATAGGAAATATCATCTACTAGTAACTTTTCTTGAGAGAAAAACTATTATTTATTTTAGAGTTCTTAAGAAAATGTAATGTAAGTAAAAAAGGACTGAATTGTTTCTGATTTTTTTGTGATTTTATATTTATAATGATTGTGAGAATTTGCAATTCATATGGGAATCATAGAAATGTCAGATTCTGCTCCTTTCTTGAGGAAGAATTGTCAAATACTAATCCCCCCAAAGAAATTGATAGAAATGGTATCATCCCATATTAAATATCCATTTAAAAAGAAAAAAAAATATTCACTGAACTATCACATTAGTAATCTGGTTAAAATATGAAAGACTGCTGTGTGAAAAACAATATACTTTATCAGTGATAATCACTGATTTGAGTGGTTTTATTTAAATTTTTATCTTCATTACAAAGGCAGATAAAATTTAGAGGTAGAAAAGAAGGATTTCCAGAAATGAATGTGATGTAAAAGCAAAAACTTCAATAAAAATATTTTTAAAAACAAATAAATATAATCTAAGAATTCCAGTAAGATAGACATAAAAGGAATAAAAAGCAATATGTCTACCAAAATACAGTTTGTCAGATGAAAAGAAAGTCAAAAGGATCTTTTAATGTCTAGATTTATTTATTTTTCTTTTTTATTGAAAAGACAACCAACTAAGAATTTTGGTTTGGCCCACAAATATATGATCTCTTCAGAGACCTGAGCTGTACATGAGAAATTCATGATCATCACAGAAATTCAGAAAATAAGCAAATTATATATATGTATATGCGATGTTATGCTTTACGTATATGATAGATATCATATACAATATATATGTGTGTATATGTATTGATGTATGAGTATTTTGTTGTTCCGACTTTTTTTTTACTTTAGTTGTTTCTGACTTTTCATGATGCTATACTGGATTTTCTTGGAAAAACTGCTGGAATAGTTTGCCATTTCCTTTTCCAGTGGATTAAGGTAAACAGAGGTTAAGTGACTTGCCCAGGGTCACACAGCTAGCAAGTGTCTGAGGTCACATTGGAACTCAGGTTTTCCTGACTCCGAGACCGGTGATCTATCCACTGAGCAGTTACTAGCTGCCTTCATATGTGTATACATATGTGTATATATGTAAGAGTAGATATATGTAAGTATAAACATATGCACATATGTATGCACATGCATGACTATATTAAGTGTTTTATAAATGCTATTATTATCAATAATATGATAATTATTGATAATAATGATATAATTACTACTTCTTCTGAAGAATTTGGCACCTTGTGGCTGAGAATCTTTTATTGGGAAGATGAGAAGCTTGAATAAGAACAACTCTGATTGAATAAGATAGAGAAACTTTTAGTCAGTTTTCAGTCAGCAATGTCTTCCTTTCTTATTAAATGGGAGACTAAATAATGGGAGGTTCTCGTTTCAGTAGGTTTTCTCTAGTAGTAATCACTACTGGCAGTTAATATCTCCCCAACCTCATTTAACTAGTGGATCTTTCCTCATATTATTGAAAATAAATTAGCATCTCTTAACAAGGGGCATTTACTGAAAAGATGTAGTAAGTCTCAAAGTACAAAACATTCTCCAAAATGAGGTATATGATGTCTACTCTATCACCCGGGTCTCTGGGGGAGAATGGGTGTATATTTAAAGTAACTGCTACAAGCATTCACCTTATTATCTTCATTTCCAGGTTTGGTATACCTGCTGGATAAGTTTCTCCCTTGCTATATAATAGTAATGTCAAATTCAAATAGAAATGGATTCCGGCCACCACATTGCTTTAAAAAAAATTAACATTGTCTATGTAGCATTGCATTTTTATTTATTTTGTTAGACAGTTTTCAATTACATTTTAATCTGGATCAGCTTGCATTCTAGAGTTTTGCTGGTCTCTTTTGATCTGACAGCTCATGGGCCTTGTTTGATACCTTTGCTTCAAGTGAAGGCATCTCTGCTTCTAGGTTGATCAACTGCCGAGCCAGATCCCACAGTTAGCTCTTTGGGGCTGGTTCCTTCCCAGGTTTGGCTGTTGGACCTCTGGTGCCTCTTCTAACCTTTATAGGCCTCAAACAATGATCTATACCACACACCGCCCCCAGAAAAAGAAGAAGAAAAGACAAATCAGGAAGCACCATTGTCCCAGACAGAGTCTCCTCTAGCAAACTGTGTATCCACAAGTCGATGTGGTAGGTGAAGGGACACCTACCTACCTTTTATCAGAAGCCTCCAAAGTTCATACAGTTCATACATTCTTCATAGACATCAGGAAAGAAAAAGAGAGATTCAGCATGTTGGTTCATTTTGTAGTCATACTCAGTTCCAATCAGCAGCCAAGTCAAAGGCTTCCTATCATCACAAGCTGACAGGAAACAGTCATGGTAGAGATCTCATATCTATACATGCCCTGAAATAAAGAACAGGGCTCTCTATTGCTCTTTTCCAGAAACAGGGTCCTCAAATATTCCCCATCAGTTACCACTAGGGAGAACAGATAGATTATATGGAAAGAATAGGGCTCCCATTGGCCAGTCTCTCATCTAAAATAGCTAGAGAAAGCTAAGCAAACATGGAAGTGCTTGTATTTCCTTGAAGAAGAAATAACAATGTATTTCAATTAAAATAGAAACTGGAGGTGGCTGGTAACTCTAGTGAAGAAATTTCTAGTAGATTACACTCAGAGTCTAGAGAAACAACATCCAGAAGGGCATTATCATGTGGAACAGAATTCAACAGAGACTTTAAGAATAGTCCAGTAGAGATTACAAGACCAGAGGGAAGTAGCCCCATCAGGAGCAGTGAAATGGCATCACTAAAAGACATCGAAGGTGATAAAAGCTGATGGAAGATATCCCCTAAAGAGGGATGAGTTGTTTCTCCACTATTCTTTATATGTACCCAGTCTTCCTACTAATGCTATTTATATTTATGGGACAGCGAATACTCAGGTTTATGAGGGATATATTTTGTAGAAATTTTTCTTGCTATGTTTTTGCTTTTTAACGAATTACGTCCTCTGGCTGACAGCTAAAGATAAGCATACTGGTGGGGATTTGTGAGATATGTTATTAGCAGTGTACACCCATAGAATAATTTGAAACTGGAATTTCAGCTGTAGAACCCACCCTATAAAAGAAGGAAAGATGGAACTAAGCATTTATTAAACACTTGCTATGTACGAGGCAAAAATTTGATCCTCACTACAACCCTGGGAGGTAGATATTCTTTTTTTTTTAATTTTAAACTTTAATTTTTTTTTTAATTTTTAGTTTACAACACTCAGTTCCACAGGTTTTGGGGTTCCAAATTTTCTCTCCTTCCATCTCCTCCTCCCTCCCCCCAAAACAGCATGTAATCCAATGTAGGTTCTACATATACCTTCACATTGAACTTATTTACATAATTATTCAGTTGTAAAGAATTATAACCAATGGAATGAATCATGAGCAAGAAGAAATGAAACCAAAAAAGAAGGTAAAAAAAGAGAGCAAATAGTTTGCCTCAATCTGCATTCAGACTTCATAATTCTTTCTCTGGATGTGCATAGCTTTTTCCATTGTGAGTCTTTTGGAACTGTCTTTGAACCTTGCAATGATGAGAAGAGTCAAGTCTATCAAAGTTATTCCTTACAGATACCGTGTGTCTGTAATCTTGTATGATGATCTCCTGGTTCTGCTCCCCTCACTCAGCATCAGTTCATATAAGTCTTTCCGGGTTGTAATGAAGTCCATCTGTTCCTCATTTCTTATTGCGCAATAGTATTCTATTACATTCATATACCACAATTTGTATAGCTGTTCCCCAATCGATGGGCAGACATCCTTTATCCCTCTTCTGCAGTTCTGAAAACTGTGAGACAAAGGCTAAATCACTTGTCCAGAGTCATATATTTAGTTAACATCTGAGGCTAGATTTGAACACATGTTTTACTGATTTATGATCCAGAGCTTTGCTGTTTTCAAGTAGAAATAAATTGATTACCCCTTTATAAAAGGGACTTGGTAAAAACCCTAGTGAAAACTCTAAAATGCTATAGAAAAATGAACAAGAATGATTTAACCTCCAACACCTATGATTCAGTTTTTAATGTCTTAGGGATGTTATCAGGGAACTATGAGTTCCCGAGTTGCATTTCACCTCCTACCTGTCTCTATGAATTGGTGGTGTCCCTAGATGTTAGATTTTCACTAACACAACTTAAGACCTTGCTAGATTTGGGGAAAATGTCATGTCACACAGTTTTCTCTTTTATTTAAACTACTGCTAGGCAATGCCTACTTCATTTCACATTTGATCAACTCTGTCATTTTTTTCAGGAAGGGGTATATCTATCTACACCCAGATGACCCAGTTAACAACTTTCAGTTCCCCTCCCTGCCCATCACTCAATTTTATTTGTTTTGTCTCCCCTAATTAGATTTCAAGCCAAATTATGGCAGGAACTTTTTTTTCTGTGTTTGTTTTCTGTGTTCTGTGTTTGTATCCCTGGTTTAACACAATAGTCACTCATAATAAGCACTTAAATACTTGTTTATTTATTCGTTCATTATGAAGTTGATTGTTTAGAAAAGGAACAACAGTAACAACCACCACAACAATGAAACAATCAAAATCAAAAATCATCCTTCCACACTGCCTAGTGTATCTGCCTTTCTTTAAAAAATAATGCTCCATTTAAAATGTTTTTGAAACCTATGCTTTGATATAGATTAAATGCTATGGGGTTAAGTGCTAATCTAAACTATATCATGAGATAATTTTTATCTATGTTGAGTATATGATGTTCTCTAAGGGATCATTTGGTCCCAATTAGGAATACCACAAGCTCTATTTTCAAAGTGCAAAGAATTAGCTGGAGATAAGCAAGTTATTTCCTTACTTTGAGAAAAAGTATTGGGGCCTAATGATGGTGAAAGTAGGCAAAGTATGCACTAAGTAGCTTTTTTCTTTCATATTCTGCTGCAGTTTATGTTTGGATACATCAAATAACAAGAAACTTATTACCAGACAGTCTCTTGCAGGACATTCCTGCTTTTGTAGAGTGGCTCTGATTCTATTTTCAACTGTAAGCATAGTGTTTTTAAGTAATAGTTGTGATGAACATGAATGGCAGTTTATATTTACATATTGAATTTTATTCTTTCAAAGTACTTCATGTGGAATATCAAATATGGTAGACAATCAACAAAAATATGTTAGAAGAATGGCTGAATGTCCATTGTAAAGTGTTACCTTGAATGACCTGAATATCTACCTTTTATCATACATAATCAAGAACCAAGTAATTAAGGCTGTTTTACTAGATAATGAAACAACACCAAAAGTTTGTTTGTTTACAAAGTTACAAATATACCCTGGGAAAATCTTTGGACTTATATTAAAAAAAATAGCTTGAACTGGAGAAAAAACTCTCTATGTGTATATTTGTGTGTACTATTTATATGTGTATACACACATATGCATAGATATGTCTCTATCATATATATATATATGCCTATGTGTTTGTGTATATGATAGGTACATACATGTGTGTATGTATGTGTAATGGAGAACTCCCCTCTGCCTCTTCTACCCCCTCCCCAACATACACAGATATTCTCTGCCTTCTTTTGGCTGGCAAACCATGTAGGAACTTGTGAGTGTAGGCTTTCAGCCATGTATGACTCATCATTGAAGTCCACCATTTTGTTGCTGAGGTAGAAGAGGAAATGCCACAACTGAGAAAACCAAAGATCACTTCCATCTGAGAGCCCAATCTGTTGCCACTTCTGAGCTGACAAGAAGTGATATCTGTGAGGAGTAGAGGACAGCCCTTCTCTACTCAGAAATAATGATCACCAACTCTGGAGGAGAGTATGAACTGCAGCTATTTGGATTTATAGCAGGGCTCCTGGTATGTTGACCTCATTTGTGTGTTTCTTTGCTTTAGCATGAACTATGTGAAATTGAAAAGTTTGAAGAAATTATAGCCGCAGCAACCAGGAGTCTCCTCCTTCTCCAGAGTCCAAGCAGTTGGGGGAAAAGTGCCCCAGGCAGGAGAAAGCTCTCTCTAAGGGAAGAATTGTCATGAGAGGGATGCCATTGAAAAGATCAGCCTTGGTTGTTTGATCAGACAACACATAGCACATAGACAAAAGTGAAATGGCTGTCAACCTTGTTAAAAAAAAAAGGCGTCTCGACAAAGCTTGAATATTCAACTATACTAGGGGTAATAAGCTATTGAATAGTATCTAATAATGTTGTAAGGAGTGCTGTGATTCTCTTTGGCCAGCTATTGCTTTTTTCAAGTAGGAATAAATTGATTTCCCCCTTTGCAAAAGGAGCATGATAAATTCCCTAATGAAAACTGTAAAATCCTATAGAAAAGTGAACAAGAATGATTTAACCTCTAAGACCCAAGATTCAGTTCTCAGTGCCTTAGGGATGTCATCAGGGAAATATGAGTTGGTCATTTGTTGAGAAGTAGAATTAATAGGTTGACAGCTTCAGTGTTCCACTGGCATCTTTGTGAGGAAACAAAAAAGCAAGGATGGTTTGTAGCATATTCAGTGGATGCCCTGGTCTTATGGAGGACTTCCCACATGATTCCCACAAAATGTCTAGTCATAGATGGGTTGAGATCTGAATCATTGAAGGGGACACCGAAATTAGTGAGAGCATAGGTTGATTTCATGATCCTTTTTTCTGGTTAAAAGGGGGTGGGAGAAATTTCTTTTTGATTATCCCATCAATAAGACCGAATATCAATTCCCTCTCCCCACCTGCCATCAAAACCTACTTTTAAGAAAGGGTCTGAGTTAGCCATTCAATATGTTTAGGTTTAATGAGGAGTAGATACATTTAAATAGCAGGCAAAATAAGACCAAGTGATGGCTCTTGAAAGGTACAGTTTTAGGTATCACAGAGAATGAGAAAGATTTTTTTTTTCCTTTGAGAGTCCCGAAACTACATTACACGGGTTCCAGTCACTTTAAATCACAGTATCAGAGAGCTGTACAAGGATGTCAGAAGCCAACTCCTTTATCATATGGGGAGGAAAGTGTAACATAGTAAAGTTAAGCTACTCTTCCAAGTTCACATATGTCATGTTTAGGGGAAAGATTTGATTTCAGGACCTATGACATCACAGCTAGTGTTCTTTCTACCATATCCTGAATAAAATCAGACCAGCATATGAACTAACCAGAAAAAAAAATGACATTCCAACTTTACCTTTGAAACATTTCTCTAAACTCTACACGTGCTTATGATGTTCCTAAGGCAATAATCATATCATTTCTTAAAATCCAGAAAATTTTAACATCTACATGGACTATTCACTGCCCATTTCCTGTTGATCTGCTTCTCAAGGACCAAAATCAGATGAGAGAGAGATCTTGAGGAAAACTCCTATCTTATTGTAGCTAACTATAAGAACTATAGTTTAGGGGACTTTATTTTGGTTTCTTGTTGCAAATGATTTTTCTTCTTAGCTCTAGGGGAATTCAAGTCAGCAAAGAAAAGCAAATTTATCACTTCTGAAAACTGCAGCTAGACCCCCAAGACAGAACGATTACCCCCAAAATTGAATTTAAATAAAAGTAATTAGTTTTATCTTGTTTTTTAATTCATTTACCTCTGCACAGAAATCCTCCTGGAGTTTTGAAACTCATCAGTGATTACCCCTGGAGCTGATCCAATAATGGGAGAATAAATACACCATTAACCAATTATACATAATGACTCTAAGACATGCCAATAGTGGTGTAGTCCAGGTGATTTATAAGGCTTTCTTGAAACAGCCTCCTCACAGTTCACGTTTTGTATAAAAACACATTAAAGGTAAGTATGGCTTTAGAGCTAGTAGCACTTTTTCTCCTAAAGACACTAGTAAACAATTCAAGCAATATATATATATATATTTTTTACACATGTGATGGTTGTGAAATGTGAACATTCAAGTTTCTAGAGAAAGAGATGTTTATCTGAAGTGAATTAAGATAAATTTAGGAATTTTTTTACCAGGTGGTAGCTCAATAGATTCAGCCCAAGTTGCTCCAGTCCAGCATTATCTAAATGTAGGTCATGATAGAATATATACTGACAGTCTCCTTGAATTCTCTGTGCAAAACTAAAAGATTTTCAGCAATCCCAAAGTGCCTATCTAACATCACCACACACAACTAGAACACACTTGGTACTCTGTAGGAACTAGGTTTAAGAGACCTCCTTATAAGTAAGTAAGAGGATAGAAAAGAAGCTAAAGATTTGAGTCCAGGAAATATTCACATATGATGTGATAGTTTCTTCTGTTGTTTCTTTCTTCAAAATCCAGTGCATGTGCCAGCTCATCTATGCAGTTTTCCCTGATCTCTTCCCCCCAACCCAGATCAAAGTATTTTTCCTCTCCTCCTATTTCTTATGGCAATTTTTCTCCTTTGCCCCTACCACACCCTATTTCATGCCAAATATTCGTGCCCTTTATTCCATCTATTAGATTGCAAACTCATTGAGGGCAAGGATTGTGTTTTTGTTTGTTTGTTTTTTCTTAACTTTGTACCCCCATCTTCATGTACATAAGTTTTAAGAAATTTTTGTGGAACTGAATTAAATTGATGAGCTGGCTGTTCCAATTGGACCAATGTCATAACATGATTATGTATAGTGTTTTTAAAGTTTATCAATAACTTTATTAAAAATCTTTCACTTGATGTAAAATGAAGCAAAACAGTTTCCATTCCCTCGTTATACTATATTACCCAAAATAAATTCCAAATGCAATTTACTAGAAGTGACAGTATCGATTTTGAATAATGAAGAGGCAGTCAAGCGAGCCTGTTAACCCACATTTACTTTTACATGACAACTAGGCTAGATGAGGTGGGCAGCTCGGTGGCACAGTGTATAGAGCACTGGCCCTGGAATCAGGAGGACCTGTGTTCAAATGTGAGCTCAGACACTTACTAGCTGTGTGATGCTGGGCAAGTCACTTAACACTGTTTGCCTTGGTTCCCAATGTGGAAAATGAGCTGGAGAAGGAAATTGCAAACCACTCCAGTATCTTTGCCAAGAACACCACAAGTGAGGTCACAGAGAATTGGACATGACTGAAACAACTCAACAAGAACAAAAAACTAAGTGAGGTAGGAACCAGGGCTGCTAAAGAAGATATAATAAGATATAATAATGATCTCATATATCAGACTTCATACTTCTTCAAAGTGCTTTCAAAATCTATCATTTTTTCCCTGTCATATGAGAGATTGAAATTATTTTTCTTGGCTTCAGAGGGCTAGCTAGACTACTGGAACAGCAAGAGTATATTGCAAATATGTAATTTTTCTCCTCAGCAAATTCTTATTAATTAAAGTAGTTCAAAAATGAAATTAGTTGCTTCTCAAGGTAAGGTGTTTCCCACCACTGGGTTCTTTAAGTCCAGGCCAAATGACTGGGGTTGTTGTAGATGGGTAGGGATTGGACTGGATCACCTGTGAGAGCTTCTCAAATTCTGAAATTCAATGAAACTCAGAACTCAGAAACTCAGGAGCCAAGCATGAAAGGTAGTATTAGCCTCATTCTACAAATGGAGAAACTGAGATGCAGAGAAGTTAAATGTTTTCATCGCATAGTGAGTAGGCAACAGATTAGAGACTAGAGCTCAAACTTGAGTCCTAGTCTGGTATTTTTGCCACTTAATTTCAGCCCCTAAATTCACAACTGGATCAGAGGACACAAAACATAGCACCATGAAATGACTTGAAAATACTACAAAGGAATAGATTGAGATGCAAACTGATGCAACCTAAGCTTTAAGTCACGCTTAATTATTGGAACAAAACTAGTTTCAAAGTGGGGAAAAAATCAATCAACAGTTTTTACTCCCTCACAAAATGTCAAATAGCCATTTCTATGGATTTCTTCTTTTAACAAATTAGCTAATAGATTTAACATTTTATGGACATGGGTTGTAGCTCTATGAAGTCTGTTCTGTGTGACAACAGTAAAAAAAAATAGCATATTTGAAAGAGTACTGAATTTAAAAATTAGAAGATTTGGATTTGAATCCTGGCTCTACTCGCTACTACCTGTGACCTTGGAACAAATCACTTAACCTCTCTATATCTCAGTTTATACATCTCTACAATCGGAAGGTTGGTTTAGATAAGACAGGAGTTAAACGTTTAAAAAGTTTACATTCTATTTAGGGTAAACAACATATAAGCAGATAGGAAATGCAACCATGCATAAAAAATAAGTGCAAAACATTTTTCAAGGGAAAGTGAGTATTGGCACCTAGTATGGTAGAGGTAAAGCTAGGTAATGACCTCACATAAGAGATGACGTGAAACAACACTTGAGGAGCGTTAGGGATTCAAAGAGGCAAAGGTGAAGAGGAAGAGCATCTCAGTCACAGGTGACAGAAAGTAAATGGGGAACATTGTATATGGGGACCAGCAAATAAGAAAGCTCAACTTCACAAAGGAATTTAGATGTATGACACTTAGAAGGATTTTAAATACCATACCAAAAAATGTATTTTGTCCTTAAGGTACCAAGAATCCACTGAATCTTCTTAAGCAGAGGGGTGATGTAGTCAGATCTGTTCTCTAGAAATACTAATTTTACAGCAGATTTATGAAGTTTAGATGAGAGAGGGAAGAGTCTGGAGGTTAAGAGAGCAATTTAGAGATTATTGCCAAGTGAGTGGTGAAAAGGGACTGAACAATGGTGTTGGGTGTATGAGCAGAGAGAAAGGGTAGGGGAGTAAGAAATTTGTAGGGTGGAATTGACAAGTCTTGGCAAATGATTAATTGGATACAGGAGGTGTTTGAGAGTGAACATCATTTAAATACCACTTTAAATATATCAAATTGTAGCTTTCTGTAGGTGGTCCTCTCTGTACTCTTTCAATTAATGACTCTACCTTGGGCTTTGAGTAAAAGAGCCTGGGATTAATTGTTTGTCTAAAGGTAAAGCATTATGTATTAAGATAGAGACATCAACTTCCCTGAAAAAAAAAATAACTAGTTAAATGAGGATTTGCCAGACCCATCAGTTACTTCCAGTCATTAACCAAATAGGTAACAACCTTTGGAACCTAGCCTAGAAGGAAAAATACCTATTCAAGTAAGAGTGTTGGAATTCTCTCTTGTCAGCAAAAGGAATATTTTACTGATTTTATTTAATATTTGAAAAACTAAATTCAACATAAATTTTGTTCAGTACCTACTCTGTGTGTCACTGGAAAGTAGGAAAATTATAATTACGGATAAGTAACATTATGTCTCATCAAGTATCTTAAAATCCAGTAATCTGCGTCTAGACTTAGAACTGCAAAGAAGTTTAGGAATATAAGTAGCTTATATTTGTATCATGCTTTAAGATTTAGGGAAAAATACATGTATTATAATTGTATATATATATATCTGTATATATATACATATCTACACAATATATGTATATATGTGTATATACACACACACACAGATAGATAGATAGATAGATAGATAGATAGATAGATAGATAGATAGATAGATAGATATAGATATATAGAGATATATCTCACAACAGCCTTGTGAAGAGGTAAGTAAATAGAGCATCATGAGACTCTGACTGATAGATTATGTGACTTGAACATAGTCACACTGCTGAAAAATATCCAAGATAAGATCAATATTCCTGTCTCCCATGGCATTCTGCCTTAAATTATATACAACACTAGATCTAACACATCTTCTAGTAAGGTCCCTTCCTTTTATCGATTAGGGAACTAAAGTTTGGAGATAAACGCTAATTTTTCCAGGTAACATTTTAGTAGGAGACAAATCTGTTTTAAAATCTACAATGCTATGTCTACTTCACTACACTGTTACTATATACTTAAATAGATAGCTACAATCTCTCCCGTTACAGAACCACCTGTAAACAGAACCTGGTAAAGGATCTCCTAACTTCAAACTTGGATTATGCCAGTAGCTCTGTGGTTTTCACTCTGTCCAGCATCACCTGTCTATTCTCCACTCAACTGCCAAAGCAAACTTCCTAACATGCAGGTTCGACCATCTTACAACCCTACTCACTAAACTGTCTTTGTTGTGATTTCCTTATTACCTCAAAGAATAAATATAAAATTCTAATTGGTTTTTAAAATCTTTCCCACCCTGGGCCTTTCTTACCATTACAATCTTTGCACTTTACTTCTGTCCATATTCTTCACAATCAAGAAGCACCAGCATTCTTACTCACACAAAGTACTTTATTTTTGGACTCTATGCCTTTTTATGGTGCAAATGCCTAGAATTCTCTCACTTCTCATTTCTGTCTCATGGCTTGCCTAGATTCTTTCAAGACAAAGCTCACATTACTCTCCAAAAAGGACTCCTCCACCCCCACATTCCACAGTGCCTCACCTCTGGCATTGTGTCACTTTTAAACTGTGTGCATCTTGCATGTACATATTTATTTCATGTTGTCTCCCTCATTAGAATGTGAACTTCTTGAGATCAGAGAACATTTTTTTTTGCCTTTCTCTGTATATCCCTAGAGCTTAGTACAATGCACATAGTAAGGGCTTAATAAATGCTTGTCAAATGTGACATAATCAGTTTCCTTTTTTTTTTCTTGACTTGTAAATGTTCATGGAGAGCAAGACCTTTCGGTCTAAGTGGAACAGATTTTTTTTTAATGGCCTGTTCAGTTCACTGTGCTTCAAATATCATAAGATCAAGAAAAAAAATCCACATAACTTATTTGCTATTGTCAAGCAAACCCTTTTCAAATTAAAAAAAAAAGAAGAAGAATTTTATAGCCTCATATCTTGTCTTTAAATTTCCCCTAGTTAGATGTTATCTCTGATGCAGTAGAACAGAGGAAACACAAGAATGGAAATTGAGAGACTGGATTTGTTCTTAGACTTGGACAAGTTGATTAACCCCTCTGGGCCTCAGTTTTATGATGTGTAAATTGAGGGAACTGGCCTAAAGGATCACTAGGCTTTTATCTCGAATATATTCTAATTTTAACTCTTTTACTTAATTTCTAAGACTTCATTTGACTTGACTGGATAAAGAAATAGTTAAACTAGATAATATCAGTGTTTCTTTTTTTAATGTCATGGTTTATTTTTTAAATATATTTTGTGATTTTTTTAAACATTTCCCAATTATATAGAAAAATGTTTCAACATTTTTTAACTTTAGATTTCCAAATTCTCTCTCTCATACCCCTGCCACTTCTCCAACCTTAAGAAAGCAAACAATATATCAATTATATTTGTAAAGTTGTATAAAACATATTCCCATATTATCCATGTTGAAAAGAAAATGTACATGCATAAAAATAAGAAAAATAAAGAAAATATTTTAAAAGTATATTTCAATCTGCACTCAGAGTTCATCAGTTCTCTCTCTGGAAGTGGATAACATTTTTCACTATGGGGCCTGATATCTATGTTTCTTCCACATTTAAGATACTATGGCATGCATAGCCCCCAAGGTAGCTTTAAAAAAGTAGGATATAGATATAGATATCAGTATAGATATAGACAGATACACATATATTGTATGTGAGTGTATAGCAAAATATTCTTGGCAGTACATTTTGTGTTAGGGGAAAACAACAATAGCAAACTTGGAAACAGAGTGGGTAACCATTGATTAAGGACTGGCTATGAGACTTCATAGATATAATGAAATATCATCTGGCCATAAGGAAGGACAAATCTGAAGTATACAGAGAAATATGAGACAATTTAGGAGATCGTAGCTCTACAGCTAGGAGAAACCTTGAAAATCATTAAGTTTTCATGGGATCATAGATTCAGGGCTGGAAGGGACCATACATAGCATGTAAACACAAACCCTCACTTTTTGAGGTGAATAAACTGAGATCCAAGGAGGATAAATATATTACCCAAGGTCATACAATCAGTGTTCTTTCCAGTGTACCATACTGCTTTATAAAGTATATCAGGTGCAGAGCAAAGAAAGCAGAACCACAAGAAAAATATAGACCATGACCACCATGTTGTCTTGGCAGCTAGGTGGCACCATGGCTAGAGTGCCAGGCCTGGAGTCAGGAAGAGTCATCTTCCTGAGTTCAAATCTGGTCTCAGACTCTTACTAGCTGTGTGACCCTGGGCAAGTCACTTAACCTTTTTCCTCTCCATTACTTCATCTATAAAATGAGCAGGAGAAGGATATGGCAAATCACACCAGTATCTTTGCCAAGAAAACACCAGTGGGGTCATTCAGAATTGGACGTGACTGAAATGATTGAGCAACAAGAACAACAAAAGTCATGTGAAGGAAAACCCTACTAAGAGGTAGGCTGAAGGTAATTACAAGTATTTGTTTCAGAGAGTAGTTGATTAATCACATCTTCTCTTCATAGAGTGGCTAGCTAGAGTGGGAGGGTTACCATGGATAATGGTTTAGTTTCCATTGCTTGCTAAATTGGTTTTACTTAGCTAATTTATGGTTGTGGTGGTGTTGATGGTGGTGGTGGTGGTGATGATGATTATGTGATGATGTCGTGGATGTTGATGTTTAAAGATGTATACCATGTATGGGACAAGGAGGCAGGGCATAAAAATATAAAAGGCATTAATAAAACATTTTTAAGAAAAAGTGTTATAAGGAATGGGGCTATATTTTGTGAATTAACACATAATGACAGGACTTCATTTATCAAAAATCCAAAGCAATTAATAAAATAGATTAAATGATCACTGAGATAGACAATTGCTCTAATATAAATACAAACAGCTTTAAGCAGCAAGTGGTTCACTTAAAAAATAAAAAGGATTTACCATTTATTAGTGAAAGATACCCATTAGATCTATACATCTAGAAGTGGTAGTTAGTGTAAACATTACACCAAATTTTTTCTTTTTCTTTTTTTGAGGTTTTGTTTTTTGTATTACAGGAAGCACCAAGAAAAAGTAGCATTTCCTTGCTTCTGGAAACTTATTTGTTTTACAAGTCTACAGTAAAACAACTCTTACAAGGTTCTAGTGATTCCTCCATGGCTCTGTAGGGTCCAAGGTTGGTCTGAAAAAGATATATGAGGAGGTAAAATCCAGTTATATTGTTACAGCCTTCTAAATCCCATGTGAAGAACTGTGTTATTAATAAAGTCCTAAACATATTACAAATCAGGCCAGTTACCACATGTATGTGCTTGTATGTATGTATGTGTGTATACATATATATTTATTCACACACATATATGTATACACATATAATATAGGTATATACATACACGATATATGTATACACACACACACACACATATATATAAGGAAACATACAAATGTATATAAACATATATTTGCACATATATATAATTTGGCTCATTATTGTAATTGTGGATGGAATCTTAATTCAGAGAAATGATATAGCATGTTTAAAAGAAGAAATGAGAACTATTCATCTTAGCTGTCAAAACAAAAGACCCTGAAATTAATGACGCTAAGCTTGTTATTAACATGAGAACTGTCATGTGGAACGAGTTTGCTCTAGAGGTCAGTGTATTCTTTTAAAACATCTTTAGTGCTCAGAATCATGTTTTAGCCTGTTCCCCATGTCGACCTAGGGGAATAAAAGAATGAGGGTGAATACTCTCTGGAGTTCTTTATCTAGCCCATCAAACTTGATTAAATGTTATACAAAGTGAGTCAATGTAAGCCATGGGAAAGGCAGTGAGCATCATTCAAAGATTACAGAGGGCACTTTTGCTGCACCATTAAAAAAATCCAACACATTAGTCATATGTTTATGGAATTTACTTTGTGGCCCTATTAGAAATCAGTTGGTTCTTCCTTCTTCTTTTCCCCTCGAACCCTATATATACTACAAACCACAAAACTTTGAATAGTTTTGGAACTATAGTGGGTGAAAAACAATTTGATTCTAGGTATCACTGTCTCTCTGTGTCTGTATTTCCTTTTCACTATCTATCTCATTGCTCCATTTTTTATGAAATTGTACCTTCAAGTATTTCACTTCTGGCACAAAATTCCCAAAGAAAACATATTTTAAAAACACCAACCAATAAAGCAGCAACAGATTTTTAAAAAGCAAATTAAAATCAAACATTTTAGACAGTTGAAAACAATGATGTTTGACTTCAAACAAGCTATATGTTTGAAGGAGATTTTTCCAGTTTCTGTTGGACACTTTTGCATCTTGTAGATACAAACCAAATGTGTTCTAGGTTACAAAAACTGATTCTAGAATCATAGAATCCACTAATTAGAAGCAACATCGCAGGACAGTTAAATCCATCGATGAATAGGAATTTTTACACAGATTAGGAAATTAAATCTGAGAGAGGAGACAAGATTTTGTCAAGGTCAAACAGTAAATAGGAGACAGAGGTATGGATGAAATACAACTTAAATCCTACTTCAAGTAACATTTATTAAGCACCTACTATATACCAGGTACTTTGTTATTTATCATATTTGCAAAAGCAAAAATTAAAAAAGGCTCTGCTCTCAAGACCTTGCCATCTTCTGGATATGTAAATAAACATTATATATATATATATATATATATGTATATATATGTATATATATACACATACATATATAGACATAGATAAATTTATATAGAGATATATGGAAGGAGAAAATAAACCAAGAAGCCAAGAGAAAGCCAAGTGAGATGAGAGGAAATACCTCCAGAGAAAGAGATAAAAAGTCTCTAGTATTCAGAATGCCATTTTAGCCGGAGTTTTGAATCTGAAGGAGGGAGATAAAAGCTATCTAGCCTTTGTTTCATTTCAGATTCCCTGACTAGGTAAACACTTTCAGCAAACTCTAGATTCTGAAAAGAAAGGAAATTAATCAACTAGATTCAGATTATCAGGAATAATGAATCCTGATAAAGGAGTCTATTATTGTAGTTAGTGCTGTATTCTTGCAATGGGCTAGAACCAGTTACCATATTTTACATAATTGTAACTACAAATTGTACTAATTCAAATCCATGTGAGCACTTCAAGGAGTAGAGCAGCAAGGAATCAAGGTAAGCTCCTCACAGCTAGCTTCCCTCCGATAGTCTGGGGAGCCCTAAACAAAGAAGGAACTGGTACACTTAAACTTCTACAAACATTTGGTATCTACTCTGTGCAGGCACTGGTGATGCAAATGAGAAGCAATATAGTCTCTGCCCTCAAGGAGTTAATACTTTAATTTGGAAGAATATGACATAGATATAAATGTAACTATGATATATCATAGGCAGTTAAGTGGCACAGTCAACAGAGTACTGGACTTGGAGTCAGGAAGAACTGAGTTCCAATACTGTCTGAGATATTTATAAGCTGTGTGACCCTAGGCAAGTTACTTAGCTATGACCTGCCTCGGTTTCCTCAAGCATAAAATGGGGAAAATTCGGGGAATGAGATAATATGCCTAAAGAACTTTGCAAGTTTTAAAGTTGCTATTATGATCTTTTTACTATTATTGTTATTACAGAATGTGATAAGGGCAAAAGAGAGATACAGATGAAGTTCAATAAGAAAATGTAAGAATACCTTCAGCTTGGGTGATCAGAACACGCTTCATGTATGAGGTAGCAACTGAACTATATCTCAAAAAGAAATGCCAGCTCTCCATACAAAAGAGATGTAACGTAGCATATACCAGGTGTGAGATATAGCCTGTGAGAATACAGTAGTGGAAGCAGCTGGCAGCCAAGTTTAATTGGAGAATGCTTGTAAAATAAAGGGGTAGTTGGAATCACAGTATGAAAGGCCTTGAATGCCAGGCAAAGGGGTTTTCTTTCTTGTGTAATAGTTATGTGAGACCTACTGAAGATTTTTGAGCACGGGAAGCAGGACAACTGTCCTATTTATTTAGGGACATTTGGCACCAGTGTCCAGGAGTCAGCTGAGACAGAATCCAGAGAACACTGATAGTTAATTTTCAAAGTGATCACTTAAACTTTGGAAACTGGAAAAAGCTACAAACCAGGCCTTGTTTTTTTTTTATTTTTTATTTTTCTCAATTTAAGAAAGTGATGGAGAAAAGGTTAATTCAGATTAAACTTAAAAATATGTTGTGCATGCAATTTTTAAAGGGCAGGGGAGCCAGGAGATGGTTGTTAAATATTTACCACAATATCTGTGGATTTTAGAGAAAGAGATGTGGGGAACAGAAAGAACTGAGGAGAGTAGGACAAGGTTGGGGGAAAGACAACATCATACTCTCTTACCATCTCTCCCTTTCACTTCTCCTCTTTACAGACTGTGGTGGAAGGGAGGCTGGGACTTTAATAAGGAAATTTGATCTGGTAATTATGCAGGAATAAGCTACTCATACTGACAAAATCTATTCCTCCTGGGGGGGTTGGTGTTTACCCCACCTCCTCCAAAAAGCTGTTGTGGGTATGGGGGGGTATGGAAAAAAATGAGAGGTCCAGGATAGGGACTAGCACCCTTTCCATCTGCTGAAGCTCATTCCCTGCAATACTCACAGAGGGTAGGTTCATCTATGCAAGAAGGAGTTCAGTGGTGTACTGGAGCTAGCCCTTGCAAATTCTCTAGACCCAGCTCCTAAAGGCTATTTTTTGTATTTTCAGCATGTGCGTGTGCACCTCAGAAATCAAGAGATGCTTCAAATCAGCACTTGATTTATTGTTCTGTTGATTGTCTAGACTTAAGAAAGTTATAGATAAAATGTTAATAATGTAGATTAAATGTAAAAGTGTTCTATCAGCTAATCAGAATTTATTAGTATTACATTACTACTATATGTCAGATGTTGTGCTACTCTCTGGAGATACAAAGAAAAGAAAAAATAAAACATGCATCATTTTATTTTGTTGGAACTCTCTGCTGTCCTGAGATTTTGTTGTTGTTGTTCAGTCATTTTAGGCATATCCAACTCTTCCTGCCCGTGCTTTAACAGGAGCATACTCTGAAGGAATCTTTAAAAATGGTATAGAAATCCATTGAAAAGCATTTCAGCCTCTGGAGCTAACTCTTTGAATTCCATTCTTCCCTTCATTACCAAGGTCTGCTCTATCTTCCAATCCTCCTAATTGCAACCAATATGGTAGAGGGCTTATTTATTTATTTATTTATCTATTTATCTATTTGTTTGTTTGTTTGTTTATGTATCTATCTAGTCATCCATTCATCTATTTATTTATTCATCCATTTATTTATTTATTTATTTATCTATCTGTCTGTCTGTTTATTAATTAATTAATTAATTTTAGTCAAGTTCAAAGTGTGGTCAAATTGGTTATGTCAATTCTTTCCTATCTATTTCACTCCTCAAGTTTCTTTTTTTTATTAATTAATTTATTTTTTAGTTTTCAACATTCATTTCCACAAGATTTTGAGTTCAAATTTTTCTCTCCATCTCTCTCCTCCCCCCATCCCAAGATGGTATGTATTCCGATTGCCCATTTCCCCAGTCTGCCCTCCTTTCCATCACCCTAACTTCCTCTTATCTTCTTCCCCCCTTACTTTCTGCTAGGGCAAAATAGATTTCCATACTCCATTTTCTGTATATATTATTTCCCAATTGCATGTAAAAACAATTTTTAACATTCATTTTTAATACTTTGAGTTCCAAATTCTCTCCTTCTTCCCTCTCCACCCACCCTCATTGAGAAGGCAAGAAATAGGTTATACATCTATAGTCATGCAAAACACTTCCATAATAGTCATGTTGTGAAAGATATTATATTTCCTTCCCTCCTATCCTGTCACCCATTTATTCAATTTTCTACTTTTACTCTGTCCCTTTGCAAAAGTGTTTGCTTCTGACCACCTCCTCCCCTAATCTGCCCTCCTTTCTGTCATTCCCCCCCCATCTCCTCCCCCTCCCCTACTTTCCTGTAGGTAAGATACCCAACTGAGTGTGTATATTATTCCCTCCTTAAGCCAAATGCAATGTGAGTAAGGTTCATTCATTCCCTTTCACCTCTCCCCTCTTCCCTTCCATTATAACAGTTTTTTCTTGCCTCTTTTATGTGAGATAATTTATTACATTGTATCTCTCCTTTTCTCCTTTTCCCAATATATTCTCTCTCACCCTTTAATTTTATATTTTAGATGTCCCTTCACATTCAACTCACCCTGTGCCCTCCGTCTCTGTCTGTCTCTGTGGATAGATAGATAGATAGATAGATAGATAGATAGATAGATAGATAGATAGAAAGACAGATATGATATGATAGATGGTAGATATGGATAGATATAGATGATATAGATATAGATATAGATATAGATATAGATATAGATATAGATATAGATATAGATATAGATATAGATATAGATGATATAGATATAGATTTGCTCCAACTACCCTAACACTGAGAAAGGTATCATGAGTTACAAATATCTTTCCATGTAGGAATGTAAACAATTAAACTTTAATAAGTCCCTTATGATTTCTATTTCCTGTTTACCTTTCTGTGCTTATCCTGAGTCTTGTATTTGAAAGAATGCTTAAAAGTCCTCTATTTCATTGAATTTCCAGTTTTTACCCTGAAGTATTACACTCAGTTTTGCTCTGTAGGTGCTTCTTGGTTTTAATCCAAACTCCATTGACCTCCTGAATATCATATTGAAAGTCTTCAGATCCTTTATGTAATAGATGTTAGACCTTGTGTTATCCTTATTGTGTTTGCACAATACTCAAATTGTTTCTTTCTGGCTTCTTGCAATATTTTCTCCTTGACCTGTGAACTCTGGAATTTGGATACAATATTCCTAGGAGTTTTCCTTTTGGGATCTCTTTCAGGAAGTGATCAGTGGATTCTTTCAATTCCTATTTTACCCTCTGGTTCTAGAATATCAGGGAAGTTTTCCTTGATAATTTCTTGGAAGATCATGTGTAGGCTCTTTTTTTCATCATGGCTTTCAGGTAATCCAATAATTTTAAAATTATCCCTTCTGAATCTATTCTCCAGGTCAGTGGTTTTCCAATGAGATATTTTACATTGTCTTCTATATTTTTCATCGTTTTGGTTCTGTTTTACAATTTTTTGATTTCTCATAAAGTCATTAGCTTCCATTTCCTACATTCCAATTTTTTAAGGAATTGTTTTCAGTGAGCTTTTAGAGTTCCTTCTCCATTTGTCCAATTCTGTTTCTTAAGGCATTTTTCTCCTCACTGGCTTTTAGGACCTCTTTTGCCATTTGGGTTACTCAATTTTTAAGGTGTAATTTTCTTCATTATTGTTGGGCAGTATTTTTTAGCAAGCAGTTGACTCATGTTCTCTTTTTTATTATTATTATTTTTTAATTTTTTGACTCATTTTTTCATGATTTTCTTGCATCACTCTCATTTCACTTCCCAATTTTTCCTTTACTTCTCTTTTTTTTCATTTTTAAACTCCTTTTTGATCTTTACCATGGCCTGTGACCAATTCATATTTTTCTTAGACGCTTTTGATATAGGATCATTGACTTTGTTGTCTTCTTCTGGTTGTATATTTTGATCTTCTTTGTCACCAAAGGAAGATTCTGTGGTCTGAATTTTGCTCATTTTCCTAGCCAAATATTTGACTTTCTACCTCTTTGTAAGGTAGGATTCTGATTCCAATGTTTAAGGTGTCCTATCCTAAACTTCAGGGGTTTTGTGTAGCTGTTTCCTGAGCTACTTCTAGGAGCCTGTAAATTTTCAGTTCTTCCAAGGTGGCATTTTCAAAGGAGAGGTGTTTACTCCTTTTCTGGCCTGTACTCTGGTTGGTCAGTGACCACAAGCAATCTTTTCTGCCTCTTCTTACCCCAGGACTGCCACCCAGGACTGTAGCCCAGATCCAAGTAGATCAAAGCAAGAGAATCTTGACTCAGTGCCAGCAAAGAAATTCCTGCAATTTCCCTCTGATCAGCCACTTGATCCACCCACCATCTATGAGACTGGAGCTCTAGAAGAAGCCACTGATGCTGCTGCTGCTGCCGCCACCACCATTTCTGCAGCCCCAGGCTGGGGCCTGACCATGGTCCTCTTACCTAGGTCCCTTAGACCTTTCCCATTGAACTTCTATCTTGTCTTTGGTGTTTCTAGGTTGAGAAGTCTCAAAACTGCCATGGCTGCCACTGATTCATTCCCCTGATATTTGCTTCAGTCCTGTCTGTGCCAGTGCAGTCCATTCTAGGCTTTGCTCCTCTGTGAGCCCAGTGCAATAGATCTTTCCTGTTTTATTGGGCTGGAAATTTGTTTCACTTTGTCATTTTGTGGGGTCTTCTGCCCTAGAATTTGTTTAATTTGTTTAGAGTAATTTTTTGGAGATATTTGGAGGGTTCAAGCAAGTCCCTGCTTTTATTCCATTATCTTGGCTCTGCCCCCTCACTTCTCAAGTATAAGCTATGCTCAGAATGAATTAGGAGAAGAGGTATTCTCTCTATGTTTGGCCCTATTCCCTCCAATTTCTGATGTTTCCCATTCCCAAATAATTCCCCTTTATGTTGAAAGTTTCAGGGCTCCTGGAGGGCAGAGAAAAAGGGAGCACAAGGATGTGTTGAGAGGGAGAAACTCCTGTCTCCACGGGAGACAATGACACATCACCACATGAAGTCTGCATATCTCCAGTACCATTGTATCCTCCACTGAAAATTAATGGGGAATTGGGAAGGGAGAAATGGAGAAACTAGAAAAACTCAAGAAGCTAAAGAGAATATGAAAAGAAGTGGAATTTTTATTGACAGCAAAACTCTAGAATATAAGGGAACAGGGAGAGTATGTGTGAGTACTAATCAAAAGTAGTAGTTATCATTAAAACGAGTATAGATTCATTAAGAACACAGAGACAAGGGACTGCACATATAATTTTACCAGTATAGCTCCAGCCATTTAATTAAGAAAGCGTACTATAATGCATCTCCACTAAATTTTCCTTTAAATGCTTTTATGTTCCATGGAGGACAAAATTTATTTCTAAGTTAGGTAAAGAAATTCTTTCTACCAATATAGGCAAGCAATTTGTCTGCAATTTATGACCTTAAGAGAGTTTTTCAGAATGCTGAGACCTTAAATGACTCTCAAGGTCATAAAGCGAATAGGCTTCAGAGGTAGAAAATGAACCCAGGCCTTCCTGTTCTCAAAGCCAGTTCTCTATCCACCAAGACACACTGCCTCTCTAAGAGTATGTCAGAAGCAGAGCAAAGATAATGGAGAAAAGTAAGGGACTTGTCTAAGCTCTCCCAAATTACCCTCCAAACAATTTAAAATAATACCTCAAAACTGGGGGGGGGGCAGAGCGAAGATGGCAGCTGGAAGGCAAGGACTAGTGTGAGCTCCCCACCAAGTCTCTCTCCAAAAACCTATTAAAATTGGCTCTAAACCAATTCTAGAACTGCAGAACCCACAATATAGCAGACAGAAGCAGGGCTCCAGCCCAGGACATCCTGGATGGTTGCTGCGTGAGGTCCTTCGCACACAGAGCTGGGAGCAGAGCAGCGGAGAGCAGAGCAGAGCCCAGCATAGGTGGCACAGACCAACCAGACCAGAACCTGCGTGGAGCAGGCCCTAGCACCCTGAATCAGTGAGCTGCGGCAGTTACCAGACTTCACAACCAACAAACACCAAAGACAACAGAGAAGGTTAGTGGGAAAAGCTGCTAGGGACAGTGGGATAGAGTTCATGGTTCAGCCACCACCCCGGGGCAGGGGAGTTAGGGCAGCTACAGAAGTACAGCTGCAATTACTTCTGGCCCCAGGCCCACCTGGTGGGAGGAGTTAAGTGGCGAATCAGAGCAGGAGAGAAGAGCCTGCTGAAGATCTAAGTCCAGTACAGATTGGGGGTTCTTGGGGAAGGAGGAGTGCTGGTGTGGCAGAGCTGGCACATCCCCCCAAGCTTAGAACATAGAACTCTTTTGTCTACAAGTAGTCATACCCCACTGAAAAAGTCAAGGGTCAAATAAGTTGGCTGGGAACATGACCAGGCAGTGAAAAATGCACTCAGACTCAGTCGCAGACTTTAGAATCTTTCTTTGGTGACAGAGAAGAACAAAGCATACAGCCAGAAGAAGTCAACAAAGTCAAAGAGCCTACAACAAAATCCTCCAAGAAAAACATGAACTGATGTCAGGTCATGGAAGAGCTCAAAAAGGAGAAGGAAAAGCAAGTTAGAGAAGTAGAGGAAAAGTTGGGAAGAGAAATGAGAATGATGTGAGAAAACCATGAAAAACAAGTTAATGACTTGCTAAAGGAGACCCAAAAAAATACTGAAAAATATACCGAAGGAAACAACACCTTAAAAAATAGACTAACTCATACAGCAAAAGAGCTCCAAAAAGCCAATGAGGTGAATATATATATACACAGAGGGAGAGAGAGAGAGGGAGAGAGAGAGAGAGAGAGAGGGAGAGAGAGAGAGAGAGAGGGAGAGAGAGAGAGAGAGGGCACAGGGTGAGTTGAAGATGAAGGGAAGATATCTAAAAGAAATAAAATCAAATTAAGGGATGAGAGAAGAATATATTGAGAGAGGGACATAGGGAGAGATAAAATGAGGTAAATTATCTCGCATAAAAGTGGCAAGAAAAAGCAGTTCTGTAGGAAGAGAAGAGAGGGCAGGTGAGGGGGAATTAGTGAATCTTGCTCTCATCAGATTTGACCTGAGGAGGGAATACCATACATACTCCATTGGATATCTTACCCCACAGGAAAGAAGGAGGAAGAAGATGAAAAAGAGGGGATGATGGAAGGGAGGGCAGATGGGAGTGGAGGTAACCAAAAACAAACACTTTTGAAAAGGGACAGGGTCAAGGGAGAAAATTCAATAAAGGGGGATAGGTTAGGAAGAAGCAAAATGTAGTCTTTCAGAACATGAGTATTGTGGAAGGGTTATACATAATGATACGCATGTGGCCCATGTTCAATTGCTTGACTTCTTAGGGAGGGTGGGTGGGAAGGGAAGAGGGGAGAGAATTTGGAACTCAAAGTTTTAAAAAATAGATGTTCAAAAACAAAAAAAAGGTTTTGCATGTAACTAGAAAATAAGATACACAGGCAATGTGGCATAGAAATTTATCTTGCCCTACAAGATAGGAAGGAAAAAGGGGATGGGAGGGGAGTGGGGTGACAGAAGGGAGGGCTGCCTAGGGAACAGGGCAACCAGAATATATGCCATCTTGGAGTGAGGGGGGAGGGTAGAAATGGGGAGAAAATTTGTAATTCAAACTTGTGAAAATCAATGTTGAAAACTAAATATATTAAATAAAAAATATTTTTATGCAAAAAAAAATAATACCTCAAAACAAATTATTGGGTAGCAGAACCCAGAAAAGGATGAAGTGAAACAATATTCCAACCCAAGACAATTTAGAAAGACTTCAGGAAAAGTCTGTGTCACTGGAGTAAAAGGGGAGCACAGCAGAGCACTAGTGGTGTCTAGGCAAGACAGAGGGAGGTTTCTAGCCCCAGCACAGTCAGCATTTGAGACTTGAATAGCAGGCCAGTTGCACAGAGCACCAGTAGAAGGTGAGTTGCTAGGCCTAAAAGCCCCAGTACATCTGGTGAGTGGTCAGACCAAGAGAACTCAGTGTAGTACACTTAGTAGAGGGGTCCCTGTACCAGGCACAAGAAGCTTGGGATATTGCTCCCAGCACCCCAAGAACAGAGCACAAATTAAAAAGTAAAGAATAGGCTGGAAAATGAGAAAAACACACAACCCTAACCATAGAAGGCTACTATGGTGACAGGGAAGATCAAAACACAAATGCAAAAAAGGTCAACCACGTCAAAGTGCTTGTGCATGTGAAGCCTCAAAGAGAAATAGGAATTTGTCTCAGGTCCAAAAAAGAACACCTGGAGGAGCTCAAAAAAGAATTTAAAAATCAAATAAGAGAGGTAGAAGAAAAATTGGGAAAAGTAATGAGAGCAATGTAAAAGAGTCATGAAAAAAAATCAACAGCTTGGTAAAAACAAAATGCACAAAAAATAGAAGAAAGATATACAAAAAATTGACTGAAGAAAACAATGCCTTAAAAAAGACCAAATGGAAAAGGAGGTACACAAATCCACTGAAGAAAACAATGCCTTAAAAAATACAATTAGCTGGGGGCGGAGCCAAGATGGCGACTGGAAAGCAGTAACTGGCGTGAGCTCCCCACCAAGTCCCTCCAAAAACCTATGAAAAAATGGCTCTGAACCAAGTCTAGAACTACAGAACCCACAAAGGGGCAGAGGGAAGCAGGACTCCAGCCCAGGTCTGCCTGGATGGTCTCGGGGTAAGGTCTGTCCCGAACAGAACTCCCAGCCCCCAGCCGAGGGGAGCGGAGCTGAGCCAAGCAGAGCCCAGTGCGCGAGGCGGCGTGGCGCGGAGCGGGGCAGCAGACCACGGACCGACGAGACCTGGAGTGGAGCGGAGGGTGCCCTAGCTCGCAGAATTACTGAGCTGTGGCATGTACCAGACCTCACAACCCACAAACAGCAAAAGGTTAGTGGGGAAAGTGGTGGGACGGGATCGGAGTTTGCGGTTCG
>CM053624.1:204609490-204638665 GCA_028646595.1 Phalanger gymnotis | reverse complement strand
GTTAGATTTCTATTCTTATCAGGGTATGTTATTCCCTTCTTTAACCAGATCAGATAACAGTAAAGATCAAATACTGCTCTTCTCCCTCCCTTCTTTCCCTCTACTAAAATGTGTTTTTGTGCCTTTTCATTTGGTGTAATTTACCCTTTTCTAGTACCTCCTTACCTCCTCTCTCAAAGCCCTCCCTTTACATCTCTTAATTATGTTTTTTATCCTTGTATCAGTTATTTTATACAGTCTACGTGTATCCCTTTCAATTGTCATAATAGCTGTACTATTCTCAAGATTGACATATATATGTATACATATAAAACATACATAAGATGATGTAATTCTATGTAAAGAGGCAAATAATTTGCCGTTATTGATTAATAAGGTTTGTGGGGGTTTTCCCCCCGTTTACCTTTTTAGATCTCTCTTGAGTTTTGTATTTGGAAATCAAATTTTACATTGAGTTCTGGACTTTTCATCAGGAAGGTCTGGAATTCCCTTATTTCATTGAATCTCCATCTCCTTCCCTGAAAAATTATGCTTAATTTTGCTGGATAGTTCATCCTTGGTTGTAGTCCCAGCTCCTTTGCCCTTCGGAATATCATATTCTAGTTTCTCCTGTCTTTTAAAGTGTAAGCTGAAAGATCCTGTGTGATCCTGACTGTAGTTCTATGATATTTGAATTGTTTCTTTTTGGCTGCTTGAAGTATTTTCTCCTTGATTTTATAATTCTGATAGTTGGCTATAACATTTCTTGGAGTTTTCAGTTTGGGTTCTCTTTCATAGGGTGATCGGTGAATTCTTTGAATGACTATTTTGCCCTCTGGTTCTAGGACCTCTGGGCAACTGTCTTTGATAATTTCTTTGAGATACTGTCAAGGCTCTTTTTTTTTCATCATGGATTTCTGGTAGACCAATAACTCTTAAATTGTCTCTCCTGGATGTATTTTCCAGGTCAGTTGTTTTCCCCATCAGATATTTCACATTTTTATCTATTTTTTCATTCTTTACATTTTGTTTTACTACTTCTTGATGCCTCATAGAGTCATTAGCTTCCACTTGTTCAACTCTTAATTTTTAATGAGTTTAATGAGTTTTAATGAACCTTCATTTTGCTTTTGAGTCTCCTTTTCCAATTGGTTGATTTTACCTCTCAGGGTGTCATTTTCTCTATTTAGATTCTGAATCTCCATAGCCATTTCGCCAATCTTATTCTTTAGGGACTTGATTTCATCAGTGGATTTTTTTTTCCATTTTTTCTTTTACCTCCCTAATTTGGTTTTTAAAATCCTCCTTTAGCTCTTCCAGTAATGCTTTTTGGGCTGGAGTCCAGTTCACATTACCTTTTGAGGTATCAGATGTGGATATAGTGCCATTTTATCCTCTTCTAAATTGGTATTTTGATCCTGCCTGTCTCCATAAAAAGAATCAATGGTCCTTGGTTTTTTTGTGTTCTTCATGTTGGTTAGCCTTTTCCTGGCTTTACAATAAATTTCTGCTTTAGGGGCTCAGGGCTCACTGTCCCAGCTTTCTTATTCTCCTGAGGTGTGGGGGAGGGGGTCTGGCTTCCTGAAATCTCCTCTTCCCCTTGGGGTGTTCTCCAGTACTGTTACTCTTCAGCAACGATCTCAGTTCTTTGTTGTTCAAGCTGGGTGTCTGGCCCTTCCCCTGGGTGAGCAAGAGTATATCTGGGCTCCTGGTGTTCACCCCTGCTGGCTCTGCCCCTCTGGGACTCAGGTACTCCCACTACTTGGCCAGCTTTTTTTTTTTCTTTTTTCCACCGGGGAATTCTCTGGGTCAGGAGGGGAGGGATTAGAGCCATTTACCTGTCCGTTTTGTCTCCCGGAAGTTTAAGAAGTGTCCTTTGGGCTGCAAGCCTCGGGAGTTGGTGTCTCACAGGCTGGTGGCATTGCGCTGCCTCTCATCACTTCCACAGAATGCTGTCCTGCGTTGGGAGGCCTGGAGATCTCCACTGGTTTTGGGTGCCTGGATTTCTCTCAGCCTGTCTCCCATGTGGGTTTCCCAGGCAGTTGCTTCTGCTTTGGTCCCGTCTGGAGCAGCTCTGCACGCCAAGCTCTCTCCTAGCCTACAGATTCATTCCTTCAGCCTTTCAGACTCTCCTGGCTGGGAAATTTGCCCCACTCAGACTTTTCGCGGTTTTTAACTCTCTCAAATCTGCTCAAATTCACTTTTTTATAGGAATCTGACAGAACTTGTGAGAGAGCTCAGGTAAGACGCTGTTTTCATGCGGCCATCTTGGCTCTGCTGCCCAACGAATATTTTTAGAGAAAAGAAAAATAGGAATAAGAGAAAAAATCAATAGTTAATTTTTAATTTAATTTTTAAAATCTGAAAATATATGGCATGTCCCATACCCATAGCTCCCGCACCCCCACCCCAGCTCAGCAAAGGAAACCTCCATGAAATTACTTACATTATTCAGAATGAGAGAAGTGGGGATTCTTTTATAATTAAAAGGTCCAAAGTTTTAAAAGTCTTTTAAGTCTAAAATCTTAAAGTCATAAATTTATAGTTCACAACTTCATTTATGTTTAGTTAGTTTATTATGGAAAAAGCCCCCAATGAAAATTACAAAAGGTCCTCAGGTCATAAGTTCAAAGATCTGAAGGATTCAGTTCACATTTCCTTCAGTTGAATTATTACCAATCAGATATAACATAAACAATCAATCTACAAGTATTTATTAGGTGTATATTTGGTTCCAAGTGCTGTACTGGATGCTGGGTGCTGGGAATAAAAGTAGAAATCCTCAAACAAAACCTACCTCCAAAGGGCTCATTCTAAGGGGGAGAGAGAACATACTACAGAAAATAAAGTGACCAAATATAAATTATTATGCTATATTGTATCATATCATATCATATCATATCATATCTTGTCTTGCGTTATATTGTATTATATTATACTGTATGTATACCATATATACTATACTATATTATACTATACTATACTATACTGTATTATACTATATCATACCCCTATCATGGCGTGTCATGTCATACCCCTATCATGGCATGTCATATCTGTCATACCCCTATCATGGCATGGCATGTCATACCCCTATCAGAATGTGTCATGTCATACCCCTATTAGGGCGTGTCATGTCATACACTTATCATGGCTTGTCATGCTTTATTCACTATAATTAACAGCAACATTTCTTATAACCATTCTAGATTTGTAAGTTCTTGATATTTGAAGTGAAGTATCATAATTAATCTTTGCAACCCCACTCAGAACCTAAGAGTTGCTTGTACATAAAACTTGTTACATAAGACATGTTTACTTATTGCAACTGGAAAAGGACCACAGGACTTTAGATTTTGTATAGGAATATGCCTTAGAGGTCATCTAGTGCAACCCTTTCAATTTACGGGTGAGGAAACTGAGGCTGAGAAAGATTAAATGACTTGATTGAGGTCACACTTACAATACATGGTGATAGAATTCTTCAAAACCAAGATCTTTGACTCCAGACTCAGAGAATTTTCTACTGTAGCACACTCAGATTCAAAATTAATGATTCTATCTATAATTTGTCTGTATTATGCTGGTACAACACGGTGCAGATTTAAAGTCAAAGTTAAAAACTTTTTTTGTTCTGGAAATAAGAAGATTTCAAAATTTTACCATGTGTTTGAAAATGTATACTGCGTCTTGTTATCTGCTCTTTTAGAGTTAACAGTAACACATGGAAATTTGATTTATCTTGTAATCATGGAGTCAGAACCCTTAGGGGCATCAGTGATGCTTTTCCCACTGTATTAGAAATATATATATCATATATACACATCATACAAATAATGTATATATCATATAAAATGGAATTTTCCAGAATTGACAATCCTAAGATTCATTACAGAAGGGGGGGGGAGTAAGGAAGAAAGAGAGAGAGAGAGAGAGAGAGAGAGAGAGAGAGAGAGAGAGACTATTTTAAAGTATCCTTCATGGTACTACCCCACATATTGTGCCCTAAGTAGGTATCTACCTTACCTTCCCCTCATCTCAGGTCTTCAAAGATATGGAAGAAAAATATTGAAAAAAAAATTTTCACTTTGGAGAACCAAAGAAATTATTCTTCAAATATTTTCTTATGTTGAAGATATATTTAGGAAAAATTTAATGCATTTCCACTATCTCGATAGGGAAACATTAATAGAAAACTCTGTGAGTCTGAAGATAACCAAAGGGTTGTTTTTTCCCAGGATTTTACAGGACTGCTTCATATTTATGGAACAGAAGAAACACATTGCACATTCCCATTTTAGAGGTGGGTTTTTGTCACTTCGGTCTCAAGTTTCTTGTAGATCACAGCTTTGGCTGAAAGATTACCCTTCTTGTCAATTGTCTCTAAGTTGACATCTTTTTCCTTGTTTTATTAGTTATTATCAGAAATCTTCTCTGCCAGTCAGTACTGTACTTGGTACGTAGAATAATCTTCAACAAAATTAGAAGCCAATTTACACTTGGAATTGGGAGAAACATGGTACGGAATTAGAGATAGCAGATAAATTCCTGTTCCTTTTCTCTCTTTTTTTCTCCTAGTAGCTATTTCAACTGAGGTTTTCTTAAATGCCAAGAACAAATGAAAATTATTTTTTTTTTCCTCAGAAGGGATTTTGGAAAGATAGAATGAAAAGAAGTATATAAGAAAATGAAAATTCCTTAAAAACAATTCCCCCAACTTCAACCTAATCCTCCCCCCAAATGACAATTAATACACTAACAGAGGAGTGAAGAGAAGGCTAGTTATGGAAATCTTAATTTAAATGTTGCCTGGGGCATATGCAAGCTGTAGAATCATATAGTATGGCTTAATCACTCAGTGACCTAGGCAGCTTTTAAGGACTAACTTATAGATGAATTGCTAATTTGTATCAGTATCACAGCATGTTTCACATGGGGAGTTCTTTAATAGCAATTAAATCATAAATCAGGACCAATGCACATACACACACAGAACAATAGTAACATCCATACCAATTCCTAATATTCTGACTGCATAAAATGGTATATTTCACTGGCTGTGTCACATGCAGAATTCTCTTCTTGCTCTTTCTAGTCTTCTGTGGCTTCCTTCAAGTGTCAACTAAAATTCTACCTTCTTTGAGAAACCTTGGATTTTCTACCTTAATGCAGGTGTCTTATTTTTAAGATTACTGTAATCATATGTATGCATATATATACACATATATATGTATGTACGCTTGTATGAAGTTATGTATGTGCACATTCATATGCATGTATGTGTATATTTACAACATGTACAAGCATAATATCTTTGTGTAATGTGAGATCTGTATGTGTACATACTGCATATATCTGTGTATGCGTAAGCATGCGTACAGATATACAGGTATGCATAAATATGTGTAAACTTACATTGCAAGACAGCATACACATAGCACACATAGTTGGGTGCACGTTTGTACTTACATGTATTCAGACATACATAAACATGCATCCTGCTTATGTATATACACATTGCATATTTGTATACACATATATATTATATTGTGTGTGCATATTTTGTGTGCATGTAGTTATTTACATGTTTTATTTCCCATTAGATTGTAATTTCCTAGAGAGCAGAATCTGTTTTCTCCTCTCTTTGTATCCCCATAGCTTAACACACTACCTGATACATAAGAAGTCATTAATAAATACTTATTGACTTGACTGCCATGCTCAATGTCTGAAAAAAATGTTGTTTCAATCATTTTAATTATCAATCTGTGCTGTCCCTAGTCTTTCGTTGGATGGGGTTCTTGGTAGAGTTATTGTGTCTCTCCTATCATATTTTCTGGAATGTATCTTCTCTTAAAATAAAACCAAATAAGTTAAAATCTAAGATCTTATTCTTAGATTCTGTCCTGTCCTTCTGTCCGATGACATGTGGATCCTTTATTAAGATAGAGATAAACTCTCAGGGTTCTACTAAGAAAAGAAGATTATCAGAGACTCAAAGGGAGAAGCCTGGGGATTATGGGAAATAATTGCCTCTCATAAAATAATTATGTTAGGAATAAAGATGGATAGAGAAAAGGTCCATGTTTGGCATACAGGAACTTGTTCCTGGGACAATATTATATAGATGTATATTTAGCTCTGAATCTTGGGATTGTCTCCCTGGGTGGAAGCCCTTCTTGAATGCCTAGGCTAAAGTAATGGGTTCTGTCAACAAAATTGTATAGGCTACATGCCATACATAGTGCCTGGAAAACAGGAGGCACTTGAAAAATATTCATCGAATCACATTCAGACCTTTTTCTTTTGACCTGAAGTAACTAGTAACATGGATTTCAAAACCTAGAAGCAACACTATTAAAAATGATGTTATTTTTATACCATATAAACTATGATTTATATTTCCTTGGAATTTTTTCTGACCTCCTTTTATTATCGAACACAAAATACTCTGAATACAGTAGACATTCGTCCAATGATTTGAAAGTGTCACTAAGATTTTTGGCAACATAAATAAAAAAAAAACATGCTGCGTGTGGGAGCTTACAAAGACCAATGAAAGCATTGGTGGACTTCTTAAATACAATCTAGAATATGGTCTTCCTCTACTTCAGTTCTGGGAAGAGTGTATTATCTAAGCGTAATGACTACATAAGATAATATGCATTTACAATGCTATAGTCCATATGTTCACTCCCAGTCTTGCTCTTGACTTTCCCAACTTTTCCACCACTACCCCAGCAGCATCCTTACTGAGGAGATACCTCTTGTCCTGTGATCCCTTCCTATTATTAATGAGTTTCTTCCCCAACCCACTATTTAAAGGAGTGCCCCGGCCATCATGCTCACTTCTTTATTGGCCCTGCTCTTGACTCACCAGATTTTCCCATCTTTAGGGCCACACTTCTGGTAAGTGTTTGAGGCCAGATTTGAACTCAGGAAGAAAAATCTTCCTGACTCCAGACCTGGCATTCTATCCACTGTGCCACCTAGCTACCAGATCTTAAACATAGATACTTAATGTTTTTTGAATCTTTAAATTTACCAACATTCTTATTAGATTGCTTATCCAACTTCATTCAATAGTCAATCTTCGTTAATGTGTTATTTTTTTCCCCTCACTTAATCATCAGGATGATTTCTCTTCAGTTATCAAAGTTTTCATTGATATGGCTATGTAATAATCTGGGGCTTCATGCCGTCAACATCAGATTTTCTGCAAACAGAAGGCTCAGGAAGATTTTGTGAATCATACATCCTTTGTGACAATGGCGAACACTTCTAGGCAGACTTTCGGCTTTCTTTTTTATTTTTAAAATTAAATAATTCTCTAGGCATGCAAATAAATGTCATATAATTTAAGCATACAGGAAGATATGTCATTAGATGAAATCCTAAAGCATTGATTGGTTCTTAATTGGGCCTGCAGATTTAAAAAAATAAAAAGATAATTTTATTTAAATATAATTCATTTCCTTTCTAATCATGAATGTTTTATTTTATGTATTTAAATGCTTCATTCTGGTAAGGATTCCATAGGCTTCCTGAGACTTGCATATATGTATTCTGTATTACGTATGTATGCATGGATAGATATGTATATAGATCATAGAAATCTGCAAACAATAAACATAATAGGATCTTGTATCCTTGATGTATTCCATTTAATTGTTTCTATGAATTATGGTTTACTAAAGAACATTATTTGTGGAAGCCTACCAGTTGTGTTCTCATTTTCACTGACTCCTCTTAATGTACATCAGTTTTAAAAAAAGTTTAAAGATATGAGTAAATATATTGAGAAGTGGAAGGGCAGCTAGGTGGTACATGGAGTAGAACACCAGCAATAGAGTTAGGAGAATCTGAGTTCAAAATTGACCTCAGATGCTTGACACACTTACTAGCTGTAACACCAATTGCCCTGCCTTTCTCCCCTCCAAACAAAAAGAGAGAGAGAGAGAGAGAGAGAGAGAGAGAGAGAGAGAGAGAGAGAGAAGTGGATATTTAATTGGTTACTTTCTAAAAATGGAAATAATTCTCAGGATTTCCTCTCTTCTCAAAGATTTAGTTTCAACTTTCCTTTAGATCTGAAAAATAGATCTCTTTATGCTTTCAAAATTTTATTTCCTCCAGTACAGATTTATTCCATATTTACAATCATTCATCCTAATTTCATCTTCTTCAGGGTCATATTCACTTCTTCCTGTAGCTCAGTAGGAATGTTTCATTTCTATCACTGTTTATAGACTTATGGAAATTGTGACAAATGTGTATTTTTTTTGGCTTTTTTTTCTAAAGTAATCATCCTTAAATACAGATCTAATCATATGACTCCCCTACTTGAAGAATTCCAATGGTTTGTACTTGCATCTAATATAAAATATAAACTTCTTTGTTTAGCTTTTAAAATCCTATCCACCCCCTCCACCCTCAAGCACTCCACCCTCACTGAGATTCATCACAGAATATTTCATTTCCTGCCTTCATGACTTCTATCAGCCTTGCCCTCTACATAGAATGCCCTTCATCTTTCTTTAAGACATAGCTCAAACATTGTCTTCTGCATGAAGCCTTTTCCACTTTCCTTAGAACTCATGTCTTTTCTCCCAACTGTATTATATTTAGCTACCTTGTAAGTAATGTATTCATTTACTTTTAAATGATGATGTATATATTTTCATATATACTTGTTGTCCCCCTGCTCTCATTAGAATGTTAAATTCCTTGTGAGGAGGAGGAGCTGTTTCATGCTTTGTACTTGTATCTCTACTGTGTCTTCCACCTTTGCTTTAGGTGCTTAATGAGTACTTGCTAATTGATTATTGTCTTTCCACTTTAATTTACAGATGTTTTTAAAATTATCTTATTTTGTCCAAAAGCTCACCTTTTTTGTATTTCTATTTTCACCCACAACATTTCCCTGATTTTTGAGGCAATAGTATTAAACTTTTTCAACCACCTCCCCTTGTAACATTTTGTAAATAAATTTACATTCTAAATTGTTATTTGTCTTGGTTATATTTTCTGTTGTTTGGTTGTTTGGTAGAGGGTAGTTCTGATGCTTTTTGGTAGTCTTATTTTGGCAGCTGCTTTACATAGATTATAGGAAAATGTGATTAGCAAAGTCAGTGTCATTTGCTTTGTCCATAATACAATTGATTGTTTATTCAAAAAGTCCAAGTTAGAGCTATAGTGATTGCATGAGGTATATGTATATGTGGGTGTGTATCTTAGTTCTTCCTTCAAATTTGTTTTTTATCTTTCAGCCTTTTTCTGGCAATGGTCAGACTACACACAGGGAGTGTATTCAGAAATGACACGATGAGCCTTTTTTTTGTCTGTTAAAAATACAACTCCATATTGTTTGATCATCATCTTATCTAATGCCTTCTAATTTTCTTCTTGAAACATGAATTTATGATACAGAGAAGTGGCCTTTGGTTGGTCTATAAGCTTTTGACTTTTTTTAAACTTCTAAATTCCTGCAACTATATTATCTTTGAATGTGTCGACCTCTACAGTGAAGCCATTGAGTAGCCGTGTAAGTTTGAATTGATTTGGATGAATTTACCAATTTCTTCATAGAATTTCTCTCCCAATTTAGCCTCTGTAAGAGAATAGCATGCACACATGTGCATACACACACTCACACACACACACACACAACCACTTCATAGTAAATAGTTGTGTTAGTCACTTAAATTATGTATCAGTATTGCAAGGCAAGATTATCAAGTTTTCCATGAAACGATATTTCTTGTTGTCTTTCAGCTTACGAAGAGAGCCTATATTTTGCTTTTCAACCTGTGAGTTGGCTGAAAGTTTGTTACGTCTTATATCTTCATCTATTGTGATAATATCTTTGTGGTTCATTCCCTTCAATAATCTATCAGGTTGTTTGTCTTTACAGAAGCCTCTTACACTGATAATGCTGACAGTCAAGCTGATATTGACATATAGACTAAAACTGTAATCCTTACTATCATCTGTGCTGTTTTTAATGATTCTGTCACAGTTACTGAAAAACTGGCAGAAGGCTGTTTGTTGTTTAGCCTTTTCAGTCATATCTGACTCTTTGTGACCTCAATTCAGGTTTTCTTATCAAAGATACTGAAGCCGTTTGCCATTTCCTTCTCCAGTTCATTTTACAGGTGAGGAACTGAGGCAAATAGAGCCAAGTGATTTACCCAGGGTCACATAGGTAGTAAGTGTCTGAGGCCAGATTTGAACTCAGGAAAATGAATCTTCCTGACTCAAGACCTGGCACTCTATTCACTGTGCCACCTTGTTGCCCCAAAAGAAGACTTATATAGACCTAAGATCTGTTTTGTAGTTTTCTTCATTTCATGGATTTCCATGGACCAAAAATTATTTCTATACTGTCTATCAGTGATGAATTTTTCCATACTTATGTGGACTAGTTTTTTAATACTACACTCTCTCTTGTCACTACAACCATATTTAAATACTTTACAACTTGGTAAAACATACAAGATTTTGTAATTTACTGACATAGTCATTGAGAACCTCAGATCATCTTTGAACCAGATGAATAAGACTTTTATGCCATTAGATCAGGAAAATACTACATAATTGACTGAGATTTCAGCAAAGAATTTGATGAAGTTTCTTAAGTTGTCAGAGTGGTCTGATGGACAGGTATTTGGATTTGGAATCATGAAAACTTTTGTTTATATCCTTTTCTCTGGCACTTACTGAATATATGGCCATAGAGAAGGTAATTAGTCTCTTTGAGTCTCAAATTTCTCATTTGCAAAATAAGAATAAGAATAGTTCACAGATATGTTCTAAGGCTCAAATGAGAAAATGTAGTTTAAGTGTTTTGCAAAGATCGAAGTGCTATATAAATTTTAATTCTTAGTATGGTTATATTTCTTTTGTGGACAAGTCATATTTTGAATTGATTGAATTACCAGACTTAGAAAGTAAACATTAATAGGTCAATGCCAACTTGTTGGCAGTTATTGAACTGTGTCTCAGAAATTTTTTCTTTACTTTGGTGCTGTTTAACATTTTTTTTTGGAGAGGAGAAGGCAAGGCAATTGGGGTTAAGTGACTTGCCTAAGATCACACTGTTAGTAAGTGTCAAGTGTCTGAGGCCAGATTTGAACTCAGGTTCAAATATTTCTATGAATTACTTTTGTAGTATAGTGTAGATGCAGTGTTGAGAGTGATCGTACAGATAAACTGGGATGCAAAAATATTTAAATAGATTAATGATAATCAGTTGATATTCAAGTATGATGAAATATAGCAAAGGTTTATGTAAGATGCTACGTTTGGACTCAAAAGATCAACATCACAAGTTCACAACCTCGCAAGACAGAGGAACTATGGCTACGCAATAGAACACATGTAAAAATTATGGGGTTTTTAGGATATTGCAAGCTCAGTATGAGGCAATAGTAACAGCCAAAAAGATAATTTGATGTTAAGGGGCAGCAAAAAGATGCAAAATGTCCAGAACAAGGGAGATAATTATCTAACTATCCTCTTTACTGTTCCAACCACACATGGTATGTTTGTGTTAAATTTAGGGTTCTGTGTTTTAAGATTACAGAGAAGCTGGAATACATCCAAAGGTGGGAACTTAAAACAATGAGCCACCTAGAAACAATGTCATAAAAAGATTGGTCGAAGGAGCTAAACTTGTTTAGCTTAGTTAAGAAGACTTTATGAGAAAATGATAGATAACAATAATTTGAGGGAAGTATATTTATATTTGATCCCTGAGGGCAGAACTAGGAAAAATAGGTGGAAATAGAAGAAAAGTAAATTTAGTATCAGTGTCACATTTGGAGACATTCGATGATGGAATAGGCTGCCTTTAGAACAGAATTTCTTGAAGTGTAGTTTGCAGAAACTTTGGGATCCCCAAGACCCTTTAAAAGTATTCATGAAGTCAAAATTATTATTTACAAAAATACCGAAATTATTTGCTTATTAAAGTATTCCTCCCTATTCCGACTGCCTGTCCACATAAGGACAGTTTTTCTTCATATGCTTCAGCAAAACAACATCACAACAGATTGAATACAAAATCAGATTTTCAATCTTCAGATTGAATAAAAAATCAGATATTGAATGCAAAACCAGTTGTATTTTATTAAGCCAGACATTAATAAGATATGCAAAAATATGTAAAACAATGACAGTCTTCTCACTATTTTTTTTTGCTTTGGAAAATGTAATTATTTTCATAAAATGTTATTAAAATTAACATGTTTACTGTTATTTTAAAATGGACTACTTTTTAAAAAATATGTACATTTCAATTTCCACTATTGTAATTATCCATAGATACAATATACATAAAACAAGTTCTTTGGTGTCTTCAATAATTATTAATAATGTAAAGGGTCCATGAGGCCAAAGTTTTGCCTGCTGCCTCTAAAGGCATTCCTTTCCATTAGAGTTCTCCAAGCTGATGTTAAATGACTATTTGTTGGGATGTTATAGAAGTTACTTCTGTCCAAAGACTGATTAAACTAAGTGACCTTTCAGGTAACTTATGATTATCTAATTCTGTGAATTCCAGGTATCTATCATGGAGGAAAAAATCCTACTTGTTCTCATCTAAGTCAAGCTTGAGTTATATAAATTGGTCTCATTTGAGCTACATATATTGGCAGCCATGTCAAAGAGATGTAATTTGTTGGCTGGGAGGCACGACGATCTCTTTTTCCAGCTTAACTACAAACAGTGGAAGATTTCTTTGTAAAATTGACACCGAAGAGATATTTTGAGTGGCTGTAACAAAGACTTCAATAAAGAGCTGAAGTTCAAATTGTCTTCACGTCAGATTGGAGTGCTCAGCATTTGTAATACTCAGCAATGAGAAACAACACACCAACACATGCTTCAGGCTTCCTCTTTATGTTCCCATAGTACCAATTAACAGCACTGCAGTAGCTTTCTCATCAGATCATTTCTGGAGTAGTTTTTGCCAGCAGCGAAGAAACTTTGTTGAGTTTGGGGTTTAGTTAATAGAAAACCTTTTTCTTGTACCACATACTGGATATTAAGGAATACCTGCTACAATTTGTTATTGCCTTTAAAGTCATGAGAACAACACATAATCCAGACGCAACCTGATAAAGGGGTACGTAAGGGAACGATCACCGACTTTGAAATCAAAACACTTTAGTTTAAATCCCATATCTGCTACTTTTTAGCCCTGAGACAGAAAGCAGGTCAATTAACCACTCAAACTAAGAATTTTCTCACCTGTAAAATGGGAATTAAAAGAACTGGGCTGTCTGGTGATAATGATAATTAATTCAAATTTCTTGCTTTAAGGTTTGCAAAGTTTATATGCTTTTAAATAAAGTTTAGATGCTTTTCAAAGTTTGCATGTTTTAAGGATTACAAATTAAACACTTTAAAATCCAGAATAGGTTATTCACCAATCACCGTTACTCTTATTAACTTATAGAGTCATTTTTAAATCTTAAGATGCAATCTTAGCTATCGAAAGGACCTTAACAATCACCAAGTCTGAACCCTGGAGCTGACTTTGTAAATAGATGGTCATATTTGTTGTTAGATTTGGGAGTACCAGGAAGCTTCTCATCCCCAAAATATTTCTTTCACCTAATTGTTATTGAGTCATTCTTTAATTTCATTTCAACAAATATTTATTATTGAGTACCTACTAGGTATAAGGAACTGTCCTTTTTTCATAATGTATATACCGGTGGAAGGTGTGACATTAAAGACATGTAAAAGATGTAATTAAGCATAATATTTTTAAGTGATAGGTAGATGAGATCATGGTTTGATGACAGGGGAGTGGTGAGGCATAGATAAATTGGATATAGGGCATAGAGGAGAGATTGAGAAAGAAGGATGGAGAAGGGATCATAAGAAGGACTGATTGATATAAAGCTAAGCTATGAGAAAAAGCAATTGCCAAAGACAAACTTTTTCCTATTCCACAATGTTATCTCGAATCAATTGTGTTTATATAAAACAAATAAAAATATGTGTATATTTTTAAAGAATCACTAGATCCCTAAGGAATTTTCTGTTTGATTACTGTCTCTGTGTTGTATTAATGAATGATAATAGGAAATAGAGTACTCCTTGACTTCTTCCCAAACTCTACATAAGAGCTAAGCAGGATTTGATGGGAGATGGGGCCAGGATATAGGTGTGAATGAGTTCACCAAATCTATGTTATCACCCACTCTCATGCCTTTATTGAAACTGTTCTCCATCCTGCTCCTTGAATGATGCTTTATGTCTGCTTATTAAAGTCTTCTAATTCTTCAAAGCTCCATCAAAAATGATCTATGCATTCCTGAGTCTATTCGACTAGGCTAACTGTACTTTTATCATATGTATTTATCACATTTGTATTATATCTCTTTACAACTACATTTCATTCATTTGTTATGCAGCATGGCATAGTGCATAGGGTATTGGACTTGGAGTTAGATAGAACTGGGCTCCAATCTTGCCAGAGATAGTTACTACTTGAATGTCTCTTTATGACCTCGTTGTCCTATTGTTTCTTTGGTTGTAAAAATGTACCATTAATTTTTCTATCTATGTTCCCATAAATTTCACTCATGCCTTTAATTTTACATGGCATTAAATCCATTAAATACCCTACCATCAAATGTAGACCTCTATTTTGCAATAACAACAACAATGTTACACAACTGCCAAATCTGTCATTCTGTATCTCTAGACCTCCACCTCAATACCAAACGCAGAAAAACATATTGCATCACTACATCTCTTGTCCTTTGCTAAGATTGGTTATTTAGATCTCCATTTGATTTCCTCTGCTAGACTAAAATTTTCTTGAGGGTACGAACACTGCCATTGTTCCCAAGATCCAAGACATAATGGTATCTTGTTTATAGAAGATATTTAACAAATACTTATTATTGAAGATATAAACAAATCTGAATGTATGCATTTACTATATCGAAGACTAAATTCAATATGTGTAATGCCACCCAACCACCTCAAGCAATTTCTCACCCCTGAAAAGTTTCACTTACCTATAACTTGGAAAGTTTCTGGTGATGAACTCACATACGATTTTAAATAAAGATTTTCACCTTCATTAGCAAGATGAGATTTGTAAGATGCTTTGTAATTTGAAAAGTTCTATATAAATATGAACTATCCTCATGACCAATATAGTTAGTTACAAGTAGATATTCAATAGTATCTACTAGACAGCTAGGAAATGGAGTTGAAGAAATGCTGGACTTGGAGTCAGAAAGACCCAGATTTAAATCCAGCCTCAGGTACTTAGTAGTTGTGTGGCCATAACCAAGTCAATTAATCTTTGCCTCAACTTCCTCAGCTGTAAAATAAAGATAAAAGAGAACCTACAGTTGCTGTTAAAGCAAAATGAAGAAAATAATCTGTAAAATGCTTTGCCAAATTTAAAACACTATCCAAATTCTAGCTATTTTAGTGGAAAAAAAAAATCCAACTTAGTCCATTACTGCTCAGAAATCCTGAACTCAAGAAATCCATTGTTATTATAATCAATTCATTTGAGACTGAGATTTCTCACAATGGGATCATCTCAACATGCTATAATAATAAGAACAATAGATTTGGATTTAGTGGACCTGAGTTTAAATCGAGTTCTATTACCTGTATGAACTTCAAAAGGAAGGAAGCATTTATTAAGCATCTGTTATATGCCAGGAATTTTGCTAAACATTTTATAAACATCTCATTTGATCTTCACAATGACTCTGGAAGGTAGGAGCTATTATTACCCCCAATTTTACAGTTGAGAAAAATTTGCCAGAGGTTAAATGACTTGCCCAGGGTTATACAGCCAGTAAGGGTCTTAAGTCTGATTGAAACTGAAGTCTTCTTGACTTCTGGCCCAGTTCTTTATCTATCACACCATCTAAGTAAATCACTGCACTTCTGGGTCTTAGTGTACTCTTCCATACATGAGAGGCTTGGACTGGATGATCTCTAGTCTCAATTTCATCTCTAAATCTTATCATCTCTCAAGTTCCAATGGCTTCATTAAATTGCTGGCATTACTGTTTGAAGGGTTATTTCCTATAGAATAAACAGTAAAAATGTAGAATAATTGGTCATCTAGTAGAATGAAGACAAGGTTGGCAAATCCAAGGATTTGGATTTGCCTGTTCTGGCAAGATAATGAATCAGTGTCACATTAATTTGGGTTTGGGAAGAGATGTAGGAAAACAATTGTGTTGTAGACATTGATGTAAAAATGTACTTAATGGATTTCAAATACCTTTCCAACTTGTCCCTATTGAAAGTAAAATCTAGGCCTCTAAAATGACTAAACTTTGTTGTCCTTATTCTTGAAAACTAACTTGGAAAACCAATCAATGAATAATACTTACTAAGTATCCACTATTTAGCAAGGGCTGCTAGGTGGTACAGTGGATTGAATGCTGGGTCTGAAATAAGGAAGACTCATCTTTGTAAGTTCAAATCCAGCCTCAGCCTTCAAGTCACTTAACCCTGTTTGCCTCAATTTTCTCATCTATAAAATTATCTGGGGGCACCTAGGTGGTGCAGTGAGTAGAGCACTGGCCTTGGAGTCAGAAGGACCTGAATTCAAATGGGGTCTCAGACACTTGACACATGTACTAGCTGTGTAACCTTGGACAAGTCACTTAACCCCAATTGCCCTGCCAAAAGGCAAAATAAAATAAAATAAAATAAAATAAAATAAAATAAAATAAAATAAAATAAAATAAAATAAAATAAAATGATCTGGAGAAGGAAAGAGCAAAACACTCCAATATCTTTGCCAAGATAATCCCAAAAGGGGTCCCAAAGAGTTGGACACAACTGAAAGCCAACTGAACAACTGGTCACTATTATGTATGAGAGATACAAACACAGTGAATGGAATGTTCCCTAGTTTCAAAGAGCTGACATTCTAGTTTAAACACTGGCTATCCCCCATGTCTGGCACTCTATCCCTTCTTGTCTCAGCCCCCAAGCTTTCCTTGCTTTTTTCAAATCTGACTTTTCAAAAAGCTTTTGCTAGTCCTCTTTAGTCCCTTGCTTCAGAGATTACATCCAGTTTATCTTTTACGCATCTTATGTGTATATAGTTGTTTCCATGACAGTACCCCGATTAGAGTCTGAGCTCCTAAACATCAGGGACTGTTTTTTCCCTTTTTTATGCATCCCATTGCTTAACAGAATATCTAACATATAATATATATTTAATAAATGCTTGTTGACTAATTAAGGGAGAGAGGGGGTGGCAACAAGTACATATATAAATATATAGAGCATTGATACTAGTCTTTGAAGAACTATCTTTTCCTCCTATTTACCATTCCTTCAATTTTCACTATTTTCCTTTTTTGAAGGTTTTACTTATTTAACCAGAGAGGCAAAATTGACTGAAAGACATTAACAAGATCCATAATAATAAAAGCAATCATAATTTGATTTACACAATGCTTTCTTTCAGAGTATGTGAAGTATCTTACATTCTATGTCGCTTAGCTTCACATTATATTTAGTTGTGTTTTGCTAATGATGCTATGTCTAGAAGAAAAAAGATTTTTTTTGAATCTTACATTTCTCTTCAATATAAAGCATTTGCTCTAGTTCAATGCCTTATATTTCAATCTGAACCTGCTCTTAGTTTTTCTTCCACCATAAAAATTTTCTTAAACTCATCCATATTTCAACATGTGATTTCATTCGTTCGGGTTACTCCCATCACTGATACACATGACAACCCCTTTAAAACTTAGTATATGATCTTTGTGTTTTCTTTTGCCCCCAAATTTCATTACCTTATGGCCAAATTGCACATGATTTCTAGACTTCTCCTTGGAAGATCAACATAGAGTGAATCAATAGATATGTACTCTATATCTTTCAAACTAGGTAGGAAAGTCAGAAAATATGCTCCACCTTATACTTTGAGAGACCATGATGACTTTCATGAAATGATGAGGCTTTGCAGTTGTTCATCCTTTGTTTTTCAAACAGGACCAATGACATCATGGGGTAATTTCTTGACTTGCGCTTAAGTTGGATTTAAGTGAAGCAGAGTTCTACAAAGTCATCACCTCACTCTATTTTCTAGAGTTATCAAAGTCCAGTGGCAAGACAAAAGTCAAGATGACTGGTAATGTCCCAGGATGCATTGGATAACCTTGGCATCTTCTATGTCTGAACAAGCTCCACAGTGCCTGCTTCAGCTGCCTTCATGTACATTGCAATAAACTGTTTTCAAACACTCATTCCTCCAAGGTATATCTCCATATGCTTGGGGGGTAGATATCCCCCTAACTCACCACTGTGGTTTGAGGCCTGTAGGTTACCTGCAACGTGGTTTAGCCTGTCCATTGAGATGGTTTTAGCATAGTGTGATCACTACACATGCTACACTTTCTTGGAGCCACAAGTGAGAGTAGGGTAACAAATGGACACCAAAGGTAGAGAAGAGCCCCGAAAAGGGGTCAGCAAGTCCTCACATCAGATTTGCTAGTCCTCCCATACACACCCAAAATTGGAGTAAGAGAAACTAAATCATAATTATTTATGAATGAAAAAAATCCATTTTTCAGTATATTTCCCATGTCAAGGTCATTTTCATATTTAAAAGAAACCTTAGCTTGTAGACTGTTTCATTAAACTAATGAAGCCAAGGCAGCTGAAATGGGAGACAAAGGGATGAAATGGGAACTAGGAGGATGAGTGGCAAGCAGCTGCAAGATGTCTGACTTTTGAAATTTGACACAATAAAATAGGTTTGCTCATCATAAAAGTAGGAGTTTGAATCATGTTATCACTACAGCACCTTCCAGCTCTGACATTCCACGATCCTAGAGTCTAAGTTGGAATAAATCAAAGAAGGGAATAAGTATTTCAAATTGATGTGGCTGGGGCAGGGTGGTAGTGGTGGGGTCTAAAGCCCAGCTGAACAACTAGAACATAAAAAGTTTTATTCCCTTTAGCTCAATAAACAACTACAACAACAAAAAGGGGAAAAAATAACAGGACCTAGTCTAGTGAAGAGAGGAATCACTTATAATTAGCAGTATCCATTAGAAAACTAACAATGAGTATTCCAAAAATAAACATGTTTCTTTTTTTGTTTGTTTTAAGTGACTTAAATGTTACCATTACAGCAATTTTTCTTTAATTCACTTTCTTAACAAATCCTTTCTTTCTGACAGAGAATCAAACCTCAGCCCATTCTAGAGCCAGTTATCATAAAGGCTGAATTAATTTGGTCCTATTTGAAAAAGTTTTCCCTACAACTCTAAATCCCATTTCCCCTTGGGTGACTTCTTTTTCAATCACCTTCACTGCTTCATCTTCCTCCTCACATACCCTTTTTGTTGGTGTTCCCTGAGATTCTGTCTTCTTAGCTCCCTTTTCTCTATACAGTCTCTGCTTGGGTGACCTTAAGAGTTTTTTATAGTTTCACCTCTATCCAAATGACTCCCAGTATGCTATGTACATATACATATACATGTACATATACATATATATGTATATATATATGTATATATGTGTTTATATATATACATATATATGTGTGTATACACACACACACACACACAGACATATATATATATATATATATATAGCTACCTCTTTTAGTCCTTCCGACAACCTCCACTTTGGTCCAGCCAATCATTACCTTTCTCCTAAAATATTGCAATAGCTTCCTCATTTGTTTCTTTATCTTGAGCCTCTCCTCACTCCAATCCATCTTCTACACATCTCGCAAAATGATTTTCCTTAAGCTTAAATCTGACCATTTCCCTCTCCCACTCAATGTACTTTAGTGTTTCCCTATACCTCTAGGATCAAATATAAAATTCTCTCTTTGGCTTTCAAGGACATTTACACTCTGGCCCCAACATTTACAATCCAGTAGAAAGAGTTCTAGTTCTGGAGTCACAAATTCTGCCTATGATAATTACTGTCTGTATAACATTGTGTAAGTCACTTAATTTCATGGGGGTTAGAGCTGATGTCTGATAGGCCCCCTTTAGATCTATCATCCTATCTTTTCAGCTTCATTATACATTATTCCCCTTTCGACATTAGGTGATCTGGCTACATTGGCCTTTTCTGTTATCCTCAAACTTAGATCTCTGTGTTCCCTCTCTGTGCTTTTGCATGAACATTTCTTGAATGTTCTTTCTTGGAATGAACTCCCTCCTCATAGAATCTCTCTCTTTCTACAAGGTATAACTCTATCATTACTTCCTACAAAGATATTTTTCCTGGTTTCCCAACTTCTAGTGACCTCCCTTGTCTGTTTTTTTGTTTGTTTCTTTTTGCATTATTCAGTATACTGTATATTCCAAAAGTCTTAATGTAGTTTTAAACTTTAGGCACTCCCAACATATAAATATCACAAACTTGAAAAATATCATTAAAAGTTTGTTTAATTAAATTCTTTTCTATTTTTTTACACTTTAAATATATATTTAAGTTAATTTTAACAAGACAGGACACTCTGTCATTATTCATTATAGATATGACAGCTTGTGGATGTCACTTTCTCAGATCAGTGAATCGGTAGAGGAAGTCTTCTTGTTTGGTTCCCTAAATCACCTGATCGATTTCCATTTAACATTTTCTTGTGGGGTTGTATTAAAACTGTCATTCATGCTTCAAAACCTCATTCTTCAGATGATCTGAAGGCTAGGATTAAAGAGCAATCCTTTCATTCACTGAGAAGCACCTGATGTAAGTTTTTACAAAGTTTGAAAATTGACTATAGATATATCTAGAAAAAGATGGTGGTTATATTGAATTTAAACGATAAATACATCAATATTTTAAAAATATGAATAATTAATCTTTTGGATACTATTTTTCTAAATTTTAAGTAGTTTTACTCCTGAAGTTCTTCAAGTTTTATATTGCATTAAAATGTTTGCTATACCCTTTGTATTTAATTATGTTCATAGTCTTTGCTCAAATAGAACATAAGGTCCTTCAGAGTAGGGACTGTTGATTTTTTACTGCTTAGCACATAGTAGGTATTTAATATGTGTTGCTGACCAATTATACCAAGGCAAAATAATACCTGCTTTGCAATTTACAGTCCCTGGAGTTGTGCCTGTATATTGGTAAGCAAAATGGGCTCCTTAGCTCAACAAGTGCCCTTGAAGAGTTTGGCTTTTGTTTGCTTTGAGTAATTCAGCATATTTCATTGAATCTTACTAAGTGCTAAGCCCCAGGCCCAAACCCCTATTAGGTGTAAAACCTATGTAGGCGAGGATTGACAACTAAGGTGGGGCCCAAGGTGGGGCTAACTCCAAGGAGGGCCTAGTTTACATGTCTGGGACAGCAGAGGCTTTTAGACCAGTGGGGTTTAGTGGGTTTAAGGCCGCCTCTTAGTGACGATTTTAGGTCATGTGGGTGAGTCGCATGTGTGACTCACTCCTGATGCTGAAAAAGATATGAAACTAGGGCTTGGCCTCCTCTTCCTTGGAGCTCTTTGCCACAGCATTGGTGGTTTGCATGACTCTGGGCCAGACCTTGTTCTGAGCTCCCAGGCTGAACCTAGATGTTGGTAACTATGAATTGTATTGGGACTGTCTGTTGATGTTTGTAATTTGTTTACATTTTGCTCTGAAGTTCAGTGTGCTGACTTTTTCCCCTGAACTAAGTGAATGATATTTGTGTGCTGAATTGAAGTAAGCTTGCCAACCACTTCACCTTGTTTTCCTTAGTTAAGGAGATCAAAAGAACATGTGCTTTCGGCAGCTTTCTGGGTGCTGGTTGTAGGTGGATCTTTCACCTCCGCAGAAGCTGCTAGCCAGATTGTGGAAACAGCCTGTGGCACCGAAAGATTAAACAACTTTCCCATAGTTACACATTCAGTATGTATCAGAAGCAACATTTGAACCCAGGACTTCTTGACTTCCAAGATGACTCTATATGCACTATACATACTACCACTCTTTCAACAAAAGAAATAATGAAGAAAAGAAAATAAATGCATTAGAAAGGCAAAAAAAAAAACAAAAAAAACCAAAGTGCCATGTGAATTGCAGGTAGAAATGTTGGGGTAACAGTTGAAAGCTCTGGAGGTCATATTTGAGTTTGGCTTAAAAAAAAACCCAAAGACTGATAAGAAGAGAGAAAAGGAGTTTATTACAGGCACTGCAGTCTATGTTAGGGAGTATTGGGAATTAAGGCTAAACGTTGGATGATAGAGTCCAATGTACCTAATAAAGTATTAAAACTTGATGGCAGGAATTGCATCATTTTTTCTTTTCTCTATCCCCAAGTCCCAGCATAGTGTTGCACAATAAGCATTTAATGCATGTTTAATTTAATTGAGTTGCCTGGTACAGCAAACCCTGCATCTTTTATTATAGAGTTTAATTAATGTTTTTAAAAATAAATTGGATTCCTTGAATTGCCTTCTAGTTGTTTTAGAAATCCAAAATCTCCTGCATTTCCTGAGAGGCTTTTAAAATTAATGACAGTATTTATATGGTGATTGAAAATAATTAGCTATATACTAAACCCTTCTTTGGGAAAGGTCAGTGTTATTCCCATGTTTTACTGTTAAATTGAAGAACCAAGCGTCAGTCAGGACTCTCAAACAATGGCATGTCTAAGTTCTGGATGAGAGAGTTAGTGGGGACAATCTAATGCATATGTGTATCAGATCTTCCAGAACCGTCAGGTAACATGAACTTAACATATTTTTTTTCATTAAAGATCATAATTTGTCAATGATTCATATGTAAAGCCAAGTCATATATCATCTTTATTCACAAAGCAAACCATATTTCACAAGCTATTAAGTTAAACGGCAAAAAAACAGACATATTATTTTGGTAATTTACTATCATCAATGAAAATGGAGGGTGGGAAGGAAGAAAAGCAGAAAGCAGCAAAGATACCCTGTCAGGGAGTTGGCAGAATGATCATTTAGTAATGTTTATGCATCTTTTGTTAACCCTAAGCTGAATAGCTTAACCTAATGTGTGGTTTAGGGGGTCAATATGAAACCTTCAGGAAAATGCAAGTTTATTTTCAAAACTCTTTCATCTTGGCAAAAACAGAATGTGGAAAGTTCCTTAGAAATGTCATAATTTTTTCTCTCTCTGTCTCTGACTGGCCCTTTCTCTCTGTCTCTGTCTCTCTGTTTCTCTGTCTGTCAGTCTGTCGGTCTGTCTTCCTCTCTCTCTCTCTCTCTCTCTCTCTCTCTCTCTCTCTCTCATTGTGGTTCTCTAGCTGTACCTCTGTCAGAGAGACACAGTCAGACAGAGAAACAGAGACAGAGAGAAACAGAGACAGGGAAATAGAGAGACAGAGACAGAGACAAAGACAGAGGCAGAGACAGAAAGGGAATATATATTAAAGTCTTACTTTGGACCAAGTAGCATGTAGCATGCCAGGGAGATACATCCAAGCAAAAGCAACACAGTCCTTTGCCCCCAAGAAGAGAAAATAACATATAAAGGAGAGCTAGAAAAGAAGATGAGGGGAAGACAAAATAATGTGGAGATGGCTGGGAGGTAACATGGAGTCCTGATTCTAGACAAAATAAAACAAAAGCTCTCCTTTCAGAACCCAGTTTACAGGGGCTGGAGCAGAGTTCAAGTTTTCATTGGTAACTATGAGAGATAGTGTGTGTGTGTGTGTGTGTGTATGTGTGTGTGGTTTGTCCTTTGTTCTGGGATAGGACTACAGTATCAGTCAGATGATGACATGACTTGCTATTGACTTTGATTTCAGTGAGGGAGGGCTGTACAAAGTCATCAGCCTCACTTTTTCCTCCAGAGTCCTCTGGGTCCAGTGGCGAGACATTGATCAAGATGGTTGGAGATGGCCCAAGATGTAGTGGGACACCTTGGCCCTTTTAAGCTAAGATTTTCAGGTTCAAACTTCGAGTGAGGCAACACCCATTTAGTGAATTGGCCTCTTTAAAAATGGAGTGAAGATATGGCCCCTTTAATAAAAAAATCAAACTGAGAGGGGAAGACCATCAGGGTTGCTGACCAAAAGAGAAACAGTTATTATTTACATTCACTGTGAGCCAAGATGGCCCCTAAGTGGTGCTTGGGCGGGGGACCTATTGTCCAATCCATGTGATCTAGACTGAATAGATCATGACCAAAAAGAATGCAGGATGGTGTGGAAAAGGCCTGGATAGGGTGTAGAGAGCCAGGTAAGGTAAATTCATGTATCACTTGCCCACTTCCCAGAGATGGAGTCCAAGGTTCTGGTGCAGGGTTGATGAGAGTGATAAAGGAAATTCAGTCCCAGATGTAAAAACGGTTTGCCCAAGGTGACAGACAAAGTTAGTAAAAGCATTGGGATTCAGGTCTCCTGAATACTTCTTTTGCTCTCATTCTACCATGTTGTATCACCAGGTTTTTTTTCCTAATTTATTTATTTATTTTTAGTTTTCAACATTCATTTCCACAAAATTCTGAGTTACAAATTTTCTCCACATCTCTACCTTCCCCCCCATCCCAAGATGGCATATATTCTGATTGCCTCTTTCCCCAGTCTGTCTTCCCTTCTATCAGCACGTTCCAATGCCCTCTTACCCCTTTCCCCCTTACTTTCTTGTAGGGCCAGATAGATTTCTATACCTCTTTGCTTGTATATCTTATTTCCCAGTTGCATGTAAAAACAATTTTAACATTTGTTTTTAGAATTTTGAGTTCCAAATTCTCTCCCTTCTTCCCTCCCTACGCACCCTCCTTGAGAAAGCAAGCAATTCAATATAGATTATATATGTATCATTTTGCAAAACACTTCCATAATAGTCATGCTGCGAAAGACTAACTACATTTCCCTCCATTCTATCCTGTCCGCCTTTATTCAGTTTTCTCCTTTGACCCTGTCCCTTTTCAAAAGTGTTTGCTTTTGTCTACCACTTCCCCTAATCTGCCCTCCCTTCTATCATCCCTCCATTCCACCCTCTATTTTCCTGTAGGGGAAGATACCCAATTAAGTGTGTATGTTATTCCCTCCTTAAGCCAAATATGATGACAGTAAGGTTCACTCATTCCCTTTCTCCTACCCCCTCTTCCCTTCCATTATAACAGCTTTTTCTTGCCACTTTTATGTGAGATAATTTACTCAATTCTATCTCTCCCTTTCCCCTTCCCCCAATATATTTCTTGCTCACCCCTTAGTTTTATTTTTTTTTAGATATCATCCCTTCATATTCGACCAACCCTGTTCCCTCTGTCTATGTAGATGTATATTCCCTTCAACTACCCTAATACTGAAAAAGGTCTCATGAGTTACAAATAACATCTTTCCATGTAGGAAATAAACAGTTCAACTTTAGTAAGTCCCTTATGATTTCTCTTTCCTATTTGCCTTTTCATGTTTCTCTCGATTCTTGTATTTGAAAGTCAAATTTTCTCTTCAACTCTGTTTTTTTTTTATCAAGAATGCTTGAAAGTCTTCTATTTCATTGAAAATCCATATTTTGCCCCGAAGTATTATACTCAGTTTTGCTGGGTAGGTGATTCTTGGATTTAATCTTAGTTCCTTTGACCTCCAGAATATCATATTCCAAGCCCTTTGATCCTTTATTGTAGAAGCTGCTAAATGTTTTTCTATCCTGATTGTGTTTCCATAATACTTTGATTGTTTCTTTCTAGCTGCTTGCAATATTTTCCAGCTGGGGCCAGACCATGCCCTTCCCTCACCCAGGTCCCACAGTTTTCCCACTGACCTGTTCTAGTGGCTTTGGCATTTGTGGGTTGAGAAGTCTGTAAACTGCCACAGCTCAGTGATTCAGGGCTCTGAGGCCTGCTCCACCCTATCTGCTCTGGCCTGATCTTTCCTGGTGTGGCCCAGGCTGGGCTGCTCTCCGCTCCTGGCATGATGTGATACACCCTTCCCACCAGCCATCCAGGTGGTATTGGGCTGGAGACTTGTTTCACTCTGTCACTTTGTGGTTTCTGTAGTTCTATAATTTGTTTAGAATCATTTTTTGCAGGTGTTTGGAGGAATTTGTGGGAGAGGTCAAGCAAGGCCCTGTTTTTACACTGCCATCTTGGCTCCACCCCTTTCTTCTTGTTCTCTAGTCTATTTTTTAAGGTGTTATTTTCTGCAGTATTTTTTTTTTGGATCTCCTTTAGCAAGCTGTTGACTCATTTTTCATGATTTTCTTACATCACTCTCATTTTTCTTCCCAGTTTTTCTTCTACTTCTCTTTGTTGATTTTCCAAATCCTTTTTGAGTTCTTCCATGGTATGAGACCAATTCATATTTTTCTTGGAGGGTTTTGATGTAGGATCTTTGACTTTGTTGTCTTCTTTTGGCTGTATGTTTTGATCTTTTTCATCGAAGTAAGATTCTATAGTCTATAGTCTGAGGGGTTTTTTTTGAGCTCTCTGCTCATTTTCCCAGCCAATTACTTGACTTTTGAGCTCTTTATCAGGGCATGACTGCTTCCAGAGTAGAGAGTGTTCTGTCCCAAACTTCAGGGGTTTTGTGTTGCTGTTTTCAGAGCTATTTATAGGCACCTGTAAATTTTCAGTGTTTCTGAGGTGGTATGATCCAATGAGAGGTGTTCACTCCTCTCCTGGCCTGTGCTCTGGTCTGTGAGTGATCTCAGGAAGTCTCTTCTGCTGTGTATCTACCAGGAGAACTTCTTCTCCATAGCCACCACAAGTTTTGCCACACCAGCACTCCTCCTCATCTAGGACCACCAACTAGGACCATGACCCAAAACCAAGCAGGGAAAAGCAAGAGAATCCTGCCTCAGCACCAGCAAAAGGATCCCTGCACTCCAGCTCTGATCAGCTGCTTTATCCCAGGGCACCGCCACCTCTCACCTCCCCACACACACGCGGTCTGTGGGCATGGAGCTCTAAAAGCAGCCTCTTCTGCAGGCAGTGAGCTGGGGCCAGACCACACCCTATTCTCACCCAAGTCCAACAGTTTTCATGCTGACCTGTTAAATTGTCTTTAGCATTTATGGGTTGACAAGTCTGGAAACCACCACAGCTCAGAGATTCAGGGCCCTGAGGCTTCCTTTGCCTTGTCTTTTCTGGCCTGGTCTGTCCTGGCTCTGCCCACACTGAGCTGCTCTCTGCTCCTTGCAGAGTGCAATAGGCCCTTCCCAGAGACCATCCAGGGGGTCTTGAGCTGGAGGCTTGTTTCATTCTGTCATTTCCTGGGTTCTGTAGCTCTAGAATTTGTTTAGAGTAATTTTTACAGATGTTTGCAGGGATGTATCGCCAGTTCTGTCAAAGCTGGAATTTTGCAAAGCTTGAAATTTGGACTTATTGAAGAGTCATAGGGTCAACCAACACTTTGGAAACGGATTGTCAGTAGTTTCTTTCACTCCACACTACTCAATCAAAGACATGTCATATGAAATCATCTTCCATTTTTCTTCAAGGATTCTTACAGAGACAAAGTAAGTCACTTTTCAAGAACTATGTGGTTTGTCCTTCATTGTCAAAGAGTACCACAACATCAGGCAGATGATGACATTACTTGGAATTGACTTTGATTTGAGGGAGGGAGTGCCATGCAAAGTCACCAACCTCACCTTCTCCTCCAGAACAATCTGGGTCCAGTGGCCAGATATCGATCAGGATGATTTGAGACAGCCCAAGGTGCAGTGGGAGACCTTGGCCTTTTAAGCTAAGATCTTTTCAGGTTCTCACTTTGAGAGAGGCAATACCCATTCAGTGAATTGGCTTCTTTAAGAAGTGAGTCAAGAGATGGCCACTTTAACAAAAAAATGAAATTGTAAAGGAAAGACCCACAGGGTTGCTGTTCAAAACAGAAACAGTTGCTATTTACATTCACTCTAATCAAGGAGGACCCAAAAATAAACATGAAGTGGTGTATGGGTAGGGACTTATTGTTGTACAATCTGTGAGATCCAGAGTGAATTGTTTTTAAGGCTTGGTCTTTGAGAAAGAAGTCTAGCCAGCAAACCCCAAGTTAACTACACAGATTTCACCTTTCAAAATTTGCCTTCTTTTGTGCAGAACATCCTCAAGTAAGGGGAAAGGACAAGAGAGTAGAGGAGAGGAGAAGAGAAGAGAAAATAGGAGAGAACTGAGTAGTCATCTTTTAGGAGTGAGGTTTGGGAGTAGAAAGCGGGGAAAGGTTCAAAAGCAGTTGAACAATGAAGAATAATCAATACTGGGAATTTTAGCATTGTCAATGTTTAAGATTAATAAGGATGGGGGCGGGGTGGAGCCAAGATGGCAGCTGGAAAGCAAGGACTTGCATGAGCTTCCTCCCAGGTCCATCCAAAAACCTATAAAAATGGCTCTGAACAAATTCTAGAGCTGTAGAACCCCAAAAATAGAAGAGGGAAGCAAGGCTGCAGCCCAGGACAGCCTGAATGGTCTCTGGGTAAGGTCTATCCCATGGAACTAGCAGAGGGGAGCAGAGCCCAGCGTGGGTTGCTTCCAGACCAACCAGACAGGGAGCTGGGTAGAACATGCCTAGTGCCCTGAATCAGTGAGCTGTGGCAGTTATCAGACTTCTCAACCCACAGAAACCAAAGATAACAGAGAAGATTAGTGGGAAAAGCTGTGGAGACAGGGCGAAAGGAGTTTGCAGTCAGGCCACTGCCCCAGGGGCAGTGGAAGTGGTGCAGCTCTGAGGACAGAACTACAGCTGCAGTTACTTCTGTCCCCAGGCCCACCTGGTGGGAGGAATTAAGTGGCAGTTCTGAGCAGGAGTGCAGAATCTGCTTAAGATCTGAGTTGGGTCAGGGTTGGCACCTCTTGGGGGAGGAGCAGCACTGGTGTGGCAGAGCTTGCTGTGTAGAAATAGCTCTGAAAACAACAACACAACCCTTGAAGCTTGGGACAAAGTACTCTCTTCTCTACAAGCAGTCATACCCCCATGAAAAATTCAAGGGTCAAGTAGTTGGCTGGGAACATGGCCAGGAAGCAAAAATGGACTCGGATTCAGATTCAGACTTTTGGAATCTTTCTTTGGTGACAAAGAAGAACAAAGCATACAGCCAGAAGAAGTCAACAAAGTCAAAGAGCCTACAACAAAAGCCTCCAAGAAAAACATGAACTGGCCTCAGGCCATGGAAGAGCTCAAAAAGGATTTGGAAAAGCAAGTTAGAGAAGTAGAGGAAAAATTGGGAAGAGAAATGAGAAGGATGCAAGAAAACCATGAAAAACAAGTCAATGACTTGCTAAAGGAGACCCCAAAAATACTGAAGAAAATAAA
>CM053624.1:204552677-204608990 GCA_028646595.1 Phalanger gymnotis | reverse complement strand
CCTGCTTCCCTCTGCCACTTTGTGGGTTCTGCAGCTCTAGAATTGGTTCAGAGCCTTTGTTTTATAGGTTTTTGGAGGAACTTGGTGGGGAGCTCACGCCAGTCACTGCTTCCCAGCCGCCATCTTGGCTCCGCCCCCTCGATCCAATACTTTTATACATCCATAATTACTTTCCCTTCCCACTCATCACAGTAGCTTTTCAAATCTTTCTTCCCTTCTCAAAACTCTCTTATTCACCTTTCCTTCTATTTTCAGCTGAGAACCTTGCCTTATATTTCATTGAAAAACAATTCAAGTTATTTAATAAGAGTTTTCTCTTTTCCCTTCTTTTTCATGTTATATCATTTAGCTTTCTTCACCTACTGTCTCCTTCCTTACCCATGTTTCAAACAAAGAAGTGACCCTTCTCTTTTCTTTGTCAAGGCAAAATGATCTATATGCAAAAATGATAATTTAACGTCTCCTTTTAGCCAACAGATTACCTCATGATCCCTACTTTCTCCCTATCTCCCGGAATCTCCCATATTCTCTACAAATATATCCATATCTCCCTTATCCTCAAAAAGCCCTCACTTGATCTCTTAATCCCTGATAGTAATCAGAGAAAGACATTTCCCTTAAATAGCTAAACTTGAAAAATCAATCCACAACTAATGGCTCCATTTCCTTTCCTTTCACTCTCTTCTTGCCTCTGTTTCTAGCTTTTGACTTCCTAATTCAACTAAAACTGATCTCCCAAAGTCATCAGGGAGCTTTTAATTGACAAAATTAATGGCTTTTTCTCCATCTGTATCCTTCTTAACGTCTTCTTGACTTGATATGGCTGATCACCTTTTACTCCTTGTAACTCTATTCTCTCTAGATTTTTGTGATGCTATTCTTTCTTATTTCTCCTTCTATATGTCAGGTAGCTCCTTCTCATTCTCCTTTGCAGTATCTTCATCCTGGCTCCTTTCAGTAGCCATAGGACTTCACAAGACTCCATCCTGGGCCCTCATCTCTTCTCTATCTATACTATTTAACTTTGTGATCTCATCAATTCCTATGGATTCAATTATCATCTCTTTGCAGATAATTCCTAGATCTACATGTCTAGCTGTAACTTCTCTCCTGAAATCCAGTCTCAAATCACCAACTGCCAATTAAGACATCTGGAACTGAATGTCTCAGAGATATCTTCAGCTCAATATGTCTAAAAGTAAACTCAATATATTTTGCCCCAAGTTCTCCCTTCTTTTTAATTTCTCTATCCTTCTAATTACACAGGCTCACAACCTAGGTGTCATACTTAACTCTTTAATCTCTCTCACCTTTCCAATACAATCATGTACAATCCTGTCAATTTCACCATTGTAAAGCTTTTTTTTGAATGTTCCCATCTCTGCCACAATAATGTGACCACCCAATCCTTCATCACCTTGCCCTTGGACTACTACACTAACATGCTGGTTGATTTTCTTTTCTCATCTCTCTCTCCATTCTAGTCTATTCTTCACAGCTATCAAAGTGATCAAAATGCATGTCTAAACATATCACATCCCAACTGCATTCAATAATATGATCTCAGAGTTCAAATATAAAATCCTAGGTTTGAGTTTTGAAGCCTTTGTTATTAACTTGGTCCCTTCTTACCTTTATAGTTCTGTCCTTTATTCTCCTCCATGTACTATGAGATCGAGTGATAGTGTCCTCCTTGCTGTACCTCTCACAAGATATTTCATCTGCGGATTCAGCATATTTTCACTGGCTGGAACTCCCTCCCTCTTCATCTCCATCACCTTTTCTTGGCTTTCATCAAATCTCACCTAATGTCCCACCTTTTGCCAGAAGTCTTTCCTCTTTAATCTGTATGTCTTCCCTCTATTGATTATTTTCAATTTATCCTATATTTATCTTGTTTGTAAATAGTTGTTTGGGTGTTGTCTTCCCCTTACAACTATTAGCTCTTTAAAAACAAAGACTAGGTAGATTTTTGTGGTTGTTGTTTGTTTTTGGGGTTTTTTTTTGCATTTCTTTGTGCTCCCACTGCTTAGTATCTTGATGCTTAATGAATGCTTATTGACTGACTGTATTCTTCAAAAAGAGGTAATAATGGAAAGGAATGCTGAAAGAGACCTTAACTATGCTTATTTATTTGTTTCCCACTCATATTTTAGTTGGGGACAATATTGGAAGATGGCATAAATTAGCGATATCAAAAATGGGCAATTGAAACATTTTATTTAAATACAGAATACAACAGAAGGAAGTTCAGAAAGGGAGTACAGACATTAGGACAGCTTTAAAAGTAATATATAGGATTTATTACATGCATATGTTCATATATATTTAGAAACAAAATGAATCTGAATCAAGGACTCTCTGCTTTTGAGGCTGATAATCTATCTTCTATACCATATAGCCACTTTTTAATTATAACCTTTCCCAGATCTAGACTGCCCACAGTGAATCTATAGGTAGATCCTACTCAACAACTTTTTAGACACAATTCATGTGCCTAGATTCAATTTCTCCACCACTAACTCTCACCAGGAGTGAATTAATAGACACTCTTCAAGGTGATTCCTTCCACAGTGCCCAAATGCACCAATGTTCTGCCAAATGAGGTTATTCAACATTCAAAGTAAGTCAACTTTTCTTCAGCTCCAACATAAGAGCAACCAGTGGCACCTTGGATTTAAAAACTGAGTCCTAGTCTATATATTTTTCTTCACTGTCTGCCACCCCATTCTGGTCACACTTTCTCTTGCTTCATTAATTTTTCTCCTGCTTCACTAATCACCTCATGAAACAGAAGCTGCCTAGAGTCACAGTCTCATCTCTATAATCTTATGATGGAAATATGGTTACCTGACTTGGGAAGGCTTTTTGCATTATGATAGCCTTTCCTTTGGCTCCTGTGCTTTAACTTTTTGCAGGCTATTCACCTGAACATAATATCAAGTAGTGAACAAATCTTTTCTTCCTTTGTTCTTTAGTTCTTTCTGTGCATTTGTTAGCCAAATGCCTTATGGCTTGAGGTTTATGAGATAGGAAATATGTAAGAACTACCTCCCACCCACACAATCTTGGCTTAGATTCAACTTAATATTGTATTGGTCAAACTTCTACCACTTCCTAGTAGTAAGGCTCCATTACAACTTATTTATACCTGTTATATACCTTTCAATTGGTCTTTGGGTAATCCTCAACCTCAATTCTTTGGAGACTATGGTATTCCATGAAGCATAGTCATACTCTACCACCAGAAAATAATTGATGGTAAAAAGCTTGACCTTTGTTTCAGTAAAAAGTTGGGGTTAAAGATACTGTGTAAATCCCAAAGGCAATCCAACGTATACTCTCCTTCCTGTTCAACCCCTGAGCCTTATCATCATGCCTGCATAGTTACTGTCCAATCTGGCTGCAGCAATAAATTTGTGTTCAGGGAGACATGAGTTCGAATCTTGTCTAAAATGCTCAATAGCTGTGTGACCTTGATCAAACCACTTAAACTCAGATTCAATTTTATAAATAAGCCAGAAAAAGTAGGCTGGAGCCATAATGTGGAAGGTTTTCACTGACAAGTGGTAATTCATATTTTATCCTAGAGACAATAGAGCACCACTGAAGGCAATGGCATGGTCAGATTTATACTATAAGGAGACTATTTTGACAAATGTGCAGATGGAGAAAGAGACTTAACATTGAAGGCCCAGTTACAAAGTTATATACTAGTACAGGGAAGAGATGATGAAGGTAGAAGTTAGAAGAAAGGGGAAAGTGGTACCAAATCTCAGTTCTGACACTTATGTACGACCTCTCTCCTGTCATTTTGGTTTCTAGACGAATCCATTTTTCCTCATTGGTAAAATGTGTGTCCTTGGAGCTAGGATTTAAACTATTTTTAAAGCTTTGGCCATAGATGTTCTACTCCAAGACCTTGTGTCAATAATAATAGCTGACCTGTATAAGGTACTTTAATTTTCACGGAGAGCTTTACCAATATTGTCTCATTTTTCCTTACAACAGCTTGGAGAGGTAGAGGTTGTTACCCACATGGTAGAAGTGAGAGAACTAAAGCAAACAGAGGTTGAATGACTTTCAGGAGGTCACAGAATTAGTTAAGTACCAGAGGCCAGATTCAAACTCAGGACTTCTTGACTCTAGATATAACACTCTATCCACTGCACCATATGACCATCTGTTTGAATCCTGTTTCAGTTGCTAAGTATGAGTCTAACTTTCAGTTCTATGTGAGTAAACTGGGAGATTCATTTCCAGTCATCAAAGCAGTGGGGTAGGTTTGGGAGATGTTTCACTTCCACTCCTAAAGGAAGAGTGAGTCAAAGTAATCAAATAATTTTATCTACATATCCCAGGGAAGATCCTTAGCGACACCAAGGTACACAAGAACAAAGACAAAAATATTAAGAGTAAGGGATCAAAAAACATCAGGCAGAGACAAAGTTTATGAAACAGGCAGACAAGGTCTTTATGACAAAAGCTATAGTAATTAGGAGGGCATGATGTACTAGAAATAATAATTTGTCAACAGAGAGGAAGCCTATTCAATTCAATTGCATTTAAGTAGAGATATTAGTCTCAATCCAATTCCCATTACAGGCTAGCCTGTCAGCTTTTGTTGTTTCCCAGATGTCCACAGTTGGAGTACATCATTTGAATTTGAAGACAGGATGAATATGTAGAAAGAATTTTAATACATTGAATACAATATGTGCAAAGCAAATAAGTGTAGTATATATAAAATGAAGTCAACCTGTTTCTCTGGTAGCTTGCTAATTAAACAGGGTACTTTACTCACTAAATGCACTCTGAGACCTTTCTAGCTCAAAATCTTTGTGCTATCCAATTTTCTGTAGCCTTAACCAAATTGAATATAAAGATATAAAAGCATGTGAACTCTTGAGATCAGTAACTGGTTTGTTTTTTTTTGTCCTCAAATCTCCAACACCTATTACAGGGCCTTGTATATGGGTATTTGACATTTGATAAACTGAATAGACTATCCAAAGTAGTAATTGTAATAATATTATTAGACCATTTTTGTAATCAAACACTTAACAATTTATGATAACTGAGCATTTATTGAATTATGTCAGTTAATTATTTAGCTAAAACATTGAACAAATTGACATTTCAGCACACTGAGGCCCCTGGTTGTCCACTCTTGCCTGTTGGATTGATCCATTTGTAGTAGTTTTGTTTATCATATTTTGTCACTGTATTTCTTGTAACATTGTACATTTCCTGGTTTAAGTAAACTCATTTCTCTTTCATACAATCAGTTCATTCTGTTCCCCAGTGTTTGGTATTCACTATATAGGCAGATACTGTAAAGTCCATCTGTGTGTATGATCCCTCCTTTGTTTTTCTGTTGTTTATGATCCCATATTGTTGGTTTGATTTTGGGGGGCGGGGTAGAGGGGGCTGGGCACAGTATTTTTTCATATCATTATTTCAGTTAGTTTTTTTAAAAAATTGTTGTTATAAATAAGGAGCATGTTTCACCATTTCCTTCTTGTTGGGCATAGAATTTAATTTAAAGTTCATATTAAATGAATATGAAGCCAGCATATTTTTTAAAAAGAGAAAACTACATACCAGAGATATTACATTTCTCTGTTGTTGCTCTTCAAACTCATTTCAGATAACATACAACTATAAGACAAACTTCTTCCAAGACGGGAAATGGTTGGGTCGATTTTATTTTCCATTTGAACTGATTTTGTTGTGTATGTCTAAACTCCGTTTGAGGGAATAGAAATATCACGAGAATGTCAGGTTTGTTATTATAAGATTACCAATTTAATTGTACAAACCCAAGAAGTCCAAGAAATTCAGATAAGTCCTTGATAACAGTTAAGAATTTTGAGAGGGATTATGATATGGTGGTTAGAACATCACAGGAGATAACAGCAACCATAGGCTTTGCCTGTAGCTATATGTCTTGGAAAAATAATTCAAGTTTTCCCTACATTGTTCATTTGTGAAATGGGGCTTAATACCAATTATTTATAAATATCTAACCCTCCTTTTTTGTAAGTTTTGCAAGATTAGAGTATTATGTATTTTCTTACAAAAAATGCTATTTATTTATTTGCTTGTTTTTTAAAAGGAACCATTGTTTCTGGCTGTTTCTCTTCAGGCCTACCAGATAGGTTGTTTTGGTAGAGTTAGTTGGCCTATTCAGCAAATGAAAATAATTCCAATAACCACTTAAAATGTTATTTTCATTGAATTGACATATTGTTTTACTGAAACAACAAGTTGTTCTGTTAAGGGCACATGTACCCATCTTAGAAGCAAATTGACTTTTCATTAGTTACTATTTTCATAAAAACCAAAATAGTAAGTCAGTTTATTCTGTTTTTTATTACCTTTTTTGTTTTCTTGTCTAATTTACTTTTAATAAACTTTTATTTTGATTTTATTATGTATTTCTGAGATGATTATAAAATTAATCATTTTCCCATGCTTATTTTGATTCTAATCCTCAGGTTCTATTTTCATATTCCATGTAAAATCTATATGACACCTGGCAAGCTCTATTTTAAACTTTAAAAATGCCTGAATTTTATTATTATTATTATTATTATTATTTTAATTAAATTGAATTTAGATACAATTTCATTCAGGGGAAACTATTGAAATACCAAGCTGTCAGTGTTTTCTGCAAGACTATTGGATCAGTCCAGTCTCCTTTCCCTTCCCTACCAAGTTCCCAATTCAGTTTTGTTATATAAAAAGCAGCTATTCTGTGAATCAGGACTTGCAGTATCCTGTGACTTTCTTCTAGATGGGGCAGGGTGACCAGCTAGAAACAGAAATGTAAATGTTCCCTGAGTTCCATACATGGTAACAAATAAAGGTATTCTGAAAAATTGATTAACAGCCATCTAGACAATACCTCTCACTTTGCATAATGTAAGTGGATTGTTCTGCAGACCTTTATATAAAGTTATTTTTATGTAAGGTAAATTTGCAAACATTAGGAAGAGAGGGACAGAAGGAGGTAGGAAGGAGGTAGCCTCCACATGGCTGTGGAGGGGTAGGGCTAGCACATGATTCAAGAACACTTAGTGGCTGAGTATGGAGAAAGGAAAGTAGAAGGAGGAACACCTGGGTCTGGAGCCAGCCACTTGGAAGCCTGACAAGGACATAGACAGAAAAGAATGTCATAAGTAAGACAACACTAAGACTGGAGTGTTGATGTTTGAGGGGGAAAGTTAATTTTAGTAATAAAGATCACTTTTTCATTCAAGATAATGTGGTTAGAAATCATCAAGTTGAACCTGTAAGACCCAAGCATCTTCTACCAAGTGTAAATCATGCACCAATAACAGAGAGAGAGAGAGAGAGAGAGAGAGAGAGAGAGAGAGAGAGAAAGGTTTTTTTTTACTTCCATTTGGCCTAGAAGTATTATACTCATTAAGGATATATTCTCAGGATATTGCTATAAGGGGGAACAGAATTTTTCTGGATTTACAAAAATTTCAAAATATAGATGGGCTACTACAGGTCAATTCAACAAGCATTTAATAATCACATACTATGATTATATCAGATAGCTAGATGGTACAGAGGATAGAGCACTGGGCTTGGAATCAGGAAGACTCATCTCCTGAGTTCAAATCCAGCTTCAGACACTAATTAGTTGTGTGACCCTGGACAAGTCACTTAACCTTGTTTGCCTCAGCTCTCTCATTTGTAAAATGAGCTAAACGAAATGGCAAACCATGCTAGTATCCTTATCAAGAAAACCCTAAATGGAGGCATGAAGAATTGGACATAATTGAAACAACACAGCAACAAAAATGAATGGTCATAGTGCCAGACATACAGAAAGTGATGAATAAATGATTATTGACTAACTGAACACTGGGATACAAAGAGGGGGGCATCTGTTCTTAAGGAGTTTGCATCTGATGAGAAAAAATGACATGCAAACAATTACGTACAAACTAAGTATATATAAGATAATTTGGAACTAATTTCAGAGGGAAGGCACTAGCATTAAGAAGAACTGGGAAAAGCTTCTTGTTGAAAGTGGGATTTTTAGACAGGAATGGAAGGAAATCATGGAACCAGGATCCATAAATGAGGACAGAGAACTTTTCAAGTATGAAGCATAGTCAGTCAAAATGACCAGTTGGGAGATGGAGTGCTTTGTATCAGGAGGCCAGTGTCATGAAGTCACAGAGGGCAATTACATAAAAGAATTCTGAGAAAGAAGAAAGGGGCAATATTAGCAATGGCTTTACAAGGCAAACAGAAGATTTTATATTTGAACTTAGAGAAGATAGAGAACTATGAGAATGCATAAAATAGGTGAGGGAGTTGAGGTAAATAGACTGGTATTTTAGGAAAATCACTTTGATAGGTGAGTGGAGGATGGATTAGTGAGTGTAAGAAGAGACTTAGAATGGTTTAGATATAAAGTGATTCAGGCCTCCTGCATCAGGGTAAGGACAATGCCAGAGAAGAATAATTGCTATGAAGACAGTTTGCAAGTCTTGGCAACAGATTGGATGTGTCAAGAGATGGGGAGAAACAGTGAGAAACCAAAGATGAACCTGGGTTGTGAGCCTGATTGGGAGGATGTCGGTTCTCTCAAGAGTAATTGGAAAGTTGGAAAGAAGGTAGGGCTTGGGGAAAGATAATCAGTTTAGTTTGGGACATTCTGAGTTTAAGATGTCCATGGGACATCCATTTCTCTGCTTGAAGAACCCTTCCAGCTCTGACATTCTATGTTCTAAGAACCTTCTCACTGTTGACTTTTGGTATTCTAAAGTGTCTTGCATTTTTGAGATATTATGATTCTATAGTGAACACACAGTAGTTTACACTTGCATTGCACTTTATGTTTGTAAAGCACATATTATCTCATTTCACCCTCAAATTAATGATAGGCAGGGTAAGTGTCATGTAATTCCATTCAGTTTCATGAACATTACCAAGTGCCTGGTACACACAAAGTACTGGGATGTGTGTGGGGCTCTCGAGGTAAAAAGCCTTAAAGAGCTTATATTCTGTTGTTCAGATAACTATAGTAACAAGAAAATTGAGAGGCAAAACATCACTAACAACAAGGGGATCTAGAATGACTTCAGGAAAGAGATGTTACCTGGGCTAACCCTTTATTTAGGCTACCTATAGCGTCTTAAATAAAACTATGCATGTGATCATGTAGTGCATTGGAGAGAGTACTGGGCTTGGAATCAGAAAGACCTGTGTTCAAATCCAGCATCACACTTACTAGCTTTCTAACTTGAACAAATCATTTAGCTCTACTTGCCTCAGTTTTCTCTTCTGTAAAATGGATTGGAAAAGGAAATGGCAAACCACTTTAGTATCCTTGTCAAGAAAACCCCAAATGGGGTCAGAAAGAATTGGTCATCACTAAAAAGCATTTAATGAGATTTAAGGTCTCCATTCATAAATCCTATTCCCATTTGATCTTCCTAAATTTTTTCTCTGAGATACAAGAGATATAATTCTGAAATTTTTATCCCATGAAGGTCATGGAAAAGTTCAAGGAGAGGGTAGTAACAGAAAAGGTGGAAGAGAAAGATGAGAAAGGTTAATAAATCTCTCTACCTCACCAACCCAGCAGAAATCAGAGGAGCTGCCAGTGTCCTTTGCCCAATCCTGTCAGCTGCCAGAGTTTCAGCTTCAGAATCAGTTTAAATCACATCTGCATTGCTGGCCCTTGGCCAGGTTTTGTTCCCAGTTCATAAAATCTCAGATCACAGAAGGAGTGGCCACAGTCGTGATGATATGATTGGTCCAAGCCACTCTGGATGTCTACTTCCAGAGTCCGGGCTAGCAGACAGGAAGTGTTTTTAAAAGCTAAATTGATTATATTTTTATAGACAAGAAATGACTGGCAAATACACACACACATATATATCTTCTGAATCAGTAGTTGTTGCACAGTCCCACAGAAAACTTGTTAAAGGAAATTCCAAACTATAGGAAAAGGTTGAAAAAGGTGTGTGTGGGAGAATTATTATTTATTTTCAACGTGCATACTTTTTGAGCAAGGCATTGTATTAGGCACTGAGGGATAGATAACAAAGACTAGAATGAGACAATCCCTGCCCTCAAGGAGCTCTTCTTGTCATGGATGAAGGCACCTACAACTGGAAGGTTCTGATAGGCATAACCTCTAGGCAAACCTTGGGGTCCACAAGTAGTTGTAAGAAGGAAAGGCAATCAGGAAAATGTAGGGGGTGTCATTAAATCTGGCAACATCCTTCTGAATTTTGAGGCAAGCTTTAATCTTCCACAGATTTGAGGATAATATTAACAGGTTTGTGTAAATGCCATTGGCTGTGAGTGTATAGATGTGTATGTGTATATGATATCCTGCAGAGACTGTAGTTGATATACAACTATTATCTGCCTAAGGGTGGTACTACATGCACTTGTATCAACCTCACCATCTCTTGATAGCACAACAGCAGTCATGGCCTCCTTGGACTTGAGTCTTCAGTACATTATGAAAGGCTAAATAGAGCTCTCTTTTCTCAAACCAGAGTCCTGGGGGTTTTAGAAGGATTGTCTTTCCTTTGCCTCTGTCCTTGGTATTCTGTGTACTCACTCCTGGAATGATTGGACTCCTCAGGTGCAAAAAGAGAATGCAGAAAAGAAGCAATAAGACTGACTTCAGACTCTCAACATGAAGTATTTAATCTTTATTCTTTTCTTTCTGAAGCTGAAGCACGTCCTTCAGGAGGCCTGCGTTCAAGGTAGCCATGGAGCTCTAGGCTTCAGAAAGCAGCATGGTGGGAGGTTTTGTGTTCTTTTTTTCTTTCCTTCTATCTACTGTTCTCATTACTAAGCAAGCTATCCAGGAAACAGCAGGGCAAGAGTTAGTCTGCTAATGGCCAAGGGGTGAGCTCCATTAAACACGAGAGAATGAACATAGGAAGATGCCAGTTTCCTGACAAGTAAGGCAGCCAGTTTCCATTTCCCAGGTAGTGATGAGGAAAACAGATCCTACTAACAATATTTGTGACAATATGTGGGTGGGGCTTTGCTGGTGGCGGAGGCCCAAAGGCAAGGCAAGGGTGAGGAGAAGCTGGCTATGGGTCACGCCACTGACAAGTCGATCTGGTTGGCTGAGTTGTTGCTCCTGTCAATACCTAGGTATTGAGTTTCACAGGAGTTGTTCCTAACCAGGTTCCATTCATAATGTCAGGGTTGAAGGGCTTCATTTTGATGTTATGAATACAACTGCTGGTAAGGGATGAGACCTTGGTTTTATGCTTAAAGGCAGCTCTCACTTCAAAATTCAGAAGACAGTGAAATAGGAAGATGAAAAATCCTCGTAAAGAGTTAAACACTGCAAATATGTACTGGAATACACGATGACATGGTTATTCACAGCCCTGGGATGGCAGGAGCACTGCTACTACTTTGATTGTCAGCTTAGAACCATTCACCTGTTGGTGAATGGACCTTGTAGTTCTCTGCGCTGATCCTGGAGATGACTCTGGTCACAGTGATGAGAATATCAATGTTGATGTTTGTTTAGATACAGTTCTCACTTGGATTGCAGGCTCCTCGTGTGCAGTGCAACATTTAAAAAGCTCTGGAGACATAATTCCTGGGTGATTTAATCCTTTTATCAATAATGCCAACATTTTAATAGAAGAGTGGTCATTTGGTGTCTCTCTTTAAGATCAAAGACCTTTAGCATGTATTTTAAAATATTTTTCAATGTTGAATTTTCTCCATCCCTCCTCCCCTCCCCATCCAATTAGAAAGTGAGCGGTGTGACCAATTATATGTGTGCAAATGTAAAACATTAGCCATGGTGCAAAAAAGCAAGAAAAATAAAGTGAAAAAATTAAGCTTCAATCTACACTGATAGTTCATCAATTCTTTCTACAAAGATGAAGAGCATTTTTCATTATAAGTCAAAATTGTCTTGGATCCTTGTATTGCTGAGAATAGCTCAGTCATTCATAGTTGATAATCATTCAGTATTGCTATTAGTGTGTATAATGTTCTCCTGGTTCTGCCTATTTCACTTTGCATCAGTTCATGTAAGTCTTCCTAGGCTTAACTGAAACCATCATTTCTTATAACACAATAATATATCATATTTCATATATCACAACTTGTTTAGCCACTCGCCAGTTAATGGGCATCCCTTTAATTTCTAATTCTTTGCCAGGTGGTATGCAATTAAGGAATCTCCATAGTGAAAAATAATTTGACACCAATAGAAAATATGTAAAGGGAAAGATAGCATTGATAATTGCTACTTCTTAAGAAAGTTTAGCCAGTACAAGTCAATAACAATGACTAAAAGAGCCCATGAAAATCCATGCAGCTAACATTTGCTCTACTTGCCATGCAGAGAGATATAGCAGCTCAGAGTAAGGCCAAGATATAGTCTGGACTTGTGTGTCAGTAATGCAAAATGGGCTCCTTAGTACTTAGTTTAAGGGGTGCCCTTGAGGAGTTTGGCTTTTGTATACCTTGAAAGTACTTTCACCTGTTAAGTGCTAAGCCCCAGGCCCAAAGCCTTATCAGGTATGAAACCTGTGTAGGCATAGATTAATGACTTAAGAGGGGCCAACTCGGGAACCAATGGTCTCTGGTCTCTGCTCATTGAGGCGGGGATTGAGAACGCCAGAGGCTTGGCTGCGAGGAGAGGTGAGAAACTACAGCTGAAGCCAAAGCAGAGACGACCCGTGTGTGGACCCAAGAGTTCGAGCGAAGACTTGAGGCCAGTGAATATGATTTATGCCATCTTATTTTTCTGTGGCCTCCTGGCTACTCTTGTGAGGCGGGCCTACTGGGCCTGGAGGCTTGTGATCACAATGTCAGAATTGGGAGGCTGGTTTGCTAATTTGTTGCTCTGGGGCCTGAATAAATGTCTTGATGTCTTCTTCTTAGAGAATTCTATATACCTTGCGATTTCAAACCATTCAGATATATATATGATTGTTTTTGAGATCACAAGTTCGGCCTTCCTACTACAACTTGGTAGAAATAATTTATTAAATCAGATGCTAAGAAAAGTATAAGCAGTGTCACCTCATAAACCACCAAGAATCAATAAGAGGGAAAACATTTTCAGAAATTTTGGTGAAAGGTTCAAATAAGCAAAAGAACCCTTAAGACATTTAAGGAAAAAACTAGAATGGCAGATATTTTTAAAAAGAAAAGATCTGTATTAACTTTTGTAATCCTTTTATTGATTAATTGCATTTTAGCTACCTCCCTTATAATCTAAAAGCAGTCCTTGATGTCTTACTTGAACAAGTAAAAATGGCAAGAAGAAAGCAAAGGAAGAAAAAATCTGCTGTATTAGACCAAGGATAAAGAGAGAAGGTTCATGCTGGGTAATATATTGAGGGTTGACTTTTATGATATATAAAAGAGTGGAGAACATCAAAGATTCTTGTTGAAAAAGTAATTCCGACCTTATTTTTAAAAATATTAGCAATTATTTACACATATACGTATTTCTCATACATGCAAAACGTTTGGGAAAAATACCAAGGTATTACAGGAATCCTTAATGATAATATAAGAAACAGGAAAGCTTTTGCAAATCATATTCTATAAGATACAAGATGGTTGCAGAAACAAAATTAACTATAAAGTGCCAAATATTCCATATATAACAATACTTTTTGCTTATAGATCGTAAAATATTCTCTATATGCTAGAAAAATGCCATCTTAAATCCTTTCTCCTATACAATGTGAGTATAGTTATGCAATTAATTATACAACATAGAACTTAGCAGATTCTATTGTGTTATTGCTTATAGACTATAAAATGCATTTGCTACAGAAAATGCCAACTTAAAATCCTCCTCCTTCAAAATGTCTCCTATGTCTGCCTATGCATCTGTCAAAACCTTGCATATTTTATTGAAAAAAAGTTATCAGCAGAGATCACATTATTTGACAATCTTTTCATCAATACAGGAAAATGCATACTCACCAAAAGTATTTAATACTATCAGAGTATATGTGCAGTAAAGAATACGGACTAGAGGGATTTCTTATATATACTGAGGTGTGCCAGCTGTTCCTGATTGGTTTCCTGGTGGGATATTGATTGCAACAAGTCCCAGAATATTTTAGGTTGCTTATAAATTCATTCTACCTGTTTGCCCAAGAAAAACAAAGTGGATGAAAGATGCATACTGTCCAGACTATCATATACAGTTGAAGACCTGGGTTAAAATCTAGCTTTTGACCCTTAATCTGTTACATTGGGTAAGTCACCTAACATGCCTGGGTTCCTTATCAGTTTACTTATTTTTTAATTTTATTTTTAACTTATGGAATAAAACAAGTATTTCAATAACACAATGCAATAAAAAAATAATCGCATGTGAAGGTGCAAATCTATTATGTACAACTTGATATTCCTTTCAAATACACAACAGAATTATCATGCACATTTCTTATTTTCCATGTAAGTTTTCTTATTTGTAAAATGAGGAAGGTAAATTGGGAGACCTTTAAAGCCCTCCCTGCTATAAAACTATGAATATATGATCTCTTTTCATTCTGATATTTCCATAAATCTGTCATATTGTTGATGTGGGGACTCGATATTAATCACAATTCATCCATGCTTACTTATTTGTCCTCCCCATAAATTCTAAACAGAAATTCTTTTTTTTCCTGTCATATGGCCAGTCCACTTTTTCAGTCATACATCTCTCAAAAAGCATATTTCTACACTACTTTTCTTGCACAATTCTTGGTGTATAATACCCTATAGGCTGCTCACACCCTTCACTTCTCCATTGCCTGTTGTGTGACCCTTACCTTTAACTCTCTAGAGACCATACAATTTCATGATTCAGATCCATGCAGCATCTGCAGAAATGATTGTTGTTAAAAAAAGTTTGACCTTTGCTTCAGTGAGAAGATTGGGCTCATTAAAAACACTACATTATTTCCTGAAACCCCATACAGCTTACTTTATTTTCTCTGTCAAATCTGGGCACAGTTCTTTGTCCTATCAAAGTTTGTACCCAAGATGTAAGTGTACCTTTGAATTGTCTGTCAGTACCTGAATATTAAGAATTGAATTATTTAAAAAGTAGAAGAGAAATAAGTAAGGTGACTTTTACATTTTTGGTTAGGAGGATGAATTCTTAAACAAACAAGGAGACGAATAATTACAAAAAAGATCAGATCAATATTTTTAATTATATGAAATTGAAAAGCTCTTGCATGAAAAAAAATAATTCAATGCCAAAGGGAAGATGTTCATTGCAAAAAAAATAATAATTCCATCATATTGCTTTGTATTTCTGACAAAGTTCTGATTAGATAGACATTATATATATATACACACACATACATATATGTGTACATGTGTATACACATATACATATATATGTATATATGTAGACACATACAAGAAGCAGACAAATATAAGACCAAAACATCATTCCTGATTAGATAAGTAGTAAAAGGATATGAATAAATAGTTCTTAAAAGCATTACAAACTAGTGAAGAACACATGAAAAAATTCGCTAAACCACTAATAATGTAGTGAATGCAAACTACAATGACTCTGAGGTTTTGCCTCACACCTCATAAATTGGCAAAGATTACAAAAGATGGGAATAGTCAATGTTGGAGGAGACATTAAAAAAAACAGGTACAGTAATGTACTATTGATGGAACTGTGGATTGATCCAAACATTCTGGAAAGCAATTAGGCTTTTTTGCAAGGAAAGTGACTGATATGTCCATACCCTTTGACCCAGATATCCTCTTACTGGGCATATATCCCAAGATGGTCAAAAACCAAAAAAAAAGGCATAATATACAACAAATAGCATTGCTTTTTTGTCATAGCAAGTATGTGTAATATACATACATGCATACATATACATACACACATATACACTTATATCTATAAGTATATGTAGTATATATATGTATACATATGTACATATACATATGTATATGTAGTACCAAGTATATGCCCATCAATTGGGGAATACTTAAGCAAGTTATGGCACATAAAATATGATGTATTATTGCATATTCTAAGAAGCTATGAATATGATAAATACATAGAAACATGGGAAGATATAGACTTAAGGTAAATATATACAATGACAACTAAATTCACATAAAAAAGCAATCCAAATCAATTGTTGAAAAATTTTGTCACTAAGTCTCATCCCCCAAAATGTACTTCATACTGCTTCTTTACAGAGATGGTGAGGTTACGGATGAGCAACTCTACATATAATATCAGTTTTTTAATATATTACTTAATTTTACTAGACTGTTTTTGCCTTTTAAAAAATATTATTTGTTACACAACAGAGGTGTCAAACAAGTAGCCTGTTGGCCTCAGCTAGAACTGGAATAAAGTATAATTTAAAAACATTTAAGAAATAAAAATAATTTAGAACATAGATAATGTTTTCTATGTTAGAACATAGATAATAAAGTTTTCTAACATATGTTCAACAAGCATCCTTATGGTTTAATGGTTGCTATTTCTATTTAAATATGGCACAATTATTATAGAAGATGTCTTTCTGGAGTGAAAATAGAGCAGGGATATTTTGCAAAAGGCAGGTGATGTAAAATACACACACACATGTACGTACATATACATATATACACATACATACATACACACATTTTTTAAAGTTGTGTGAGGTATTAGATATTAAATGAGTTGCCCAGGATCACATAGCCAATGTGTATAAGAAGGGCAACTGGTAGACTATTAATTGTAATTGAATTTCCATGCTGTTTCTCTCATACACAAGAGTACATATGAAAATATATAGAAACAAACCCCTAATTTAAGAGGTTTAATCAGAATAACATCATTCTCAGAGAACTTTCCTTCTCAACTCAAAAGGAGAAAAAGAAATGGAGGAAGAGACTGAGGAGGGGAGATAGGCTTTTGTACTTTGGACCTTTGTCTGTTGTCTTTTGGGAACATTCTCTCAGTATTGTAGAAATAACAAAATAATGCTCGGGCAATTTCTCTGTCTGAGTTCCTTCTATCTTCCACAGAATAAAGGCAGTGTCAAAAATCCAACAGCAATAAATGATGCATGGGTAAACCCTACACTGATTTAATACACATTTCAGGAATCATCAATCCATTCTCATTGCTTATAAGCTGAACCATTTCAGGGATAAATATTTCAACACTCCTGACCACAGTTTTACTGAGCTCAACAATTTACCAACTTAAACGTACCAGAGCCGGAAGGTCTCAATAAGAGACCTATATAGATGTTAAAGTCTCTCACTGGAAATGGTCCTTTCCTTGAAATATAATATACAGTACTTTACCTATCACATAGCACTTTCTGGAAATCTCATTCAGTTGCACTCCTCCCCACTCCTCTTTCTGGGGGCTATGTTTCGCGGGAACATCCTTTGTTGGCTCATACAGTACTCCTTTTATGCTGTGCAGTTATAGAACCAAGAGCCCATTAATGCCTATATTACTTTTCACCACTCAATTGCTTAACTATGGAAAACACTCAAATGCAAAGAAATTGTGGGCCTCTGATGGAATGAATGCTGAGCACATATCTTCTGCAAAACATGTGTGTGTGTGCTAAGGATCTGTTCTAATAGCTTCCATTTTTTTTAACTAATAACCAAAAATTTTTAAAAAGTTCCATTCTTCAGAGTTCATGACTCCCTTCCTGTAGCATTTGATTAGCTTCTTAGCTAAATATTAAATATTCTTCTGGATGGAATATTAATTTGGCAAAAATGTATTTCAGAAATTTTGGAGGAGACAGGGGATGTCACCGGCAAATGTTTTATTTGTGTAGGAAATTCCCAGTGTGGAAATTATTTTATCTGATTCTAATAAGTACCTTATCAGAAAAGTGTAGTCTTAGAAAGTTGCCTGAATCACTGATATGTTAAATGGATTTCCCATGGTCACACAATAATCATGATCAGAGACAGGAATTAAATCCAGATTTTCCTAAGTCTAATGATGATTTTTTCTCCTTTAGCTATCTCTTATGTTACCATTATTTATGGACAAATATGGATAATAATCATATAGAATGGGACATTATGGAGAGTTGGAAGTGTGCATTGGTGGAAAGCATCCCACACATTAACAAAATCACTAAAAATATCAGGATAAATTAATGACTTAAATTCTACATAGATAAGTATAAGGAGCATATTTATGTGATAAAGAAAAAAAACATGAAGGGAGTATAGGAAAAGAAAAAAAAGTAAGAAATAAGAGACAGAAAGAGTAAGAAGTGATATTTTTTCATCTAAGATTCTCATCAGTAGAATCAATTAAAAATGTTTTTTGAAGAAAGGGCTACATAGAAACTCATAAAAAAATAAAACAGATGTCTCTGAATTCTGCTTCCTATACTGTTCTAATGCCTTACCCACTATTCTCCCAAATGCCTTCACATCATTAGCTACAGATGTTCAATAATCTTATACTCTATCTTTGACAGCTATCTCCCAGTCTGACTTCAAGAACAGCTCTGAAACTTGCTCCTAAGTAAATGAATGATGAACAACCAAAGGCTAGGATAATGAAGACTGCCCTACTGATCTAACTGGAAAATTTCAGGCAATCATAAGAAGTAGAAGGAGCTCCTATTGTGTACCTGAGAATGGAAAAGTGAAAGACATGGTAACAGGGAAGGATACTAATGACACCATGTAGGTATAAGTGGCCAGCCTCTGTAAAATCGAGTATGTGTATTTCAATTATAATTCCAAAATTACTCAAAATATTCAGAAATACTATAAATAAAATATAATTTACTTATTTGTGATAGTTTTATAATATTGATTTACTATTTACTATATGAAAGTTCTGTGACATGTGCAAAAGAAGTATGAGATGTGGTCCCTGACCTCAGGAGGTTTGTCATCTAGTTGGCAATGCAAATTACAAGTATCTTCTAAGTGTAGCAATTCTTTCTCTGATTCTTAGATTAAGCAATACAGTCATCAATTCCATCTGCCCATGTAATGATTACATGGAACTAGTGTCCCTGTTGAGGAGAAAAAAATAAAATTAAAATCACTTTCAGTTAGAAAACATCTTAAAAATAGCAGTCTTTCTTACCACGATTGACACTAAGTGGCCCTTAGAAAAGAATGTCAATGATTTAAATCCTAACATCAAATAGGAAACCAGTTGATATTAAGTGAGTATGTATATAAATACAATGTGTGTGTATATATATGCATATATATGTATGTATGTGTGTATATGTATATGTATAATTTAGAATAAAAAATATTCTCAATCTTGTCAAGTTTCCAAGATGATAATAAATGTCTTCTCAAGTGGTTGTGAGTTTTAATTTACTGTGCGGGAGATTGAAGTTTAATTTTCATCCTTATTCTTCTCCAAGCCTTTATTCTTTGTTCCATAAAATAACAAGTAGAAGGAAATATATTCTGAAAACATAGGTTTTCCCATGACACCAATTAGGAAAAATACTTGGTAGTATTGTGGTGTAAAAGTCTAACTAGCAAATGTTTTAAATGTCTGCTATGTGCCTAACAGTATGTTACTATCAGAATCCTCTAGTACAAAGTTATATCTTCCTATCTCCTGTGAACTCTGAGAGCATTTACTGTCCTTTTCATTCATTTGACACATGGTGCTTGTACTGGCTGGTGTAAGGAGGACAGTAACCTGAATGTCTGTGTAGAAATGTAGAGCAAAGTGCTAACTCTCCCCTGGCACTCCTGTATTGCTAGGTAAAGCTATAGAGTAATTTGCATGGCTCTCATGATAGCTGCCAGAGAATTATAGAAGTTGAAAAAAATCACTTAACTACTAAAATATTGAATGGAATTGAGGAAAAATTGAGTGAAATTCCTGCTGAATGAGGATAAGATCGACAAAAATGAAAGGCTTCAATCGAAGGGTTTTCTATGCTACCAGAGTACACTTATAGCTTGATATTTGACTCTGATGAGTAAATCTCATTCAATTCCTTTCATGCCCTCTTGCCAGGGCCACATATCTAATGTTGGAGCCCTACTTCACAACACTAGAGTTGTGATGTTATGTTGGCTACCTCTGTCTTGTACTCTTGAAGTTATATCCAGGCTGCTGTCTTCTTTACTTTGGTACAGGGATAGAAAATATAAAGAGCTTAAATGAAAGCTCTCACTCTCTCTCCCTTTCTTCCCCCACTCCCAAGAAAAATCAGCTAAATTGAAAGTCATATGAGGATAGGAATTGTGCATGGTATACAAGATATTTGGGAATTTCCAAGCAAGACTGTGTCAATTTTGTAAAATGGATATAAGGCTTAGACAGTTGGAGATAACAATTTTGGAGACCCGTGACAATATCAAAGAATACCTTTGAATAGAATGAGGAAAGAGGAAAATAGAGAACTATATTATGCATACACAGGATAGACTTGGTAAATGTTTGATATGTATAAAGAATGCATAACATAATATTGCACATCAAATAATGACTTAAGAGGTTATCAATTTTTTAAAATTATATAACATTAAGCTCAGATTTCAAAGATAAAGCATATCGATGAGATTTTAAATGATTTTCTCATATGTCCCAACAGCACATTTGGGATCTGTGCCATGGAACCATGTTATACGTAAAAAATAAAAACAAATTAATGAGGACCTTCTAGTGCTCCCAGTAATGAAGTTCCATCTATGGGTGAAAGGTTAATGTGGTTTATATCAAAGTCTATAAAATAGCATGTAGTATTTTGACTACTTCCAAATATCAAACCAACCTCAAAGAAAAATTTGCATCAACCTGCTCCACACCACATTGGTACTATTAAGAGAATATATCACAATCTTTAAAGTAAAATACAAAATAAAACATTCATAAGTCTTCTATAACACTTGAAAGCATCCTTAGAAGTATCCAACTTTACTAAAGAATAAGATTAATTTCTATATAAGTTCTGATAGTGTTTATTAAATATTAGTCATGACACAGATAATTGACAGTGAAAAATTCTAGGCTTAGACTTGCCTCCTTTTCATATATAGCTAGAGGTGCAAAATGTTGTAAACACCCAGTCATGACTGCTGCATCAGTTTTTTAACTATGTTTCATATTTATAAGGTAGAGGTTAATGAAAGGAAGGTTTATTGAAGTACAAAAAGGAAAAGACAATAATTTTTTTAAAATGCCTTTTGAAATCACAATATACATACATACATTAGGCACATATACATATGTGTATATATACTCATATATGTATGTTTATATAATATATACACATTACATTTTTCTTAATGGAGATTTCCCTTTCCTTAGTGTCATTTCCATGGATACTTGGTCTATAGAAAATGCCTGCCCACAGGCAGGGAGTCATTACTCAGTTTCCCAACTTCTTTTGGTCCTTGATTTTGAAGAATCTTCCACAGAGGATCTGGGGACCACACAGAGAATCAGATAAGAAAAACGGAGAACCTTATAGATCTGACAAAGGGTCAGGATGGAGTTAAGTAATGACAACATGTGGCTAGCCTTGCAAGCATGAGTGGAGAATATTGGAGACACATTAGAGCAGGAAAATTGTCTAGATGTTTATGAGAATTATAGGGCTAGATTTTTCCTAAAAGATTGAGTTGTGTCCCAGGAACTGATGACCACTGCACTTCCCTTGAAATTTCTTCCTTGTGGCTCCTAGCTATGTTTATGGGGCATTTATGGTACCTAAAGGTGTATAAAAGAGTCTACCCACTTGGCAAAACCTCTAAGACTTGGTGGATGTCCCAATACTACATATGTTACTACATACTGCCCTGCTGACAAGACACATTATATATGGAGACAAGAGAAGCCATGTTTGCTGAAGTTAAGTACTGTTGTATTATCCTTGCTAATATCCTTTCTAACCTACTGAAAAACTGTGGCACACACATAAAGACACAACACCACCTGTCCACACACACACACACACACACACACAGAAAGAGAGAGAGAGAGAGACAGAAAGAGAGAGAGAGAGAGAGAGAGAGAGAGAGAGAGAGAGAGAGAGAGAGAGAAATAGAAAATAGGTACAAAAATTTACTGAAATAAAAACTACTTAAAAAGTAGATTTGGCTAAATAAAAAAAGAAGTACAAAGGCTCATTAAAGAATTTAATTCCTTAAAAATTTTACTTGAGCAAATAGAAGCTAATGATTCCTGGAAAATAGATCTATGTGGGATAATTTAAACATTGGATTACCTGAGTATACTCACATAAAGCAAATAGGCGAAAGCATATCTTGCCAAGTATGTTTTCCTCATGTGAATTTTGAGGAGACTAAAGTCCACTTTTGCCTCATTTGGACTTTAACTCATGAAGATATTGTCTGTGAAAGCCAAATAATATTCACTAGATGCACCTAGGTGGAACAGTAAGTAGCAAGCTAATCCTAGAGTCAAGAAAACCTAAAATCAATTCCAGCTTTACAAACTTACCAGCTCCATGACTCTGGGCAAGTCATTTAATCTCTGTTCTGCCATTTCCTCAGCTATAAATTAAGGGAAAATGCTCCTAGGATTGTTGTGAAAAGCAAACAAATTAAGATTTATAAATCAAGAGATCACCACTTTCCTACAAAGCTGAAATTGGTCTATGGCTCAGAAAACATGGACTTCAAGTGAACAGCCAAGATGGTGCAGTAAAAGGAAGTATTCACTTGAGCTTTCCAAGTGTTGTCTGCCACCATCACCCCCATTTTACTCTCCACTATAGAATCTCTTTCCCACTTCCTTTTATGTGTGATATTTTACCACATTCTACCTCTCTCTTCCCTTCTCTTCTAGTACATCTCTCATCATCCCATCATAATCACTTCAGACCAGTGAACTCTGGCTATGTATACTTCACCTAACTACCCTAATAATGATAATGATTTTTAGGAGTTACAAGTATCATTTTCTGATGTAGGAATGTAAACAGTTTAACTTTATTGAATCCCTTGTGATTACTGTTTCCTATTTACCTATTTATGCTTTTCTTGAATCTTGCATTGACAGTCATACTTTTGACCTAGCTCTGGTCTTTTTATCAGGAATGCTTGAAATTCCTCTATTTTATTATATGTCCATTTTTCCCCATGAAGAATTATACTCAATTTGCTGGGCAGGTGATTTTTGGTTATAATCCCTGTTCCTTGGCCCTCTGGAATATTATAGTCAAAGCCCTCCTGTCCTTAAATGTAGAAGCTGCTAAATCTTATGTTATCATGCCTGTGGCTCCATGATATTTGAATATTCATTTCCGGCTGCTTGCAATATTTTCTCCTTGACCTGGGAGCTATGGGGTTTGGCGATAATATGCCTGTGATCTCTTTCGGGAGGTAGTCAGTGGCTCACAGAGAGAGTAACATACACTCACACCTGGGTATAGAAATCTATCTTACTCTACAGGAAAACAGGGGATGAAGGAAGGGATGAGGGATAATGGAGTGGGGTTGGTTAGAGGAGGTGATGATTAGAAGCAAAAATAAACTTTCAAGAAAGGAATAGTGAAAGGAAAGAGTGAAAGAGATAAACTAGGGAAAATAGCAAGATGGAGGGAACTACAGTTAGTAATCATATCAGTGAACACAAATAGGAAGAATTCACCTATAAAACAGAAGGGGATGGCAGAATAGATTAAAAACCAGAATATGTTGTTTACAAGAAATAGACTTGAAGCAAAGAGATACACATAGAAAAGGTAAAGGGCTGGAGCAGAAACTATCATGCTTTAGCTGAAGTTAAAATAATAAAAAAAAACACAGTGATACCAATAATGATCTCAGACAAAGCAAAAACAAAAATAGATCTCATTAAAAGAGATAAGGGAAACTACATATTGCTAAAAAGTCCCACAGGTAAAAAGTAATACTAATACTAAACATATATGCACCAAATCGTTATAGGATTCAAATTCTCAAAGGAATAGTTCTATCAGTTATAGGAAGACAGAAAATAAAACTATACAAGTAGGGGACCTCAACTTTCCCTTTTGAGAGCAAGATAAATCTAACAAAAAAATAAAAAAGGTAATGAGATAAGTAGAATTTTGAAAAAGGTAGATATGATTGACTTTTGGAGAAAATTAAATGGGAATAGAAAGGAATACACCTATTTTCTTTTCCCAGTGATACATGGCATCTACACAAAAATTGATCATGCATTAGGACATAAAAACCTTACAAACAAATGCAGAAAATTTACAAAATATTAAAAGCATCTTTTTCTGATAATACTGCAATAAAAACAAGATTCAGTAAACAGCTATGGAAAAATAGATTAGAAATTAATTGTAAGCTAAATAAACTAACCCTAAAGAATGTGTGATTCAAAGAACAAACCATAGAAACAACAAATAATTTCATTAAAGAGAATGATGATGAGACAACATACCAAAATTTATGGCATATGGCCATGAAGATGAAATTAAAGTAATTATAAGGAGCTGTTTTACCCAATTATATAGCAATAAATTTATCAATCCAAGAGAAATTGATATATATTTACAAAAAAATATAAATTGTCCATATTAACAGAAGAGAAATAGACCATTTTAGATAACTTGAAGAAGTCATCAATGAGAAAATGAATAATAAGAAAATAATCTCTAGCATTCTACCAAATCTATGAACTCTACCAAACTTATAAAAAACAAATAATTCCAATACTTTGTAAACTATTTGGGAAAATAGGCAAAGAAATCCTACCAAATTCTTTTTTTATAATGCAAATATGGTACTGATACCTAAATAAGGAAGAGCTAAAACAGAAAAAGAAAACTATAAACCAACTTCCCTAACGAATATCAATGCAAAAAAATAAATAAAATACCAGAAAGGACACTATAGCAATATATCACATAGATTACACATTTCAAATAGGTGAAATTTATACCATGAATGTGGGGCTGGCTCAATATTAGAAAAACTATCAGCATAATTGACTAGATCAATAACAAAACCAACAGAAATCAAATGATTCTCTCAGTAGATGCAGAAAAGATTTGACAAAGTACAACCTCCATTCTCTTTTTTTTAAATCACTGTAAAGCATAGGAAAAAATGAAACATCTTAAAATGATAAGTACTATCTATCTAGAACTGTCAGCAAGCTTTATCTTTAGTGAGGATAAGCTAGAAGCCTTCACAATAAGGTCAAAGTGAAGGAAAGATACCCATTCCATTGTTTAATATTGGTCTAGAAATGCTAGGTATAACAAAAAGAGGGGAAAAAAAGAAATTGAAGGAATTAGAAGAGACAATGAGGAAATTAATTTTGCAGATTATGTGATGGTATCCTTGGAGAATCCCAGGAAATCAATTTTAAAAACTAATTTAAAAAATGAACAATTTTGGTAACGTTTCAGGATATAAAATAAGCTCACACAAATTGTCTATCAGCAAAAGATAGAAAGAGAAATTTCATTTAAAAATAACTGTATACATAAAATGCTTGAAAGTCTATCTGCCAAGGAACTATATGAACACAATTACACAACACTTTTCACACAACAAAGCACAGATTTAACAACTGGAAAAAATATTAATTAATCACAGGTAGGCCATGTCAATATAATAAAATGACAATTCTAACTGAATTATTTTAGTTCCATACTAACCAAATTACAAAAAAAAGGAAATAGAAAAAAATAATAAAATTCATTTGTAAGAATAAACAACCAAGAATGTCAAGGGAATTGATGCAAAAAATGAAGGAAGGTAAACCGGCTGTACCAGATCTCAAACTGTAATCATCCAAAAAAACTGGTACTTGGTATGAAAAAGCATGTTGGGACAATAGAATAGATTAGATACACAATACAAAGTAATAAATTACAATAGTACTCCAATATTTGATGAACCCAAGTATACAAGTTATTATGACAAGAACTCATTATTTGACAAACCTGCTAGGAAAACTGGAAAGCAGTTTGGCAGACATTAAACATGGACCAACATCTCATGCTCTATACAAAGATAAGATCAAAATTGGTATGCGAATTAGACATGAAGGGTGATAACAAAAGCAGCTTGGGGGTACCTGGGATGGTTTACCTATCATATCTATTGATAAAGAAGAATTTATAATCAAACAAAAGATAAAGAGTGTTGTGAGATGTAAAATGGAAAAAGTTATTATATATATATATTTTTTAAATTAAGGTTTTGCACAAACAAAACCAATGCAGCCATAATTAGAAGGGAAGCACAATACTGGGGAAAAACATTTCATATCAAGTTTTTCTGATGAAGACTTTCTTTCTCAAACATACAGAGAAAGGAGTCAAATTTATAAGAATATAAATCATTCTTTAATTTATAAATGGTCAAAGGATATGAACAGGCAGTTTTCAATGAAGAAACCAAAGCTATCTATAGTCATATAAAAATGCCCTAAATTCTTATTGATTAGAAAATGCAAATTAAAACAATTTTGAGGTACCACCTGTCAGTATGGCTCATGGACAGAAAAGCAAAATGACGAATATTGATGGGGATGTGGGAAAATTGGGAGAATAATGTTCAGTTGGTGGAGTTATGAACTGATCCAACCAATCAGGAGAGTAATTTGGGGCTATAAACAAAGAGCTATAAAAGTGTATATTCCCTTTGACCTAGCAATTCCACTACTAGTAGGTTGATATCCCAAAGAGATTAAAAAAACAGAGAAAAGGATCTATATGTACAAAAATATTTATAACAGATCTTTTAGTGGTAGCAAAGAATTGGAAATTGAGAGGATTCCCACAAATTGGGGAATGGCTGAACAAGTTGTACTGTTTGAATATGATATAATACTATTGTGCTAACATAAAAGGTAAATGTGAAGTCAGAAAAACTCAACTTCCTCAGTTCAAATCTGCCCTAAGACACTTACTTGATGTGTGACCCTGACCAAGATAGTTAACCTTGTTTGCCTCAGTTTCCTCATCTGTAAAATTACCTGAAGAAGAAAATGGCAAACTATTCTAGTATCTTCGCCAAGAAAACCCTGAATGTGATCACAAGAGTGAGACACAACTGAAATGACTGAAGAACAAACAAGTTGTAGAAAAACCTGGAAAGACTTATATGAACTGATGCAAGGTGAAGTGAGTAGAACCAGGAGAACTTTGTACACAGTAACTTCAATACTGTGCAATGATCAAGTGTGAATGACTTAGATTTTCTCAACAATACAATGATCCAAGACAATTTCAAAGGACTTATGGTGAAAAATGCTATCCGCCTCCACGGCAAGAATTTGTGGGCATCTCAATGAAGATTGAACTATATTTTTTTAAACTTTCTTTCTCTTTTTTTTTGGTTTGTTTTCTTTTACAACATGACTAATTTTGAAATGTTTTCCATGGTTGCACATGTATAACCTATATCAAATTGCTTGAATTTTCGGAGAGAGGGAGGGGGCAGAAGGGAGGGAGAAAATTTGGAACTCAAAATTAAAATAAATGTCAACTTTTTTGCTTATAATTAAAAAATAAACTATTTTAAAATGTACTTTGAGTTTGTTTGGGGAGGGGGCAGTGTTCTCTATTCAGTGTATGCTATAGTCTTACATCAGCATTTCTAGAAGAAAAAGATTGCTGAAATCAAGAGCACACCTTAAACCAATTTTTAAACAAGATACAAACTACCACCACATTCAGAGAGTCATGTTTATACTTGTCTCCCCAACAGCAATCACTTTCCTGTTTAAACTGCCATCTCCTTAATTTATTAAGGTCATTACTACTTGTCAGTAAAAGATAATGTGCTGGAATTCTTTAAGTAAGTGTGAATTGCAGAGCCTTACGTTTCCTACCAGGGGACCAGCCTCAGTCAGTATTTTCTCAGAATGACAGTTGTCAGGAAGGTACGAAGTCTTACTTAATTGACCACATTATTTCCCTTCACCAAGTGAACAAAACAGGATCTTAATTGATAGATCTGTTAAGAATTGGCCCCTGTTTACTTTCATTAGATACTGGTGTCATTCTATCTTGCGCAGTAACCCATATATGTCTAGGTTGCAGTTCAAAGGAAAAGATTGACAGGAACCTCAGACATACTTCACAGCCCAGGACCAAATAAGGGAAACTGACTTTTGGCATCCACAACTTTATTCTTGCTTATTTTGCAGGTGTTCCATTGCATTCAAATTTTTGTGGTCTGGGCATATTTTCAGCGTAGACAGAATAACTGGTTTTGTTCCATTGAAAGAGCATGCACATATGCACACACACACACACAATCATACACATACCCTCACAAAACATAATTAAAATTCCTGCTTTACAGTGTTAAAGGCAGTAGATAATGTATGATTTTTATTTTAGGTGTGAAGTCACACATTGTACTGCTTTTAAAAGGTAAATGTAAAAGAACCTTGTAGTCCCACAGTGCTAATAAGGAAAAATCTTTGTACTTTTCACATCAGAATATAACTCTCTGTGTACATTGCATCCTACTTTGTTTCAGACCTCAAAACCTAGAGGTCTTTTTATCTTATATTTTTCTGAGTCTTTTCTTGACAACCTATCAGCTCTTACTTGGCCTTGGAACCTTCCCTCTTCTCCTTAGTTTTATGTACATGCATGAACTTGAAAATAACACATGTCCCCCAAAGGTGGTAGAGAATAATAATAATCATTGGCATTTATATAGATTTATATAGATTTGCAAAAAAAAAAATAAATAGGCTTACATGCCATATGCTATGCGATTCTCAAAACATTGCCATAAAATGAGTACTTTAAGTATTATTATTAATCTCACTTTACAGATGAGTGACTTGATGAGTGTCATAAGGCTGGGGAGTATGTGACTAGAGCTCTATCTTAACCCAGGTCAGCCTGACTCCAAAGCCAGGGTTCTCTCTACCCATTGTTTGCAAAATATAAATTCTCTGCATTGTTGAAGGTAATGAGAGCATATTCTATGATTTTAATCTATGTGATACCAAACTATGTGGGAGAGAGAAAATGTGAAAAGTTCAGTCAATCTTCTGAAAAAGATTTTTTTAAGGAGAGTACTTATTTGGAAACATCTTGAGAACTTAGATATTTATTTTACATTCCATACTTGTAGCTGGAACTGTCCAGCACTCCAACTCTTTCCCACTGCCTCCAAAATAAAAATCCTTTTTAATCTGGGAAGAAAGAAGAGAATTACTCTGTGGTTTTCATCTACATGATATCCAAACATAAATGTAAAAAAAGTGAAGCATTCGGTCACTCTTCCATTCAGTTTTAGAAGAAAAATCAAAACAAAACATCTATTTAGAAGCATATGGAGCATTTTTCACTTTTCATACCAATATATGAAACTGTGTGGATAAACTCTGCCCTTCTTTGGTGCATCACCTCAGAAATAATGAGTTCCTTTGAGGAAAGACATGGCGTCTTTTAACCTAATTATGTACAGTGAATGGTTAGCAAAGCATTCTGGTTTTAACAAGCTCGGAAAATAAAAGACATAAAGGCAAATGAAGTCTCCCATAGCTTCAAATTGAAATCTCTACCAAGATGTGATTGTGCATCATGTGAAATATACACCAAAAAAAATTCACAAAACCTTCTAAGAAAAACAACTCAATCCTTGAGGCAATTTTACATTATACATTTACATTATACATTACAAAATGCAGAGGCAATTTTAAAGCATTATTTCTTGGACCTGGAATGGAGAAGACCTGAGTTCAGATGTTGCCTCTTGTACTTACTAGCAGTGTGATGCTAGACAAGTCACCTAGCCCGTCTGTACCTATCACAGTTTGTGTGTGTAAGTATATGTGTCTATGTATATGCATATACAAATACATATACACACATACACAATATGTATGCCTATATTATATATGACACAGACATGTATGTTTATGTATGTACGCACATATGAATATATATTTATATAGGAGTTTTGGATTTGATGACCTCTAAAGACTTCTCCTCTTTTAAGTCTGTGAACCCATGTATTATGTTATGGCTATGCTACAAACATTTTTAAAACCATATTTGAGCACAGGTTTTGAATGGGAGTTAATAGATCAGGTATGGTGTTGGCCTCTGCTGAGTAAATATCTCTTCCTTCCATGTTGTTTCTCTTTAAATTTTATTACAATGATTTTGACATTCGTCTGAAGGAGTCATGCTGCCTAATGGGTAGAAATAACACAGATTTGTTTTTAGCTCCATTTGAGACCTCTGCTGAGAACAGATGGCAAAGCATGTATGGAAAAACAGAGGTTCTGTTTTCAGCAAGATATTCCTAAAAGACCCTTTAAAGCTGTCTGGAGAGAACAGATTTAAATGACAAGTTCACTCAACTCCTCTATCCAGTTAGTCAATCATAACCAACATGTTGACCTGCACAGGAGGAAGGAAAGAAAAAAAAAGCAAATAGTAACAGGTTGTAGCAAAGGGCTAAAGTTCATAAACCAAGAGAAAAAAATTGGGAATGAACAAGGGATAAAGGCTGAGAAAGAAAGGGATAGGCTGGACTGAATATAAAACTAGTTATTTATAAAGAAGCATTAAAGAGGACACAAATTAAAGGAAACAGAGTCATACTTATAATCTAATAATTAACATATAAAGAATATTTTAATGTTTTGGCAAAGTGCTTTAACTTCTTTAAAAAGAGGGCAAGAGAATTGTATTCAAATATCCACTCCGATGATTACTATCTATGTGACCTTAGGCAAATCACTTAATCTCTCTGTACCTGAATTTTACCATTTATAAAATAAGCTATGTTAGACTTGTAGGTTCCTCTTTTGATTTAGTTTTATCATCTGCATAACAACCCTGTAAGGCAGAGATGTATTATTGTTCTTTTTTTGCAGATAAGAAAACAGAGAGGCTTAGCAACTTGATTAGACACACAGCTATTTCTGAAGGAAGGATTTGAACCTAAGTGTTCCTAACTCTGACTCCAAGTCTATTTATTATTCCATCCTTCTTCTCATACTTCACTAAACTTGGATAACAGTGCAGTTAGCCCAGTGTACTCTTCCTTTTGGTTCCTTAATTGTTGTTGTTGACACAATTTGGAGAAGACAAACTTTATGCAATATTCATATATTTTTATTCATCATCTATTATCATCAAACATTTAGTTATTATCTTGTGTAACATTGGGGCATTTTAAAATTTATACACATAGTACAGATCAGAACTATTTATCATTATAGTTTGTTCTTTTGAGTTACTGTGATCTCCCATTCATTCTTTCCTACAGCATTTTTGTTTAGCCCTTTTGCTAATATTTTCTCATGCCAAAATTGCCCAGGTAAACTTTACAGGATTTTCATGTTCTGAGTTGGCATTAACACAAGAAATCTGAGAAAATATATACATGGTATCTATTAATATTGAGATTAACTTTCAACTTGCAGCATGGAATTAAAATATTATACAGAAAAGTATTATTAAAGAAATGGAAACCAAGTAAAAATCATAGAATGACTAAGCACTCATATCAAAGATTTATGTAAATCGTAAGAATCACTTAAAGTTCAAAGTATGAAAGCTCTAAGAGTGGAAATCCTTTCCCACAAGTCCTGTCTTTGCTACCTACATCTCAAAGAAGGAAGGAGGACTTGAATGGCTTTTCCTTCCATTCTTCCATCCCTTTCCTCTACTTCTATTACTCAGCCCTACCACCAAGTCCTCAGTTTCTCAATCCAGTTCTCAGCAACGTCTTCCCATCTTTTAATATCATCTCCTTGGTGCTGTGGTCATTCTTGAAGAATCAGTTAGACCCATAATTATATCACTATGCCCATTACCTTGGGCCTCTCTCTCTTTATCTTTCTTCTTCTTCTTCTTCTTCTTCTTCTTCTTCTTCTTCTTCTTCTTCTTCTTCTTCTTCTTCTCTCTCTCTCTCTCCATATAAATATGTATGTACATACATATATTTATATTTTATATTGTAGGTATTCATGTATATATGTATGAATATAAATACATAAATATAAATAATAAATATATTGTATGTGTGTATAGAGTCAGACCACCAGATGGATACATTGATAGATAGATATTTCTCTCCCCTTTTCAATCACTAAAATAAGAAATGGAGGCAGCACATAATTAGTGAATAGACAGTTGGACTTGGAGTTGCAAAGAGCTCCATTAAAGGTATCATCTAATACAACTACTTATCTAACCCTTGGAAAATCAAGTCAATAAGTATTTATTTGCATATGTATATCCTATATTCACATGTATATTTGCATGCGCATGACTTATTCATATGGGAGAAAAGGCATATGAAGTTTGAAAGGTTTTTGAGTTAATTAAATAGGTATTTATAACTGCTTTCAATAAATATTTATTAAAACCTAACCTCTCAAAGTCTGTTTCTGCATTGGTAAAATGAGCATCATAATACCTTTAACACAAAGTTCTCATGAGGATTGAATGAGATAAAAATATGTAGTGAACATTGTAATCTTTCCAAAGATTTGGGCTGGGGAAGATGAAAGGAGCAGATATCTATATTTCTTTCTCAGATCCAAGAATAGTATAGGTACGAGATGTCTAATAACTATTTGTTAAGTTGAATAGAAGAGAGTAAAGTGGTTATGCAAGTGTCTTACAGGCATAGTATCCAGGAACAGAAAAGGGGGAGAAGATTGGATGCACTGGCATCTGGAAAGCAGACTGTCTGGCAAGGATAAGAAATGCATAAGCAACATTGCCAAATGGTTCAATCTTTCAGTGTCTGTGCATCCAAGAGAGCTGTAGATAAAAACCTGTTCCTTTCTTATTCTCATTTTGAAATTAGGAAACTGTCTCTTGTCCTCTATTTGATAATGCTCCAAATTAACCATCAGAAATATGGGAAATCTGTGAAAACTACATTTTCATTTAAATAATTTTAGAAAGCCAATACTTAACCAGAGGCAGCTGTATCCTCAAGTCCCAATCATTATTATAGACTTATTCTTTGAGTAATTTGATTGCTCTAATGTGGTTTAATTTTTAACTTTCTAGTAAAATCTTATATAATATACAAATGGAAAGCCTGGTCAGGAAAAAAAGGGGGAAAGAAAGAGAGAGAAAGAGAGAGAGGAAGAAAAGCAGAGAAACAGAGATAGGGAGGGAAGGCTTAGCATACGGAGAGTAAGAGAGACTTTGTTGCTTTCTTTCGTTTCTGTCTGAGTCTTTCCTCCATATCAAACTTCTCAGTTTTAGAGTATTTCCACTGACTTCCTATAATTTCCTTGTGAGGAGAGTCCATGTCTTTTTTAGTTCCAATTAGACATGAAGCATATTCCACATGGAATAGAAATCATGTTAGTGAATTTGTATGTTTCCTTGTGGTTTTTTGGGGAGTGAGACCTATTATTACATTCAAATAGAAAATCCCTAATCCATAAATTCCCTCCTCCAATGCAGTTGCAGATCAGAAATTCCTCTGTAATGCATAGAGACTGTCTGGGGGCATTCAGATTTTTAATCAATCAATCAATTAATGGATTAACAAGGATTTTTTTTAAATCTTCTTTCATATGTTAGGCACTGGGGATACAAAAGCCACAAGCAGAAATATTCCTTGCTCTCATAAAGCCTACATTCTATTAGGAAGTCAACATGTACATAAACAAAAACATATAGAATTAATACAGAGTAATTAGGGAAGGAGTGCATAAAGTTGTCAAGAGGGCATCAGAAAGGCTTCATGTAGTTGCATAGGCTCCCAAAGTGGGAGATACTGCCCCCGGGAGGCACTGAAATGATCCAGAGGGATGATGGTAGCCTTGAGCACAACTGGGGTGTGGGTGTTTAATAAAAATAAGGGAGTGGTAGAAGCATAAGAAAAGAAGAAAATTTTGAAAAAAGTTTTTGTACATTTCATCCATTGTACAACAGAGTTAAAGTCTTAGCGATTACATTATTTTGCAAATAAACATATAAAATGCAAGATATAATTCACCAGTGGTCAAGTCCACCGACACACCTTAGCAAGCAAATGTTGGCAGGCATGTCATGCATTGTCAGGAAGATCAGCATACATCAGCAAGACTATGTGCATGTAATGATTTGTTTACAATACAATACTACATGGTTACATGATGCAATATTGCATCATCAAAATTTCAGTGAAGGAAAAACCCCAGAATTCACAATAACTTATTAAATTTAAGATCCATCATTTAAAAAAAAATATTTTCTAATTAAGCAAATTAAAAAATGTTAAAAAGTTAAAAGAAGGGGATTTCTGGGTGGGGGGGAAGAGTACTGAGTAATTTTTTTTGAAAAGAAGATAGTAAATAAATAATAGTCAAATAAATTTGGGAACCCCTGATGTAAAAAGATGGTACCTAACCTGAATCTTGAATAAAGGGAAGGGGTGGAAGTAAGAAGGGACTTCATTGTGTTAGAATTGGCATCTATCAGTGGCAGAACTTGAAGCTACATTTTTCTGGGTTCCATTATCCCATGCTACCTCTCTTGTTCTTGTGAAAAGATCATATTTCGGGTTGAAAAGTGAAAAAAAGTGGCCTATTTGGACTTGAATTGGCAAATGAATGACTGGAGTGGGAGGTGGTTTTACAATTATATCTATCTTAACAATTCTACCATTTGTTTTCAGTCTGTTTCAAAAGCTTAACAATCAACTAAGTATATCAGTTTGCCTCTTCACTTAAAAAAGAACACTCCTTACCTCCTATTTAGACTGTTTACCTAATATTAGCCATTGATGTGGTGTCACTGAGAAACAGCATGAGCGTAGGGATGTTATGGGCGGGGGAACTATTCTGTTTCTCCTAACTCGACAAGTGCAACATTGCTTATATATGATCTATACACCTAGAAAATAACAAAAAGAACTCCTCCACAAAAAATCAAAACAAAAATAAAGTCTTCTAAAAATTGATCTGAACTCAAGATGATAATCATATTCATATTTTGAATGGTGATCAACTAGACAATAGATAAGCCAAGTCAGAGAACATAGGACTCCCATTTCTAGGAGACATGATATGGTAAAGTACACACACACACACACACACACACACACACACACACACACATAAAGTTAACATTTTATTGATTAATTAAATATATTCACAAGAAATGATTAAAAAGGATAATTAGATTCTATTGGAGTATGGGGAAGGGGAAAAACAGAACAGGGGGAGATAGCCAAGAAATTTAATGCAATCCTAGACTGCATTAAGAAAGGCATAGTATTGAGTACTAGGAAAGTGATTGATGGTCTTGGTATTCTCTTTCCTAGTCAGACCACATCTGGATGGTATTCAGATCTGCATGCCACATTGTAGGAAGAATAATAAATAAAGTGAAGTGAATGAAGAAGACAGCAACTAGAATAGCAAAAGACATTGAGCTCATGCCATTTAAGCATCGATTGAAGAAAGTGGAGATGCTTAGCCTGGAGAAGAGGAGATTCCGGGAAGTCATAAAAACTGTCCTCAAGTATTTGAAATGCTGTCTCTCATGTGGGTGGGAAATTAAATGTGTTTTGTTTTGTTTTTTGCTCCATGGGATAGAACTAGGGTCAATGAGTGGAAGTTGTTGAGGCAGATTTTTGCTCGATATAATGAAAAACTTCCTAAGAATTAGAACTTTCCAGAAGTCAAATGGGCTGACCCTGAAGGAAGTGGGTCTTCAATCACTGAATGAAAATCTGTTACATGTGGGGTTCTTGTTCAGGTTGGGGTTACACTAGATAAAATATGAAGTTCCTTCCAATTCTGAGAATCTGTGAACATAGAAGAGTGGTTCAGAGGCATCTGTTCCAGTCCCAGACATGCCACTCTCTGATGGTCTGAGGTAAGTTACTTAACTTTTGTGCCTCTATTTCCTTGTCTGGTATATAAAAAGTTGGATTAGGTGAAGTGAAAGTTCTCTTACAGACAGGTGTGTGTTAGAGTCAGGACAGAACTGGTTCAAATTATTAAATTTTCAAAGTGTAAAAGGGCACCTTGAAAATTAAGAAACCCTTAAAGATGACTTTATTTATTATTTTGTTGATCATCTAGACCAAAGAAAGTAATGAAGAAAATGTTAATAAAGCATATTAAACTTAAAAGTATGTCACAAATACATTTTTTAAGAGTGAGTTGTTAGATATTTACCAGCACACTCCTACTTACAGGTTTAATATTCTATGATTTTTTATGAATATTTATAGATGGTTGAGTCAAAGATGAATCAAAGCGTAGCAACTACATAAAGAACTAAAAAGAGAGAAAAGCAACAATGAGAAAGTCTATAGGATCATTTTAGAGCCAACAATGTTAATCAAAGCCAGTATTGAAATTGGAGAATTTTAGAGCTGTACTAGACTATAGGAATCAATTAACTCTCATCTTCACTTAAAAAAAAAGAAAGAGAGAAAGAACGCATTGATGCTAGAGATGAGATACCACTTAAATGAAATTACACAACCAGTTAGTGGCCCAGGCAGCTCTAGAACACAAATGTCTTCCTAATATAGCACACTTCTATATTATCGACTTTGATTAAAAGCTCAAAATAAATACTACAGATGTGGTATAGCCCAGGGTATAGGGGGACAGTTGCACCTCATGAACTGTACTCCTTCATATATAATTGGCTCCATTAATATTTCAAAGAATTCTTCTTAATCTTGGACTTCATTAATATTATTATTCATGATACCCAAAACTGAATTCATTTTTTAAAGCAACCCTTTTTACCAGCATAGCTAATAAGATCTTTAACAGGGATGCCTTTTTTCATCATTCTCCTGCTTTCACCAACCTGATAGTTCAGACTTTCTGGATCAGTATCTCTGCTTCAACTTCTTTCTTAAAATTCTTTCTTAACTAAAAATGAAAGGGGAGGGGAAGTTAATTGGGTGTTCACCATATGATCATTCAGGCAAAGTAAAATCAACCAAGCATATGGAATCATGAAGAAAATGGAAGAGGAATTATCAAATAACACAGAGAGCAAAAAAAGTGTTTCAAAATACTCATTTTTTTCCTTGTAGTCCACTGAGTCTTATAAACATGTTTCACTATATTTCAATTACCAGGTAACCTGCTTCTCATATCTGTGTGTGGAAGACCAGACCTAACAAGACCACATGTGATATGTCCAGCTTAATTTATTTTTCAGTTCAAAATGTTTTCTTTGTCCTTGTAGGTTTTCTTGCTCATAATAATATTAACTGGAATTAATGTGAAAGCAAGGTGAGAATTTAGATCAGGTATATAAGACTGGACTTGAAAGCCAAGCAGAAGAGTTTAGATTTCATGTTCCCTCCAAAGAGGGAACTGTGAAGGGTTTTGAGCATGGAAATGACAACAGCTAAGAGGCTGTTGCAGGAATTGAGGCATGACATGATGAGGACCTGGAGTAGGACTTATTGGAGCACATGTTAAGAATTCTTTATAAGGAAATGCTGCTGATAACACATTCAGTTTGTTAGTTCTGACTTCGAGCTAAAATCATTACACTATGGAATCTCACCAATAGAAAACTTTTAAGAAAACCTACCATTTCATTTTATCCAAATGGAAATCTGCTAAGGAAATTAAGTTTGTGTACTGGTGGCTATGGACCAGTAACAAAGGAGATTTGCAATAAAATGAGCAGATTGAAACTTTTAAAGAAACCTGCTTCTCTATGTTAAACCAGATCTTCCCAGAGAGTAAAGCACTCCTTGGGAATGTCACACCCATCTGCAAGGAGAACATATTAACTCTTTCTGCTTACTAGGATAGTATCAGGGGAATTAAAATGGTAATTTACCAATTGATATTTTATTGCACTGAAATTACTCCCAGGGAAGAGCTTAAATAGTAAATTAGATCTGTAGACAAAATATCTTTGCTATTGTATTGTATTTTGGTATGTGTATATTATTTTACTAAATGTAATGGTTTATTTTCCCCTACTTGCCCGTCTTTAAAAATTGTGACCTTCCCATCCATAAGGAAGGGAATACACACACTGCAGCATGTATTCTTGGATTGAATTGTGAGAAAACATAAAACTCAAACAGTCATGTTTATATATAAACTTGGTGTCATGCAGATGTTGGCAGATGTTTTGTCTTTTCAAAAAGCCTAAAACTGCAAAACTTGCTTCTGCAGAGAAGAAAAAAAAGAACTCTTTTCCCTATTATTATTAAAGCATTTAATTTTAGGTGGAATATCATCTTCTTTTCAAGTGTAAGGAAGTAGCCCTTTATGGTAGTCTTCATATATATACATATATATATTTAGTTTTCAATATTTGCTTTTATAATATTTTGAGTTTAAAAATTTTCCCCCTCCTCTTCCCCCTTGCCAAAATATTATGTAACCTGATATAGGCTACACATGCACAAATACATTAAACATTTCCATATTAGTCATGTTGTAAAGAAGAATAACAACCAAAGGGGGAAAACACAAGAAAGAAAAAAATAAAACAAAAACCAAAAAAAGAAAATAGTTTGCTTTGATCTGGATTCAGATTCCAAAGTTCTATCTCTGGATGTGGATCCATCATTAGTCTTTTGGAAATGTTGTAGATCATGGCATTGCTGAGAAGAGCTAAAAGTCTATCAAAGTTAGTCATCCCACATTGTGGCTGTTACTGTGTACAATTTTCTCCTAGTTCCTCTCACTTCACTCAGCATCAGTTCATGCAGGTTTTTTCCAGGTTCTTCTGAAGTCTGTCTGTTCATCATTTCTTATAGCACAATAGTATTCCATTATATTCATAGACTGCAATTGGTTCAGCCATTCCTCAATTGATGGGCATCCTCTCAATTTCCAATTCTTGGCCACCACGAAAAGAGCTGCTATAAATATATTTGTACACATGAGTCCTTTTCCCATTTTCATGATATCTTTGCAATATATACCTAGAAGTGATATTGCTGGGTCAAAGGGCATGCACAGTTTTATAGCCCTTTGGGCATAGTTTCAAATTGCTCTCCAGAATGGTAGGATCAGTTTGCAATTCCACCAACAAGGCATTCATGTTCTAATTTTTCCACGTCTTCTCCAAAATTTATCATTTTCCCATTTTGTCCTGTTCGTCATTCTGATAGGTATGATGTGATGCCTCAGAGTTGTTTTAATTGGCATTTCTCTAATCAATAGTGATTTAGATCATTTTTTTTTCAAATGACTATAGATGGCTTTAAATTGTTCATCTGAAAACTACCTTTTCACCATTTATCAATTGGGGATTGACTTGTATTCTTATAATTTTGACTCAGTTCTCTATATATTTTGGAAACGAGGCCTTTATCAGAGACACTGGCTGTAAAAAATATTTCCCAGCTTTCTGCTTCACTTCTAATCTTGATTGTTTTGGCTTTGCTTGTGCAAAAACTTTTTAATTAATGTAATCAAAATTATCCATTTTGCATTACTTAATGTTCTCTATCTCTTGTTTGGTCATAAATTCTTCTTTTCTCTATAGATCTAACAGGTAAACTATTCCTTGTATAGCAGGACTTCTTAAACTTATATGTGTTGTGAACCTCTTCCACAGTCTGGTGGAATCTATGAACCCCCTACCAGACTTTGATTTTTAAATCCATAAAATAAAATACAGAAGATTATAAAGAAAACAAATTGCACTGAAATTTAGTTACCAAAATATATTTATGACAACAAATTCATGGACTCTGGGTTAATAATCCCTGCTTTACAGGGTTACATAATGATTCTAACATAAATCTTATCCATATACTTTATGCAAAAATGCATTAAAATAACTTTTAAAAAATTTTAAAGTGACTAACAACTCATTTTTAGATTATTTTCACACATTTTCTAACATTTTAAATTAAATTTCTATAAAACAAGTGTAACTGATTTAACACAGAGCTATAGAAACAGTGTAGAGTAGTACAGTCAGATTGAATTGAAATCCTAGCCATTGATATACAAGTCTGATCACTTTAGTTAAGTCATTAAATGTCACTGTGCTTTAGACAGTTGCCTGGAGCTTATTTACTAAACCACATAGAAAGTTTTGATCTGTGTATCCTTTGAGATGGGAAGGAGTTTGTAACTAAGATTACCCTAGTTTGAGGACCTTCATATGTAGACATGTTGTTTAAAATTTCTTGGGAGTTTGGAGTTATTGCTGTAATATGCTGCATTCTTTTTCACTATGTAGAAGTATGAGCACTGATGCATTTTTTACAGGAATTATGATTTTTATAACCTTAAAATGAGAGGAGACTGTAGTATAGGGGAATAAATGATGGATTGAGCATTAGAGGGACCTGGCTTTAGGTTCTGGCTTTGCTAACTTCTACTTCCATTGCTTTGAATGATGTATTTAACTGTTCTCATCCTCAATTTCCTCCACCATAAAATGAAGGATTTGGATTAGATGATCCATAAGATTCATTCCAACTGAAAAATCTATGACAGAAATATATCAGACCCAGGGCCAGTATAAAACTTAACTTTACATTATTATCAGATCACTTTAATTGAAGTCCCTAAAACCAGTTCAGGAAGTGGTTACTTACACAGAAGGACTGCTTTCTTGGATGATAGCATTAGCTAACTGCTTAGCATATAAATTTCAGCTTTCTTTTGCATGTCTAGATCCAGTTTGAGAATTACAGAATAATGGCCATTGAAACCAGACAGATACAGTAGTCTCTGTCCATTGTTCATTAAAAATTCAATCACTTCCCCTTGTAAACAAAAGTTCTGTTCAAACAAAGTGACTGTAGCGAGTCATATTGCATCGATAAATTCTCTAGGTGGAAGGGTAACTGCATGCATAACCCTGGACAGATGATCTCTCCTCAATTGTCTTGACAAACTTTAGAAGTGAGTTATTAAATCAGTGATGTCAGGGGACATCAAAGAAAATCACTTTAATGTGTTTCCAAAAAAAATCAAAACTCTCCTAGACTGGAATTGATGAGAATTTTTTTTTAATCCCACTTACTAACTAATCCATTCTTCATTAAATTTTAAATAACCTATTGGGCTATAGAAGTGCTATTGATTGGATACCATAGCACAGAGAAAAATTGTTTCCCTTGCACTGTTTCCTATATTTGCTTTAAAAAGTGAGATTGCATAAAGTGAAGCACTCTATCTTTAAGAGAATGAACATAGCTGAGTCAACATTTATCCAGGGTACTTTACTTGAAGCATGATGTGACAGAAAGAAATACAAAATCCTGATTCACTGAGCTTCTTGCAATAGTAAGAGACTGCTGAACCTCTCAGACTAGCCCAGATAAATCATAGACCTTTCAGAAGATATAAGACAATCAAATGCCTTTACAATGAATGCAGTCCTATGAATGTTTGTAATGATCTACATTCCCCTTATACAAATGGGAATTTATGAGTTCTAAGTGAAGAGGGAGAAATAATCTTTGATGGCTTTTTCTGGTGCTGTTTTCCCAAACTCGATAGTCCATATGGACAGAAATACACAGAAAAATAATTACCCAGTTCTGCTCACAGGAGAACAGTCTCCTACACAATCTATGATATGTAGGACTGGACGGGTTGAAATGCTTCTTCACAAATTTGCAGGGGTTGGGGGAAAAGAGGAAGTCCTCCACCTGTGTGATTTCAGAGGATTTTACTTCACAGAGACAAAGAAGAAAGAAACAAAGATAGATAGAAAGAAGGAAAGAAAAAAAGAAAAATATGAACACTTGCTTCTTTATATAGTATTTAATTTAATAACATCATATCATTCCAAGAGCATTATATCTGGTTCCATTTCAATAAGGAGTACAAGTCCTCAACCCCATTTTACACCTAAAAATAAAAAAAGGAAGAAAAGAGAAAACCCACAGAGATATTGGTCAATGAGAAAAGTGAAACAACAAAAATAATTCTCAATCTCAGTCTCTTTTTTCACAGGAAAAACAAATGATAATCTATATGGGATCTAAGTTTACTTGCTGGACAGAAAGTTACACAAATACTATTGTTCTACCAATGCAACTGTAGAAACTGGAAGAGGCCTTAAGATGTTAATTGTCTAATCCATTTAGGAAGATTCACATTTAAACCATTTTAGATATTCAGACCTCTACCTAATGTCACACACACACACACAAACAAACAAGCACAAACAAACAAAACATACACATATATGTATATAGACATATTTATATATAAAGTTTTAAAACTTTTTAAAAAATTTTCATTTGTAATTAAATGTAAACATAAATCTTAAAAGTTGGGTGAAACTAGCCCTTGACTTTCTTTGATAAGATTCTGTGTGGACGACTCATCCTTCTACCATGCTTGGCAAAGGCTAAGCAAGAGCCAGCACTTAGATAAATTCAGAGAGGCAATGGGACATAGTGAAGAGAGACTTGGCCTCAGAGTCAGAAAAATCTGGCTTCAAATCCTATGTCTGACACACATTGGATTATGACCCTGTACAAATAACTTATTCTCTAAGAATAAATTACAGAATAGTTGATAATCTCTCTTAGTAGAAGAAGTTTTCTCACAAGAAGATAGGTACTGTCTTTTATCCCATGACAATCCATGCACGAGAATTACAGTTTAGCAGTTAGAATAGAGCAATAGACTAAAACAAGGCAAGCAATCAGAAGAGCAAAATGCAATTATCATAATCATAATAACTAACACTTACTATGTGACAGGCACTCTGGCAAGTGTTCTATGATTATGGCCTCATTTGATCCCCACAACAACCCTGGAAAGTAGGTGCTATCATTATCCCCATTTTACAAAAGTAAGACATACTTGATTAAGAAATATAAATCCAAGGGACATCCAAGGTACAAAAACAGAAGAAATTCTATAACAACCATTAGCACAACTGTAATCAAAAGCATAGCTCGAATATAAGAATTCTTGAAAAAAATTAACAATATCTTTTTTAAAAATAATATTATAAATTAAATAATATCTCTAAAGGAAAAAGTAAACCCTAAAAGGAAGATTAAAAATGAGAATTAATAGTTTAGTATAAGAGGTACAAGGTCTCATCCCAAAATCAAGTTGCCTGAAAATTAGAATTTAACAAAGAGAAGTATTCACCCCATGAGAAAAAAAGAAAAATTAAAACAAAATTCAAAGACTTGGAAAAATTTAAAAAATAAGAATGCAAGGTATATGATAATGAACCTGACATGTAAACACAAGGAAAAGAAAGAAAATCTAAGAATCATTTGACTAAATGAGAGTCATGAACAACCATAAAAAAGAAAGCCAGGATATTATATTTTAAGACATTATGAAAAAATGCCAAGATCTACTAGAACTAGAGGGCAATGTGAAAAAAGAAAGAATCTACTAGTCACCTCCTAAAAGAAAGCCTATATATAAACCTCTCAGGCCTATCATAAAATCCAGAGCTTCTAAGTTAAAGGTTAAAAAAAATACTATAATAAGTCAGAATCAAAGAGTCTCAGTGCTGAGACAGAATAATCAGTATCACTCAAGTTTTGGTGATTACAATTGTAAAGGATAAGTGAGCTTAGTATACAATAGTCTGAAAAGGAAAAGACAAAGACTTATCACACAGAGAAACTTTCTCTATAAACCATAATATAATATTCCAGGTGAAAAAATATCCTTATCATTCCTAATTTTAAAAAATATTCTCCCAAATGACAGCTGAGTAGAAACTATGACATGCAGGTTCAGAAGTCAAGAGAAGTAATAAAAATGTGAGTGTTAGTGAGTAATTGACAAGGAATATACATGAATGAATTTACATTTTTTAAATAAAAAAAAAAGAAGAAACAGATGTTCTTTCAGAACCCTGATGCTATTAACCATTATAGAGGGAGCGAAATACAATTGAAGGAGTGTTTTTATTGTGGTTTCATTATCTTAATATAGGGAAAAAGAGAAGCAAAAAAAGAAAGAAGCAAAGCAGGGACCTGATTGGGTTCTTCCCCAAACCCCTCAAAATATCTGTAAAAAATGTCTCTAAACAAATTCAAGAGCAGCAGAAGCCACAAAATGACAGAGCGAAGGAGATTTCCAGCCCAAGACAATCTGGAAGGCCAATAGGAAGGCTCTATTGCACCGTGCTCAGAGCAGAAGGCACCCCAGCCTGGGCCACACCTGCACAGGCCGGATTGGAACAGGCTTCAGGGCAGTGGATCACTGGCAGCTGCAGCAGGTTTCCAGACTTCTCAACCCACAAACACCAAAGACAGCTTCAAAGGTCAGTGGGAAAACTCTCTCACCCAGTGTGGTCCTGCCACAGCCCTAGCCCCAGCCCCAGCCTCACGGCTTCAGTGGCAGCTGCTTCTGGAGAGCTCAGCCTAGAGACAGTGGGAGAACAGAGCAGCTGATCTGGGTTACAGTCCTGGGTGGCAGTCTTAGACAGAGAAGGAGTGCTGGAGTGGTGGAGCTGGTGGCAGCTGTGGAGGGGGGACCCTCCTCGAAGTTCTGGGACAGAAAAGAGGGCTTGTGATTGCTCATGGACCAGAGCACAGGCCAGGAGAGGAGTAAATACCTCTCTTGTGATCATACCACTTTGGCTGAGAATTTACAGGTCCCTAGAGATATCTCTGAATATAGCTGCACAAAATCCGTGAAACTTAGGTCAATAAACCCTCCACTCAACAAAGAGCTCAAAGGTCAAATAGTTGGCTGGGAAAAATGAGCAAACAGAGGAAAAAGAATAAGACTATAGAATGTTACTTTCTTAGTGAAAAGAAGTTTTATTACATCCTTAGTGACCAGGAAGATCAAGGCATGCACCCAGAGGAAGATAACGAGGTCAAGGATCTTACATCCAAAGCTTCCAAGAAAAATATGAAATCATCTCAAGCCATGGAAGAGCTTAAAAAGCTTGAAAATCAAGTAAGAGAAGTGGGAGAAAAATTGGAAAGAGAAATGAAAATGATACAAGAAAATAAGGAAGAACAAGTCAACAGTTTGCTAAAAGAGACACAAAAAATACAGAAGAAAATAACACCTTAAAAATGAACTAACCCAAATGGCAAAAGAGGTCCAAAAAGCCCATGAAGGGAAGAACTCCTTGAAAAGCACAATTACGCAGATGGAAAAGTGGGTCTAAAAGCTCACTGAAGAAAACAAGTCCTTAAAAATTAGAATGGAGCAAATGGAGGATAATGACTTTATGAGAAAAGAAGAAATTATAAAAAAAAAAAACCAAAAGAATGAAAAAAATAGAAGACAATATGAAAAATCTCTTTGGAAAAACAATTCACCTGGGAAATAGATCCAGGGGAAATAACTTAAATATTATTAGACTACCTGAAAACTATGATAAAAAAGAGCCTAGACATCATCTATCAAGAAATTATCAAGGAAAATTGCCCTGATATTATAGAACCAGAGAGTAAAATAGAAATGGAAAGAATCCACCAATAACCTGAAAGAGATCCCAAAAGGGAAACTTCTAGGAATATTTTGGCTAAATTTCAGAGTTCCCAGGTTAAGAAGAAATATTGCAAATGGTCAGAAAGAAACAATTCAAGTGCTGTAGAAACACAATTGTTTCAACAATCCGGCTAGCAGCTGTTGTGGGGGCGTAAGACCAACACGACTCTGACAATAAGCACACTACCAGCACGCTGCCAAAGCACAGGTTCTTTTGATCTGCTTAACTAAGGAAAGCTACATTAAGGGGTTGACAAGCTTACTTTAATTCAGCATACAAATATCATTCGCTTAGTTCAGGGGAAAAAGGCAGCACCCTGAACTTCAGAACAAATACAAACAAATTACAAACATCAACAGACAGACTTTGTCTGATTAAAATCCTAATACATAGTTACCAGAGTTTAACAAAGTCCCAACATCTGGGTGACAAGCTGGAGGGCCCTTAGCTACAGCTGCCCGGAGTCTCTGCATTAGCACACGAGCACAAGTGTGAGCCCTGCACAAATGTCCCTGTCTTCTCTTCTTATAGGGCTTCAGATGTCATCAAACATCATCTGAATGACCAGAACTTAGGCTGCTATGATTGGCTCTTGAGTTAGCCCCTCTCCTTAGGACCCTGGGAGGTTCACATCCACATAGGTTAGGTTAACACCTAATAGGGGTTAGAGCCTGGGGCTTAGCACTTAGTAAGACTCAATGAAATACACTGAATTACTCAAAGCAAACAAAAGCCAAACTCTTCAAGGGCACTTGTCGAACTAAGTGCTAAGACCCCATTTTGCTTGCCAACACAACAATCAAGATAACACAAAATCTAGCAGTAACTACATTAAGGGATCATAGGGCTTGGAATATGATATTCCAGAGGTCAAAGGAGCTAGGATTAAAACCAAGAATCACCTACCCAGCAGAGTATAATATTTCAGGGGAAAAATGGAATTTCAATGAAATAGCAGACTTCCAAGCATTCTTGATGAAAAGACCAGAGCTAAATAGAAAATTTGACTTTCAAATACAAAAATCAAGAGAAAAATGAAAAGGTAAACAGAAACGAGAAGCCACAAGGCTTATTAAAGTTGAAAAGATGATATTTGTAACTCATGACACTTTTCTCAGTACTAGGGTAGTTAGAGGGAATATATATATATATATATATGTATTATATATGTATTCAATATATATACATATATATTCATATATATGCATGTATATGTATTATGTATATGTGTGTGTGTGTGTGTGTGTGTGTGTGTGTGTAGACAGAAGGCACAGGGTGAGCTGAATATGAAGGAATGACACCTAAAAAATAAAATTAAGTGTTGAAAGGCATGTACTGGGAAAAAGAGAAAAGGAGAGTTAGAATGTAGTAAATTATCTCACATAAAAGAGACAAGAAAGAGCTTTTACAATGAAAGGGAAGAGGGGGAGTTTGAAGAGAATAAGTGAGCCTTACTCTCATCAATTTTAGCTTAACATACACACTCAAATTGGTATGGAAATCTATCTTACCCTACAGGAAAGCAGGAGTGAAGGGGATAAGAGAGGGAGATAATAGAAAGGACAGAAGATTGGGGGAAGGGGCAATCAGAAGCAAATACTTTTGTGGAGGGATAGGTCAAAGGAGGGAAGAGAATAAATGGAGGGTAGGACAGGATAGGATAATATTGTCAGTCTTACACATTATTGTTATGGAATTGTTTTGCATGACTACAAACGTATAACCTGTATTGAATTGCTTGCTTTCACAATGAGAGCAGGTAGGGAGGGAGACAATGTGGAACTCAAGGCTTTAAAAATGAATGTTAAAAATTGGTTTTATATGCAAGTGGGAAATAAGATATACAGGTAATGGGGTATAGAAATCTATCTTGCCCTACAGGAAAATAGAACAGAAGGAGATAAAAGAAGTGGTGTGGGGTAATAGAAGGGAGGGCATATTGGAGTAAGGGGTAATCAAAATGCACAGTGTCCTCCATGGGGGGAAGCGAGAGACGGGGAGAAAATTTGGAATTCAGAATCTTGTGGAAACGAATGTTGAAAACCGAAAAGAGGGCCGCTAGGTGGCGCAGTGAGTAGAGAACCAGCCCTGGAGTCAGTAGTACCTGAGTTCAAATCTGGCCTCAGACAATTGACACATTTACTAGCTGTGTGACCTTGGGCAAGTCACTTAACCCCAACTGCCCTGCTTTCCCCCCTGCAAAAAAAATTAAATTAAATTAAAAAAAGAAAACCAAAAAGAAATAAATTTATATTAGATGAGGAAACTGAAGCCCAATGTGGCAGAGGTCAGATGTTAATTTAGGTCTACCTGATTCCAAATCCAGAACTCTATCCCTTATTATAAGATGATTTAGATTTTAAGAATTATGCCATAAGAGACTTACCTTTGGCAGGTGCTCTCAAGCTGAAAAGGTTTTGAATATAGTGCTGGGAACAGATTGTTCTTGCTGTCCAAGGGGCAATCTACCTGAGAACAGAGTAGCTCAGTATCAGTAGGTTGACCAGTAGGCCATAAATTCTTTGATTACGGATGAGATAAGGCATGTATGGGTTTGCATAATGTTCAGATTGATGAAATACCATAGTATATCATACCCTAAACCTTATTGCAAACTCTTTAAGATCAGGAATTGATCTTCAACTGAGTTATATCTCTTACACCATCTAGCATGGTGGCTTGGCATAGTGGATATTTAATAAACATTACCTTACCCTAAAGGAAATACAAGAAAATCTTTTTTTGTTTAGCATTATACCACAATCACTAAATATTGCTTCTGCATGCTTTCATCTGATAACAGCATGTCCCTGTTCTCCTCAGGGGAGAAAGGATAAAACTACGAAGGTGTTAAATACTGCCATCCTCCAATTCAATCTTGATATAAGTCATTAAGAATAGATTACTGTCCTCAAAATCACTAGAAATTGTAAAGATCTTGCTCGGGATTTCATTTAATTAAAGATAAGGAAAATAAAAACATGGCAAAGGTAGAATTGAGATCTCTGATGCAGCTTGTGAGGGGGAAGTAGTTTAAAATACAGAGAATAGCTAGTAGTTCTAGCTTTGAAAAACAAACAAAAACCTTTTACTACTGTTTCCAAAGTTCTCTTTAGTAAATGAAAAAGAAACAAAATACATATTCATAGAATATATAGATAGTCTCATGACTCAAGATTCTTTAGGTTAATCACATGATCAGAAATATGCCAAGGCAGGTTTTGTTTTGTTTTTTTTTTTTACAAATCTCTTTGTGTTGGTATGCAAAATGGCCTTTGTTTTGTTTGAGTAATTCAGCTATTTCATTGAATCTTACTAAGTGCTAAGCCCCAAGCCCAAACCCCTATTAGGAGTAAAACCCACATGGGTGTGGATTGGCAAATAAGGTGGGGCCCAAGGTGAGGCTAACTCCAGGGAGGGACTAGTTTACATGTCTGGGACAGCAGAGGCTCTTAGACCATGTGGGTTTAAGTCTCCTCTTTGTGACAATTTTAGGTCACACGGGTGAGTCGCGTGTGTGACTCACCCCTGATGCTGAAAAAGATATAAAACTAGGGCTTGGCCTCCTCTTCCTTGGAGCTCTTTGCCACAGCAGTGGTGGTGCACGTGATTCTGGGCCAGCCCTTGTTCTGAGCTCCCGGGCTGAACCTAGATGTTGGTAACTATGAATTGTATTGGGTCTGTCTGTTGATGTTTTGTAATTTGTTTGTATTTTGTTCTGAAGTTCATTGTGCTGACTTTTTCCCCTGAGCTAAGTGAATGATATTTGTGTGCTGAGTTAAAGTAAGCTTGCCAACCCCTTCACCTTGTTTTCCTTAGTTAAGCAGATCAAAAGAACATGTGCTATCGGCAGCTTTTTGGGTGCTGTGAAGCTGTGGAGTTTCCTGCACAATCTATCCATAGCAATACAATCTAAATCCATAGAATTCCAGAAGTCAGAAAATATTTTGGCCAGTCATATAAAGGAAAGAAAATTCAATGGTAGGAATGGGAACCAAATAGACAAAACCTTCAAAGAGCTAGCTAGAGGAGCTTTAACAACCAAAGTGAAAGGACTGACGATTCATTTAGAATCAGTTTAATCTCTAAGTAAGGAGAAAGCTTGATGCTTTACAACTCTCAGCTCAGGGAAAATTGGGATATCCGCCTACTGGAGAGGAGACCAAGTGTGTGTGTGGGGGGGGGGTTGGTTGGGAGGGCAGTGGCGGGGAAGTCAGAGATAAGTTACTGGAAATATAAGAAACAAATATTAAAGAATTCAAGAAGAAAGACTTCTTCACTATCACATAAATGAATCAACTTATAAAAATGAAAGTAAAAACAAAATGACAAAGAAGGGAATCATAAATTGAACAAGTGTTATGACTGAAATTAAAACAAAATTAATGAAAAAAAAAACTCCCCAGAAAACATGTAATAGGAAAAAAACTCCAGAATGATTCGGAAGAAAATTAAGTTCCTCGAATAAGATATTTAGATGAAAAGTGGCTCAGAAATTATAATTCTTTAAACACAGTGAAAGAAGAGCAAAACAAAACAAAGCAAATCACATACAAATATAAGAACACACAATGAACACTCAACCCAAAGTAAAAAAGGACTATAAACAACGATAGGTTTCAAAGCAAAAGTACAAAAATGGAAGAAAATATTAGAAACTTTAAAAGAATATTTGAATTCTATACAAATCAAAATATAAAAGAATTCATACAATAGATAACGGAGGAATCACAGTTCCCCCCAGAATAACACAATAAATTTTTAAAATCTGAAGGGCATTTGGAAATAAAAAATAACAGAAAGTTGCCTAGAATTCTTTTAATTAAGAAAAATCAATTTTTCCCCCTACCACTAGAATAAAAAAGAAAAAAAAACACCTTGTAACAAACATGTATAGCTGGTTAAAACAAATCCCTATGCTAGCCATATTCACATCATGTATAAACACATATCTATAACTTTCTGTCTATCATCTATCTCTCTATCCGGCTGTCTCATTTTGCATCCTGAATTGGTGGAACAGTAGGTTACATGCTTCTTTGTAAGTCCTCTAGAATCACAGTTGGTCATTGTATTGATTAAGTTATCTAAGTCTTTCAAAGTTGTTTATCTTAACAATATATTTGTATTTTGTAAATTGTTCTCCTGGTTTTACTCACTTCCTTCTGTATTAAATCATGTAAGTTTTAGATTTTGCTGAAATTTACTTTCTCCATTTCTTATGGAAAAAATACCTTTATTTGTTCAGCCTTTCCCAAATAGATTTATACTCCTTTAGTCTCCAGTTCTTTGCCCTACAAAAAGCACTATTATAACTATATTTAAATTGTTTAATGGATCTTATTGCTCTCTCTGTCTCTGTCTCTCCTGTTTCTCTATCTCTGTCTCTCTCTATCTCTGTCTCTCTGTGTCTCTCTTTTCAAGTCTCTGTGGTTATAGATTTAGTAATGATATTCACTAGATCAAAGTATATTCATGTTAGTAATTTTGGGGGCGTGAATCAAACTTGCTTTTCAGAATGGCTGCACGAATTCATTCCAACAAGAGTGTATTAATGTGTATATTTTTTTCCTATAGCTCTTGTGACATTTGTCATTTTTCCTTTTTTATATAAACTTTGCCCAACTGTTTGGTGTGTGGTGAAACTTGGGGGCACTTTAATTCACATTTCTCTAATCATTAGTAAATTAATCCATTTTTAAAAAATGTAGTTATTGATTGGATTTTTTTACTCTGAAAACTGTTTTTTTATATCCTTTGATAATTTATTAATTGAGGAATGGCCTTTTTCATTATAGATTTGACTCAAATCCTTATATATCTTGGAAATGAGTCTGTCATTGGTGAAATGTGATATATATATATATGTATGTATGTATATATATATATACATATATGTATTTGTGTGTGCATATCTATATCTATCTATCTATCTATCTATCTATCTATCTATCTATCTATCTATCCATCTATCTATCTATCTGTTTACCTATCTATATTCCATTACCTGTCTGTTCTAATTATAGTTACATTGGTTTTATTTATGCAAAAAAAAATTGTTTATTTTCTCTACTGTGATCATCTCTAGCCTTTTTTTGGTCATGAGCTATTTACTTTCCATAGATGTGAAAGGTAATTTCTTCCTTCTTAATTTGTTTATTACTTATCACCATTAAAGTACAAGTTATTTATCTAGTTATAGCTTATCTTAGTAATATAGTGAATTGTTGGTCTCTACATAATTTTTGCAAGATAAACCCTTGAGTGGTTCTGAGAAGCCCTATTCAGCTGCCTATTTAGACACCAATAGGCCAAGTTAGTGATCTCGACACCTCTGGGAGACCACATGCTACTAGCTTGGGCTTGGCACTGAGTCTACATTCGTAACTTACCCCATATTTAATGCCCTGGATGTTTCTATGTGTCAAATTTGTGATTTGTGACTAAAAATGTGCCACAGTAGTATTATATTAAATTTTCAAATCACTAATAAGGTCTGGTGATCTTCTGAGATCTTTGTACAAATAGATTTTTTTTTGTTTTGTTTTCCTTTTGCAGGGCAGGGGTGGGTGCGAGTTAGATTGTATCTGCCAATTCTGACTTCTTAGCAGATTTTGGCATCATATTCCTAGAATTTTTTAATATCAACAATAATTTAAGGCTTGATTTTATTCATGGATTACAACATAATGGGAAAAATTCACACATTTAACTATAAGTAATATAATGATTAATTTTACAATTTTTACTTTGCAAATTTTTCAGCCAATAGAGGACCATTTCTATATGAAGGAACATCAATTTAATAACCAGAGTTACTCTTAAGATATTATAAGTCACAGAAAATAATGCAGTAACATTTTCAAAAAACAAAGGGGCTCAAAATAAAACCCAAAATAACTTACCCATCAAAGATCAACTTAGTAATTAATGAAAAAAATGGATTTTTAAGAAAAAAAGAAAGATTTGGGGCAAACTGCCAAAACAAGACTAAAACAAAACAATAAAACTTAAGTTACCCAAACATTTTAATTTCAAACATTCCAAATAAGAGAAACATAAGAAAGGTTAATAAGTAGATTTATCAAGAAAATACAAATGCAATGTGACCAATTATTTGAAGCTTTTAAAATTTCACTGGATATGAGGTAAAATAGAAAGCTAAGAGAGATCATCGAGGTCTAAAAAGGAAAAAAAAACATTTAAGAGAACCTGAAAGAACCAGGGGAAGGAAAGAAGGAAAAACCAAAATTAAAGGAGTGAAGACTAAATTTTGTACTGCCTAACAAGTGAATGTATGAATGTGTGTGTGTTTGTGTATTTGGAGGAATACAATGGGAAGTTGCTTGAGAAGTAAGAGTAGAGAAAAACAATATTGGTGACCTAGAAAGAGATCTTAATTGAGCCAAGAGGCAAGCATAAAAGGGACAATAATTTTCAGAATTCATCAATAGGAGTTGGAGCCTAGGTAAGAAAAGAATAAAAGTGAAAAAAAGAGGTACTTGGATGGAAGGTTTGAAAAGACAGGTCTAGGATGGAATCACTGGTAGCTGTGTGCAGTAGGAAGGCCAAATTTATGATCTCAAAGAGAATCATACATATGCCTGAACAGTTTGGAATCATTAGGTATAAGAAATTCTCTAAGTAGAAGGCAGAAGGATTAAAATATTTATTTAGGCTCCACAGTAACAGACCCATGAACCAGCCTCCCCGTTTCGACACTTTGATCACAAGCTTCCAGGCCCAATAAGTCTGCCTCACAAGAATAACCAGGAGGCCACAGAAAACCATGATGGTGTTAAACGAAATCATATTCATTCTGGTAAGATTACCCACTGGCCTCAAGTCCTTGCTCAGCACTCCTTTGGCTTTGCTTTATCTTCAGCTTCAGCTGTAGCTGTCTCTGGCTCCAACAGAAAATCAATCTTCAAGCTGTCTTCTCTCCTCTTGTAGAGAGTTTTTGATGTCATCAAGCATGGTCTGAATGACCAGAGCTTATTGGTTCTTGAACTGGCCCCTCCCCTTAGGACCCTGGGAGGTTCACAACCACATAGATTAGGTTAACACCTAATAGGGCATGGCTCTGGAGTTAACACCTCCCCTTAGCCAGCCCCACCTTGGGTCCCACCTCAGTCATCAATCCACACCCACGTAGGTTCCACACTTAATAGGGCTTTGGGCCTGGGTCTTAGCACCTAGCAAGGTTTAATGAAATACACTGAGTTACTCAAAGAAAACAAAGGCCATTTTGATTACCAACACACTGTGACAGTTTCCAGACTTCTCAACCCACAAAAGCCAAAGACAACAAAAGTAGGAAAGGTCTATCTCATGTGGATGACAGAGGTAAGTGGTCCAATCTCAACCCCCGGGGTTTCAGCTGCAGCTACTTCCAGAGCTCTCAGACCACAGGGGGTGAGGGATCAAGCATTTGATCAGAGGGAGATTGTAGGGATCTCTTTCTTGGTGCTGAGGCAGGATTCCCTTGCTTTGCCTGTGCTTCGATTTGGGTCACGCTCCTGGGTGGTGTTCCTGAGGTAAGGAAGAGCTCTGGCATGGCAGAGCTTGTGATGGCAGAGAAGAGTGCTTGTGGTCACTCATCATACCACCTTGGGAGAACTGAAAATTTACAAGTCTCTAGAAATATCTCCTAAAACAGCTTCACAAAACCCCTAAATCTTGGGACAGTATACCCACCACATTGGGAGCAGAGTCTTACCTTAACACAGAAGTAAAAAGTGAAATAATTGGCTTGGGAAATGAACAAACAGCAGAAAGAAAAATTAGACTATAGAATCCTACTTTGATGACAAGGAAGATCAAAATATACAAGAAGAAGAAGACAGTAAAGTCGAAGCTCCTACAACCAAAGCCCCTAAGAAAAACGTGAATTAGTCATAGGCCATGGAAGAGCTCAAAAAAGATTTTGAAAATCAAGTAAGAGAAATAAATGAAAAATTGGGAAGGGAAATCAGAGATGCAAGAAAATCGTGAGAAAACAAGTCAATAGCTTGCTAAAGGAGACCCAAAAATGTTGAAGAAAGCACCTTAAAAATAGACTAACCCAAATGGCAAAAGAGGTCCAAAAGCCAATGAGGAGGAGAATTCATTAAAAAGCAGAATTGGCCCAAAAGCTCACTGAGAATATGATTCCTTAAAAATTACAATGGAGCAAATGGAAATCAATGACTGTATGAGAAATCAAGAAATTGTAAAACAAAAATCAAAAGAATGAAAAAAAGAAGACAATGTTAACTATCTCATCAGAAAAACAAGTGATCTGGAAAATAGATCCAGAAGAGATAATTTAAAAATTTTTGGACTACCTGGAAGCAATGATCAAAAAAGAGCCTAGATATTATCTTTCTTTTTTTTTTTTGGCAATTGGGGTTAAGTAACTTGCCCAAGGTCATACAGCTAGTACATGTGTCAAGTGTCTGAGGCCAGATTTGAATTCAGGTCCTTCTGACTCCAGGGCCCGTGCTCTACTCACTGTGCCACCTACCTGCCCCTAGATATCATCTTTCAAGAAATTATCAAAGAAAACTGCCCTGATATTCTAGAACCGGAGGATAAAACAGAAATTGAAAGAATCCACTAACTACCCCCTGAAAGAGATCCCCAAATGAAAATTCCTAGGAAGATTGTAGCCAAATTCCGGAGTTCCTGGGTCAAGGAGAAAATATTTCAAGCAGCCAGAAAGAAACAATTTGAGTCTTATGGAAATTCAGTCAGGATAACACCAGATCTAGTGGCTTCCACTTTAAGGGAATGAAGGGCTTGGAATATGATATTCTGGAGGTAAAAGGAACTAGGATTAAAACCAAAAATCACCTACCCAGCAAAACTGAGTATAATACTTCAGGGGAAAAATGGATATTCAATGAAATAGAGGACTTTCATCATTCTTGATGAAAAGAACAGAGTTGAATAGCGAATTTGACTTTCAAATATGAGAATCAAGAGAAGCATGAAGAAGTTAACATGAAGGAGAACTCATAAGGGACTTATAAATGTTGAACTGTTTGCATTCCTACATGGAAAGATGATATTTGTAACTCATGAGATCTTTCCCAGTATTAGTGTAATTGGAGGGAATAAAAAATAAAATTAAGAGGTGAGAGAGGAGGGGTTTTCTTGGCAATGATACTGGAGTTGTTTGCCATTTCCTTCTCCAGCTCATTTTACAGATGAGGAAACTGAGGAAAACAGGGGTAAATGACTTGCCAAGGGTCACACAGCTAGTAAGTATCTGAGGCCAGATCTGAACTCAAAACTCTGTCATCTAGCTGCTCTTTAACCTAAAATTTCTCTTTTATGCTTACATTCTTATGTTTCTTTTGAATCTCCTATGTGAAAGTCAAATTTTCTATTTGTCTTTACATCAGGAATGCTTGAAAATCCCCTATTTCATTAAATATCCATTTCCCCCTGCAGCATTATATTCAGTTTTGATGGGTAGATGATTTGTAATCTTTATTCCTTTGCCTTCTGGAATATCATATTCAAAGCCCTCTGCTCCTTTAGTGTGATAGCTCCTGATTCTTGTAGAGCCTTGGCTATGATTACATGATATGTCAATAATTTTTTCTGGGGGCGGAGCCAAGATGGCGGCTGGGAAGCAGTGACTGGCATGAGCTCCCCACCAAGTTCCTCCAAAAACCTATAAAACAATGGCTCTGAACCAATTCTAGAGCTGCAGAACCCACAAAGTGGCAGAGGGAAGCAGGGCCCCACCCCAGGACAGCCTGGATGGTCTCTGGGTAAGGTCGGTCCCACATGGACCTCCCAGCCCCCAGCCGAGGGGAACGGAGCTGAGACCAGCACGCACGGCGCGAACAGACCAGACCCGGACCTACCAGACCAGGAGACGAGCGGAGAGTGCCCTGGCACCCCTAAATACTGAGCTGTGGCATGTACCAAACCTCTCAACCCACAAAGAGCAAAGACAGCAGAGAAGGTTAGTGGGAAAAGCTGTGTGACT